>JAHWFO010097661.1:222948-259853 GCA_023313115.1 Rhysida immarginata
TATTATTATTATTATTATTATTATTATTATTATTATTATTATTATTATTGTTATTATTGTTCACGTACATGCAAATATATTTAATAGATTCAACGCCTTTGCATATTTCATCGTTAAGGTGAGCTTGAATTGCTCTAGATAATATGGGCGAATAGCATACGACCCATCTATTGTCCAAAACAGTTTCTTGGCCACGTCATCATATTGTTGCTGCAAACCCATCTTGCTCAGATGAGCGTCGACGATAGGACGGGTATTCATCTTCTCCCCGTGTCGTTTGCTCTACCAGTACTATTGAATATTATTCAGAAAACCGGGCTTCCTTCATGCAAGAAGAGTTTCTGCTTGTTCGTGACCACCGAGAGAGAAGGCCTCCGCAATGAAACTGAATATATTGATGCATCACATAGGTAGTGCATTGTTATTCGTATTTCTACCAATAATAAGCCCTGAATTTGCACTGCCTCTGATGATGTAACAATGTATTCAGTTTCACTGCGGAGGATTTCTCTCTCGGTGGTCATGGCTTAATGCACCGCAAGGAGGTGAACAATGTGTTTCTCTACGATGTCAGTGTTGGATCTGTGTTACGGTCCGGGAATTCAGCACTTACCAGCTTATCGACATCGTTGGGACATATCTGTTCTTCTTATCGACTATGTGCGTGAAGCAGGCCACGCTTTTGCCACTCAACGCTGTACATGAAGCCTGACCCAAAAACGCTTTTTTCGTGATCAGGATGATCAACAATTTCAATATCAACTGAAAAACTCTGGCTATTATATCAAGTCGATCATCCGGCAAAGAGTTCTTGACTGATTTCGTTCCTATTTGGATTTGTTGCTAATGTAATGAAAAAATCAAGGCTTCCGTATTTTCGGACATAACAGAAAGCGGAAGGATCACTATTCGGGCTAAGTTTTCCGTGCTGTCATCCTGTTGCATAGCGTTCCGCAAGTGGACACAATCTTCAGCACGTAATCGTCTCAGATTGGTACGTAAGTACACTAAGGGCTCAGTCTCGATTTTAGCGTACATATCGCCGATAAATTGGCTAAACAGTCCACGAAATTCTAGAAAGTAAACAAAACGATTTCGTCAAATATTCAGCAGGTAAGCATGAAATTGTTGTGACCATATTTTATTTTTATGTTTCGTTTTGTGGTAGGATTGACTGGATACAATCCATAATTATACCCATCATTTCCACGGCAAAAAGTTAAGGGATATTGCAGGGCGTCGTAAGTCCAAAGTGTCTCATAAATGCGTTGTAGACGATCGTTTCGAGTGCGCAATACTACATCACGACGCTGGCATTCCTGATCAACCAGAAAAGCTGCAACTTCATTTGTGACAGGGACATTGTGCCTGCCGCGATGTCCAGCAGCGGATGGTTTATCTTCACTAATGAGAAATTTATAATTCTTATTTTGCCCTTGCGGAATAGACTCTACTGCAGCTTTTAAACTATGAATATATGGATTCACTTGATGCAGCATGTTTTGAAGCAGAGCTATCTGATCACTGTTTTGTTAAATGAGATTAGAGGTGCGCTAGCTAGTTTTTTTTAATTAGAAATTAGTTTTTATGTTTATTTGTAATACAGTCGAACCTCTCTATAATATATAATCATATAACGACTTTTTCCCCTATAACGAATTTTTACTTTGATCCTAACCTAGAAAAACATGTAAATCTTAAGTATTAACCATATTTCTTTATAAAAAATTTTCCGTATAACAAATGTATTGTAGAGTGGCCAATGATATCGTTATAAGGAAGTTCGACTGTATCAAATAAAGTTTATTTCTCGTGGGTCGGAAATTTTTTTCTGTAAACCGGTTGTCAATAAACACTCCAATACAATATGAAGATGTGGCAAAATATCTTTTTGGAATCCGCATAAGATAGTAGACAACTATTCACAGCAAAGTTGAGAGATCACTTTCAGCATTAACGGATGGCAAAGCGAGAAGATTATTGTTTAAAATTTCGCATTGTTGCAACAATAGAACAGCGAGATATTAGGCAGGCTTTCCCTGTCTTTTTAGGCTGTGGCTGAGTACACTCCTAAAGCTTTAAATTAACATATCTTTTTCTTTTATGAGCCGATTTTGTTGAAATAAAGCCTATATGTTGCCCCGAGCAGCGCTGAAGTTACCATGAAAACCTCATGAAAATTCGTCAAGTAGTTTTGGAGATTAGCGTGTTCAAACTGATAAACAGACAGACAAAATTTTTAAAAATGGTCTTATTGTATTCTGTTACACTCCCTACATCACCCGTAATCAAATTTAGGTAAATATTTTCAATGTACAGACATGATGGTTCTACATTTTTATTATACCTAAAGATAGAAGATTTACTCCTCAAAATTTATTCTGAGCAACGCCTGGGATATAACCTGGCTTATCTGCTAGCAAAGATTTCTTAAAAAATCCCCGATAGATTTTAACTATAATAAGTGTGAATGTGAATATTTTGGAAACCGAGGTGGTGATGATGCGATGATTGAACTTTCGTTTCCAAGAATAATTAACAACTAGCTGTGCCCGCGACTTCGTACACGTGGAATTTATAATAAAGCCTCATTGTAAACAATGTTTAAGGTGGTATTATTGGAGACATGACAAAGAGCTTATTTGCTTTACTAACACGGGAAAGAGCCACATAGACCTGGCCTACTTAAAGCATCTGACACTAAGGTCCACGCCCAAACCCAACACCACCTAGACAGAAGGCCTGCGCACAAAAACTGTATACAATGTTAAATCATCGTCAAAGGCCAAAGTTACGGCTTATTATTGGTAGAAATACGATTAACAATAGCCGCTTCTGTGTGATGTAACAATGTATGACGTTTCTGTGCGCAGGCCTTCTGTATAGCTGGTGTTGCCAGAACACGCTGCGTTCGGCCTTGTGCTTTGTTTATTCTCAAGCATAAATTATGCTTATCGGTAATTGTACGCATTTAAAGCGAAATAAGAAACTGTGAGGAATAAAATCTGGTTAAAATTCCAGGGAGGACCTTTAGCAGTGAAGCAGAAATACATTCATACATTTATTAAAGAGAAATTAACCACCCTCCTCTCGAGTAGGGCAAGGCAAGTAGCAGATCCTGCGGTCATCTATTTATATCCCTTTATTTGCACTTTTTACCTCTCCCCAAGTTCTTTTAATAAAAAACTGATTTTCTGGAACGTAATATGTAGAAAATGTAAAAAAATCTCTTATCTTCTTTCCTTTCTCATCATTTCCGAACGTATGATATATCATGTGCCACATGCTGCCATAATTCTAAGAACCAAGTGACTGCAACTCCCGCAAATCCGACCCCACTGTAACAATTGGGCCTAAACTTCTATTTGTCACATAGTAATGTGACAGTTGAGCTTCCCGATGTCCCCAGCCAATCAAATCGTCTGGGAGGCAATGTCGGTTTGCGAGTGCTGCCATCTCTCGACAGCACCTGCAAAGATCAAACCAAGGAGCGTCCTACGCTCGCGCAGGCGGAAGCAAGCGCGAGCCGAAAGCGGAAGCGTCGCAAAAATGAGCGCGGTGTTCGAATTGGTTTTCGGGAGGAGGAGAACTGGAGGTGAGAGAGCGGAGCCTCGAGACGTGAAGGTCGAAAACGAGGAGCTCCGGACTTTAGGAAGAGAGGAAACGTTGCAAGCACGGCCAGTCTGGCGAGGGCAGTCGTGAGCCGACGAAAATTGTGCAACAGCGTGCAGTGCGACCGAGTGGAGCGAATTCGGAAAAGGGAGGATAAGACTTATTGCATGTTAACTGTTGACAGTGATTTTTATCCCGAAGGATTTGACAGCGGGCCTAAGAAGGAGCCGGAGTTCGCCGGCGAAGAAGCCACGTCGACGAGAGCGGTACGGAAGCCCTTCCGAGCCAGCAGAGCCAGGCACGACGTGCTGTTCAAAGAAGTCAGCGAAATTAACATTTCAAGGGTGTTGGTCCTAGTATTCAACGTTCCCAGCAGTATTTCAAGAATATGGAACGAGAAGAAGACGGACAATGGAGCTGAAGACGAAGCGGTCATTTGTATAGCGCCATGGTCGTTTTTAGGACTACTTCAAGACCAGCTCGGTAAGCGAAAAAAAAAAAAAAGAATTAAAATTACCGACCGCGTAAGTTTGTTACATGATAGTAGCAGCGCGTAAATTCTTTTACTGTGGCGCGTCAGGCAATTACATCTGTAATATTAACGCTTCTTGTTTTTTTTTTATATTACAGTTACGTACGGATGTGCATCCGTGACGTGTGAGAGCGTCGCCCGTCAAATGCCAAAAAGGTCTCAAGCTTGTCCAGCGGTTGAAGAGAGTTAGGGGAAAGGCTCTATTATCCCATTTCAAAGCAAGGAACGTGGCCATAAGGATTCGTGAAGCAGTAGCCCTCGTTTCCAGTTCTGAATTATAGTTTGGACAATATTCTTTAATTTTGTATTAGTACGCGGTTAAAGTTCTTTTAACTATTGTTTAACCGCGTGTGAATTAATTGAGCTGTTCGCTCCGATACATTTGCTATCAAATTTGATACTTTGTATCTTTTCTGTTTATTACCGCATTTGGGTGAATTTCCTACGTGTTAGTAGGAGTTCACCCCTTTATCCAGTAAGGTCGGCACTCTTCCCGGAGTAGGAAGTTTATTTATTATTTATTTTGTTGTTTCCTGGGGAAGGGTGTCACCATGGATAACCTTTTTGTACCAATTTCATTAATGTTTAAATAAATTCATTTATTCCATGCACAAAGATATGCTAATTTACTCTGATCACGTGGTTTAGTCATTTCCACTGCGCGACTCCATTTTTTACATGACACTATTAATGGAAATCTTGCCTAGAGGAATCTGGATTCTGAATTTCACGCCTTTACATACCTAAATAGCACTTAGATATGTTGCCCTCTCTGAATCCCACCCCCGTAATTCCGACCTCTGTGTGCCAATCAAAACCAAACAAATTGTGCAGATGGACATGCCCATAGTAAGCTACATTGCGAATTTCAACCTTCTACATAAAAAAATGTAGAAATTATGAAGAGGACGGACCGACATTATAAAACCAATAAGTAGCTCCATTCTTCCGCCACTTAATTATAGATTATGAGCACTTGAAAAATCGTGCGTCGACAAAGCGATTTCACGTGCGCGCGCCGATGACAGTAATGCTTAACAGAAAGTAACAATACATTCCTTTTTGACAAATCGATTGTTATATGACATGCCATTATCTTTGTATTCTTTACACTCACTGGTTTAGCACGTGAATTCGACTTGAAGGGGTGCACGAAAAATTCCGAAAAAGTTGATACGGCCGAGGTAAGACTTTGATGGCCATATTTCTGAAAACAGAATTTGAAAATATTTAATTTGTTTTCAAGTTATCGTGCAAACGACGGACGGCCGGATAAACGTACAGACCAAGAGCGCATTCTTATAAGTAGCTTTTATGCTAAAGCTCCCAATAAGCGGGATTCGGAGTATAAAAACTCGCTCGCCTGTGCCACTTCCCGTCAAAATTTCCGCTTCTATGATGTTGCATTGGAGAGAAATAACTTTAAGCCTCGTCCTATTACACATTTTCGGTGGGCTTAAATTTCGCAACATAATCTTTTATATACATTTTGTGTAATGGAAGGCCAGGTGCGCTAAGAGTTTAAAAATTCACATGGATAATTGGTAGAGTCATCTTGCTCTATAACTCTTTTAATAGCGGTATACCCTACATTTTCTCTCTCAACATGAGTATGTCCGAGTTCATTATTGCAACTTGATCCGTTCGAAGTGTCAATATAGCCCTATCAGAAAGCCAAGAGATTTCATGAGTTGTTGTTTGCATTTGATCACCATAAACGGAAGAAATGAGTTCTTGAAGTGAAAGTACTGTACTGCACAATATACCAGGCAAAAGAATTTACCATGTTACTCCTGATATGTGCCCTCGCCAATTTTTAACAATAAGTCAGAAAACTGCTGTGAATTTGTGTTGCCTCCTGTTCGCGTCCCCATGTTCACTCTTAAGTGCATCCGCGTGATGTGTCGCCACATATTTGAACTCTTCAAGCATGCTCTTGCTCTCATCTGCACTTGTTCCCCATGGTACAACTGGTAATGTCTGCCTAAAATCACCACAAAAAAGGATTGTAACACCACCCATGGGTTGATCATTTTGTGGAATATCTCTGTGAAATTTCTATTAGCGTTTTATTAACTGCCTCTAGTACTTTTCGATTAGCCATAGTGCACTCGTCCCATATTATTAAGCAGCAGTCGCGTAGAACCCTGGCTTTGTCAGTGTGACTGGAGATGTCACATACTGGATGACCTCTGATATCTAAAGCTATCGGAATTTTAAACATGTATGAGCAGTTTTACCACCGGGTAACAAAGTGGCTGCTATTCCTGACGAAGCCTCAGCAAGAGCAATTTTTCCTTGGGTTTGCAATTATGCCAAAGCGATTTTAGTCACGAATGTTTTTCCTGTGCCACCAGGTGCATCCAGAAACATAAATTCTCCTATATTATTGTTGATAATCTGACAAATGCGTTCGTATACTGTGCGCTGTTCTTCCGTTAGATTTTGGACGCCGTTTTGCAAATTTTCCGCAAGTTCTGCTGAATTATAACTTATTTCCGCTGCGTACTCTCTGTTGATGCGTTCACCTTCTACTAATGGCGCTAGCAAGACCTACTGGGGAAGAGGATTTCCTCCTATAGACGTGACTAAATAGCCACCAAACATTCATTAAGAGCACTATTTCGCAATCTATCGTTCAGTTAGCCTTCAATATTTTGTCCGGTATTCCTGTAAAAGACTTCCGCCAGCTTATCTTGAAATTTTTGCCACAAAACTGCCGCATCAGAAAGGACACAAAATATCAGTAAAATGGCAAACAAATGACGCAAGCCTATGTGAATGGTCACTACCGCATAATTCAGCCAGAGCGTCATCCCAGTGCTTGTCATCATCAAGTAAGTATCGCTCTCGGCAAGCATCACGATAAGTGGGATATTAGACTCGTTAAACGTTCGTAATTCAGCAAAAAAGTGGGTCCCGCCCTCTGTGTAAAAGCAAGTGCAAGTAGAAACATTCGGCATGGTTTGGATGAACCGCGTACACTCTGCCAATAACGTGTTCTTTAAATATGCCGGGCTCGCCATCTAAAACTCTGCCACGCATTTCACGATTGAACACACATCGCTGCTTGTCGTAACTATAGTATGACAGTATTTCATCTTTCAACATACTTCTCGCAACATCATCGATTTTACAAAGCCGGTAGTATGCCAAAAAATTTATTTGTCTGGGGCTTTCTAACCGTTCTGTAACATTTTCAGGATTAAATATATTTGTTGTCCACCTTTAAGGTTAACATCGAGATGAATCACAGGCGGGTATCTTTCGTGAATAGGGAAGCTATATATGCGCCATACTGCATCTGAATTTCTTATATATTGGCCCAATTGAAACCTTGTGATTTCGTCGTTTTCATTTTTCAACGCAAATGTGTCTTGGTCACTGCCCTTGTTCACGTACATGCAAATATATTTAATAGATTCAACGCCTTTGCATACATATTTCAACGTTAATGTGAGCTTGAAGTGTTTTAGATAATATCGGCGAATAGCATACAAAACAGTTTCTTGGCCACGTCATCTTATTGTTGCTGCAAACCCATCTTGCTCAGATGACCGTCGACGATAAGACGGGTATTCATCTTCTCCTCTTATCGTTTGCTCTACTAGTAATCTTGGATATTTTTCAGAAAACCGACAATCAAGAAGAGTTTCTGCTTGATCGTGACCACCGAGAGAGAAGGCCTCCGCAATGAAACTGAATACATTGTTGCATCACATAGATAGTGCATTTTTATTCGTATTTCTTCCAATAATAAGCCCTGAATTTGCGCTCTCTATGATGATGTAACAATGTATTCAGTTTCATTGGTGAGGCCTTCTCTCTCGGTGGTCATGGCTTGATGCTCCGCAAGGACGTGAACAATGTGTTTCTCTACGATGTCAATGTTGGATCTGTGTTACGGTCCGGGAATTCAGCACTTACCAGCTTATCGACATCGTTGGGACATTTTTTCTAGTAGCCACAGGAGGCTTTGTGCGTGAGGCAGGCCACGCTTTTGCCACTCAACGTTGTACATGAAGCCTGACCCAAAAACGCTTTTTTCGTAATCCGGTTGATCAACAACTTCAATATCAATTGGAAAACTCTTGTAGGATTCCTGGGGATAATATTCATAGAATTATGGTCGAGTAATTTATTATAATTATGTTAGGTAAAAGACTGCGCCAGTGGATTATACTTTCCACAAAGTGTTTATGATAATTTAGGGTTTATCCCACTTACATTAAAGATACCTCCGCTTAAACAGGCCCGGCCTAGAGGAAAGAATAGGCACTTAGACTGACTTAACAATTTAACATATAATGTTTATTCAATATTCAACAAATGTATATAAAACAATATTGTATGGAAGGTAATGTAAATGATAATAATAATTTAGGATATGAATTTCAACTTAGTCAAGCTCTAATTAAGATTCAAATAAAATGATACAATTTGTAATTAAGAAATGACTTGTGGCAATATGACTAATTATACGTTCCAATGAGTAATCATAATTCCAAATAATAACTTAGTAATTAAATTATGTGGCATACAACAGAATGATTATCAATTAAGGACTCTTTAGACTAAACTTATAAGACAATGATCAGAAGTTCTTGATATAACAATAATGATATATTAGCAATAGTAATATGTAAATTAGGTATGAATGTAATTCTCAATTATTCGATTATACAATTTATATCTCAAGGAAATTCGGGTTATAC
Organism: Rhysida immarginata; assembly: GCA_023313115.1. Taxonomy (NCBI): domain Eukaryota; kingdom Metazoa; phylum Arthropoda; class Chilopoda; order Scolopendromorpha; family Scolopendridae; genus Rhysida; species Rhysida immarginata. The sequence goes on from JAHWFO010097661.1 coordinate 231,808, forward strand.
TGAATTTAGAAATATCTAGTGATAACAATGTTCAACAGGAACTCTAATTATAAATAGTTCTATTTCTCTCGGAATGTAAAATACAAATATGGCTTTAATAGCTCCAAAATAATAATGAATGTAAACTACTGACTGAGCAATCTGCTATATTGTTACTGAATAAAGATCTGAACGTAAGACTTTAATAAACACAATTAAACAATTAACTGGATAAAATACGGAATTTAGATTAAATTAATCAGGGTTCTTTACGTATTATATGACTGTTCTAGGTTACGTTATAATTGTCCTTCCCACTGTTTGATAGAATAATCCTTCCCAAAATATGGATATAATATATGAAATAGAAAGAATGAAATCATGTGAGGAATTAAAGAATTGGCCATTGAGACATTAAATTGGAAATGGGCTACCGTGTCTTCTCAATCTGTCCGCTCTTGGATCTCTCTCGTCCTCTCTGCTACAACAGCTTGGCGGTAGGGGGGGGTCGTCCTCGTCCAATGGAGTGGCTCACAGGAAGATCGTCTCTGGCTTCTTGTACTGGATCTGGGTACTCCACGGGGCTCGGTACACATTCTTGCAACATCCCTCGCAAACCATGAAATTATTGGAATTGATGACGCTGGTTCTCAGCTAGATAGAAACTCTTCAAAAACACCTCGATAACGCGAGCTAACTAAATTTCAATCTGACGGTTACATTTTCATTAAACTACAACGCAAACTGGATTAATACTACAATTTTAAACTTCCCATCTGGAATCCTAAGATTACCAGATGGAGGCCGAATTAGTATATAAATTTATGAGTCGTTCGCCGCACACTTGGCTACGGGAATCGTTACATTGCTACTGACTAAACTCTTTTACTTAGCATCTCAGAACTAACAATTTCGATGTTCGATAGCCAATCAAACATCGGCATCCACGTGATCATTCCCTGTTTCTTTCCTCTCTTCAAGATCCAAAGTTCAATCCTTACATTCATCTTTCTTGCTTTCTATCCGTTCATCCGGTTTCCAATTCATTTGTCCTACACTGCCCATATAATATCTATCCTTGAATATGATTCTAACGATCAAAACAAGCTGTGTAAACTGACTCTTACTTTCTCCCTCTGACAAACCTTAAAACGTGGCTCCATAACAAATCCCTACACCTACGCATAAAAAATATTTAAAACAATTAATACTTTATTTAATTCTTTCTCTGCATAAAAACTCTTCTAAACTTTATATAAACTCTTAACTTCTGAATCTAAATAGACAATCCTGAACGCGAATAATAAAATAGCTCATTTGCATAAATAATCTGAATATTCAAATTCTAGCTAATTAATTCTCAAAACCTTACAAATACCTCCCCCTGCAAGAAAAGCCTCGCCCCGAGGCAGTACCTTTACCTGGAATCCTCTGGGCGGTCTTGCTTCTCCGCAGCATCTTCCATGATGAAGCGAGACAGATCGAGTCGACGCCGGCAAGCCTACATCTCAAATGGCAACTAAAATCACTCAAAAAGAAATTATTTACTGATAATGTATAATATAAGCAATTTCCTTTAACAAGGAAAAATCGGTTAGGCAGTTCCTAACTATCATGAAATACTAAGGTATTATAAAGTGTATAAGGACACCAATAATATGTAACTTAATTACTACTTAAATATAAATGAAACTATAGGCCTTCTTAACGAAAATTTTGTGCACAACATTGGAAGTTTCCTATCACACAGTTCAAAAGTTCTTAATACTCTATATAGTTTTTTCTCAATACACAGTTCACTAAAGTTCAAACACAACATAAAGTTCACTGGAATTCACTGAATACGGGAATTCAATACTATGTTAGAAAACACAAAGCAACATATCATTTAAGGAACACTTCAAAGTACTTGATAATTTGTGGCACAAACTTGCTTCTATATGATGGAGATAAAGTTCTGAGGCGGGATGCTCACGTCGGCATCATCTCTTTGCTCTGGGTCTCCATTAACATATTGGAATGCGGAATCGCTCCGAAGCGACCTTCAATGGCATTGTCTGCGACGAGGGGAGGTTGAAGTCCTCAACGTCAGCAGGTGTCTGGTGTCGGGCGTCTTCAGCGGTTTCCTCTTAGGTCCAGGGGTGGTTTCCGGAAAGCCAACTCATTTAATTGTCTCGGCCAATTTTTAAAATTTTATTAAAGAATAGAAGAAGAATAGATAATTAATGGAGTAAATGTTGTATTCCCATATGTAATGTTGAATTATATGTGAACCCTTATAAATGTTTGATACTGAATTTCTGTCTATTCAAAATAATAAATAAATGGATTAATATATGCATGTAACCTTCTACTAATTCTAATTTCCATATAAATGTATTCGCGTGCAAAATCGGTATTGTGTCGAGGAGGGGGGGGGGTTCGGAGCTCTTAAACAACTCTTGGACAATGGCTCAAGTACAACAATAACACATTAATAGCTAAGCACCCGCCATCTCGTCTTGTCATCTGTAGTGAGCAAGGGGGTGACGTTTACTTATTATTAAGCTAGAGAGTAGATAGGCTAACCCACAATTTAACAAAAGAATCAGCTCTAAGATCAAAATATCAACTTAAAAAGATGTATCATATATCTTAAGTGTGAATCGATTGCTTATATATTGTCTGGAATAAACTGTAAACATCGTTATAATCTTGTTCGATTTATCATGCGTGTAAAATGTCTACTTCTGATAAAATTTCTCTTTATTTATTTCTTTTATTCGAGGAAGTTAGATTCTCCTTTCAGTACTAATCCGGGAACAATAGTTAAGACAGGTTCCATTCACAAGGGAAAAAGGTTGACTGGGTTTGTTTAGCTTTCTCTGATTGTCTAGGTCACCAGCTGGTCAAGCTTATCAAATGGAATGTCGGGTATAAATCTTGAAAGGAATAAAATTTTTCAAACTGTTTCTTAAATAATAATAACAAATTAACTCTAGAGGAGTGAGGATTTCTCCATTAAATTCCTATTTAGAACATGAATCATTATCTTAGTCTCATAATCGGAAATATCTCTTAAAACTGAAGAAAATTTAAGCATGAGTTGTATATGGTCTCAATAGATGGTGTTACTTCCTGAGGCTCTTCCTGTTCGAACCTTCCATTACGTTCTTCTGTTCGGACCAGCCGAAAACAAAACAACGTGTTATTCATACACTGCCACAAGGAATATTACCATCACTAATAAACGTTTCTATTAGGAACGAAGTGTTTGTTTCATGTAAATACTTTCAAAATGTTATAGCAATCGGTTCTTCTGATTGTTCCTATGATGTCGATGCATAATTTTACACGTAAGCATTAGAATAATTATAAATATTAAAGGACAATAGAATTCAAGAACTGGGGCAGGGTAGCTAAGCCTACCTCCGAACTGTGGAATTCAATGTCATAAAATCTACTCACTGATTCTGGGTTAACTTCTCTCGCTCTCTGTTAGTCTAACGAGGGTTGAAGAGGGGGGGGGCGACGTCTCGCGACCTCTCTACAACGACTTCTAGTCCGCTCCCGTTTGGCATGCTCAAGGGGGGACTTCTCCAATTCAGCATCTTTATGGGCGTTCAAAAATCTCCTTAAACACGATATCTCTAAGGGACTGGTATGCTAAGGCCTTATAATTTGTATGAACCACACCTCTTCACTCGGAAAAGCAATCTGTCTTGTTTCACAGTTTCTGGGTGATTGCTCGATTCTGTAATTCTTAATTTTGCTCCAACCATAAAAAATTTCTTGGGAACTACCCTTTCGACACAATACTGTAACTTAATTCTAAATTGTCTGTTAAACTATAACGACGCGCACGCGCTCGCATGAGCAACATTATTAAATGCCAAAACTAGTCTGAAAAACATTACTCATCAGCTTCTTCGGGATGACCGTGAGAAGGGCATCAATTATAATTCAACTTCTCAAAAAAAAATTGCTATACATGATACAATGTCCAAGTCGCTACCTCCCGAAAGTTTGCACCTGTACCCCACTAACCTTAGTAGTAGGTAACAAGCAACTCCAGAAGGCAACGGCTTCCATGTTTAACTGAACAGTTTAATGTTCTAATGATTAATGTCACAAAATGTTGCTATTACTTCTGTACTACAATATCTGTATCACCAAATATTCCATAGTTACAAACTTTAACTCTCTGGAATCAATACGATTCAAAGTCAATCCAAGGCCATAATAATGCTAATCATAAGATGAGTTTCTCATAATGTAAATAAAACTACAACTACTGTTCTGACGCACTACTGCTCTACTCATTGATTCTGCGCATTACCCTTGGGTAAAACCTAAATGTTCGCAGACTATGGCTCTAATTATTCTACAGATAAGTTCTGAGAAGGGAGGGGTACCAACAGTCTCCGTAGAGGCTGGAGCGGAAAGGGTTTCTATCAGGGCGGCGACTTTATGGCGTTCGCCGGAGCTCGGCACGCGGTTGTCTTCGTTCAGACGAACTTCTTCCCTTTCCACGGCTGCTGGTAGTCTCCATAATTCATCTATGACGTTAGCGTCATCTCCGGGTGGGTTTCTTTCGAATATTTCAGTGGTTCTTTTATCTTGAACAGACGGCAAAACCCAAGGCACTTCGGGAACGCTTCCTCTCGAACGCAACATATACGGATGGGAGGGGGGTGCATTTACTGCTCTCCCGGTCTCGTTGCTTCCTCCTGGGACGGGTGGTGGCCTCGCTGGCTCCACATTCGGCTCGGCTGCTGGCATCGCATGGGGCGGTAGGAACGAATCCTCTTCGGGACAAGTCGACGGCGCCTGGGGCTCGGGTGGCGCGGCTACTGGAGCTCGGACTCGTCTTTCCCTGCGACGTGGCTCTTGGGGCAGGTCTCCTATCTTCGGCTTTATTCGATTAGCATGGACGACCTTAGTTTTTCCCGTTTTTACATGTTTGATCAGGAAATTAACCGGGGAGTACTGGTCCACTATCAAATAGGGTCCTTCATAAGTGGGGTGTAACTTTTTCACCAGTCCCGGTTTAATCTGTGGGACCGCTAAATAGACGATGTCGTCAACCTTAAATGAATAAGGCTTGTGACGCCTGTCATGATATTTTTTCCTTTTCACCTCCTGTTCTTCTCGAATTTTGTCCACAAGATCGAACGCATTCTTGATGCGAGCTTCAATTTCGCATCCGTAATTTTTGTCAACGCCATAATATGGTCTTCTCGGTGCGGTGATGATATCACCAGGGAGGATGGGATCTCTCCCATAAAACAATAGAAATGGGCTTTCTCCTAATGACGAGTGTGGACTGGAGTTATACGCAAACATACAGAACGACAACCATTCTGGCCAGTCTCTTTGACTTTTTTCTACGTAGTGACGTATCATCTGTATCAAAACCTTGTTCAGTCTTTCGACAATTCCGTTTCCGGCGGGATGATACGCTGTGGTGAACAGTTTCTTAATACTCAAAATCTTGCAAACTTCTCGTAAAAGTTCAGAAGTAAAGTTGGACCCTCGGTCGGTCAACAATTGGATTGGAATGGAATGACGATTAAAAACACTGGTGACTAATGCTTTAGCCACTGTTTTCGCAGTTTGATCCATCAATGGAACAGCTTCCGAATATCTCGAATAATGGTCTGTGACCACTAAAATGTATTTATAACCTTCATAAGAGGTGGTAATCGGCCCCAGAATGTCGGCGGCTATACGGTAGAATGGATGTTTCACTGGTGGAAAACTTTGTAACGGCTGTTCTTTACGTTTAGGTCGAGCTGCATGAAGCTGACAACTTTCACATTCAGCACAATATTTCTGAATATCTGCTCGCATAGTTGGCCAATAATATTGTTTGTCAATTTTGACTCGCATTTTCTTTGATCTGATGTGTCCACTGGATGGAATATCGTGAAAAAGATACAAAACATGGTTTCTTAAACTATTCGGAATGACAACTTGTTCCCAAATCTCCTTTCCATCTTGTGATCTTTTTATATGGTACAATACGTCTTCATCATCCATGAAAAAGTTTTCTTCCTTGTCCGGCCAATCGGGAGGGGATGGTTTCACGCCCATGCCCTTGAAATAGTCTCGAATCCCTCTCCACTCCTTCTCTAACTGCTGTTCCCTGGCTATTTCCTGCTTACATATCAGCGGCTCGTATTCTGCCACTGCTGAGATAGGAACTCGTGAGAGGCCATCGGCATTTGTGTTTTTAATGCCGGGTTTATGTACAATGTCAAAATTAAATTCGGATAACGACAACGCCCAGCGGGCAAGTTTTGAAGTCGGGTCTCTGAGATTGAATAGCCACGAAAGAGGACGATGATCAGTTTGTAATGTGAATCTATTCCCGTACAAGTACACTCTAAATTGCTTAACGGCATACACTACTCCCAAGCATTCTTTTTCGATCACCGAGTAATTCAGTTCACTCTTTTTTAACAAACGACTGCAATACGCAATAGGGTGTTCCTTTCCATCGAAGCGCTGGGATAATACTGCACCTAACGCATACGAGCTAGCATCTGTTGCGACTATAAATGGTTTAGAAAAATCCGGACTCTTTAATATTGGTGCTGAAACTAAGAGTTGCTTAAGGTTTAGGAATGCTTTCTCTACTTCATCGGACCAAATGAAAGGTGTGTCTAATTTAGTTAATTCAGTTAATGGCTTTGCAATGGCACTGAAAGATTTCACATGTCTCCTGTAATAATTTGCCAATCCCAAGAAAGATTGAATTTCTTTAACATTCTTTGGCCTAGGGAAGTTTTTTACAGCTGTTATTTTTTCTGGATCAGGAGCAATACCATGCTCTGAGACAACATGACCTAAGAATTTAACTTCGTCATTGAGAAATTGACACTTACGAGGTTTGAGTTTGAGATTTGCTTCCTGTAACCTTATAAACAACATCTTTAAACTGCCTAAATGTTCAGCGAATGTCTCATTAAATGTAATGAAGTCATCTAAGTAACAGAGAATACGGTCCTGTAGACCCCTGACTATGAAATTGGCGGCTCTTTGCCATAGAACTGGTGAATTGTTTAAACCCATAGGCAATCGCTTAAACTGAAATTTCGCGTCCGGGGTACTGAACGATGTTTTGGCGGAATCACTAATTTCAAGTTGAAAATAGCCTTGATTCGCATCTAATACACTGAAATATTTCGCCTTTCCTAGCTGACTCAAAGTTTCGTTCACATTGGGTATCGGAAACGAGTCAACAGTTGTAACCTTGTTCAATCTACGATAGTCTACAACGAATCGATAAGACCCATCCTTTTTCTTTACTAATAAAGCTGGAGCATTCCAGGGGCTAGAGCTGGGTTCAATGACCTGATGCTTTAACAAGTTATCTATCATTTCCTTCATGATACCTCTCTGTGAATAAGGAATTCTGTATGGGGGCTGAGCTACAGGGGGGATGACCCAGTATCAATCCTGTGGTGTTCTATCTTACAACATCCCAGGTCCCACTCATGATGCGAGAATGCCCCATTAAATTCATACAACAGGTTTTCCAATGGTATTCTTTTGTCAGGTGTTAAATGATCTAAATGGAATAATTTCAAAAATTCTTCTTTTGTTAATTTAATTTCTTTTCCTTCTTCTATGGAGGAACTTAATTCCACCTTCTCCTCCTCTGCCTCGCTCAGATGCCCAATGGTTTTATCTGCCGGTATTGTAATGGTCTCTCCTGAGTAATTTAATATTCGAATTGGAATCGTATCCCTTTGCGATACTTTGACTAGCACTTTTGCTGCTAACAACCCTGACTCTGAAAGATCTTTCGGCTCCAACACTCCTATGCGCTCTTTATACTCCTGACTCGCCAACCTGCCTTCACAAACAGACTCTGAATAAGGGGGAATGGAAATTTTGCTTTTACTACGAACAGGAACGGTATCCATAAATGCTCTGATGTTTGTAATTTCCGAGGCGCCAGCCCTACAGTCTATTCTCGGTTGGATGCCCACGAATGGGATGTCCGTATCTATCGCCTGTAACAATCTATCGTGAAAATTGATGAAAAATCCATATTTGGAGAGTGCATCTCTGCCTAATATAGCTTGATACGGTATTTCTTCTCTTCTTTTCCAAATGTAACATTTTAACACATACTTTTTGTTACCAAATTTGAATTTAATTGAATATAATCCAGTAGTGGGGAAGTTATGCCCCGTTACTCCAACCAATTTTATAGCGGGTTCTCTAACCTCGGTAACTTTATATCCCAATTCAACAATTTTCTGTACTATATCCTCACCTAATAGAGTAACTTTTGCTCCACTATCAACCAGGAATTTTACTTTCACCTCTCCCAATGTGCCTTCAATCATTAATTCTCCGGGATCCTCCGAAATGTGTGCCATCTGTAACGTTTCTCCTGCCTCTGTTTCCTTCTCCTCCTTTCCTTGGGGAGGGGGGCTGATCGCACGCTCGTGTGTCTGAGTCACCTTTGTTAATTTGTTTCCCCTTTTTTGCTCTTTTTGTAACCTTTCCTTGCAATAACGGATCGAATGCCCTTCTTTTGAACAATAATAACAGTTTACTCTGTGAAACGCTTTATTTACGCAATCCTTTCTTTTATGCCCTTTTAAATGGCAATTATAGCAGATGATCTCTACACGCTTTCTTCGCATGCCTCGCCCTCGCTCTGCGGTCGAACCTCGGCCTAAATGCGGCGGATTTCTCCGTGCGGGCGGTCGGTAATACTCGCTCGGCCTTCTTTTGCTTACAGTGCGCTCTCGGTAGGTATTCGTGCTTTCTTTTCTACGCAGTCTGTCCTCTATACGCCGACTAATTTGTTCCTCTACTTCTGGGCTCAATGACACAATGGTTTCTTTCTCAACTGAATGGAAAACATAACCTTCTAAACCCCATTTCTTAACAATTTCCTCTTCTTCCTCCGCTTGTTCTATTGCTTGTTTCAAATTCTCTGGTTTCTTAAACATAACGACTCTTCTTACTGGTGGCAACAATCCTTCCACAAAATGCTCTAATATTTTTTCCTCTAAAATTTCTTGAGCATATGCACGCTTTATTTCTACTAGCGCTCCCTCTCCTACTATCTTATGCATTGTTTTATTTCCTAGACTCTGTACCCGTGTTGCATACTGGCGGACTGATTCTTGTACACCTTGTTTACATTCTCTAAATAATCTTTCATTTTCTCCTCTAAACTCCTTTCCAAATCGCTCTTTCAATGCTTTTCTCAATGCTTCATAAGTATTTACTGATTTCATCTCTCCATCTTCCCTACAATAGAAATGTGCATCCCCTGTTAGCTTAATTTTAGCAACATTATATCTAGTTTCCGCTCCCCAATTCATTACTCTTCCAATTTCATCTATTCGCAAAAAAAATTCCTCTGGATCCGTAGATCCATCATATGGCTTTATTTCGCCTGCTAGCGCAAATGACTGCAACACAGGGGCTTGATTCATCTTGACTTATTTTGTTAGCTTATCTCTAAAATAATAATTTACCAATAGTGCCTTTCTTTCGTCTCAGGTCTTAATTTTGCTTTAATAATTACTTCACAAATGTAGGCATGTAATTAATGCAACTATTATGCCTATGTAAATACTCTTATTTGAATATGCCTAATTAAATCGCTACAATATCGTGATATCCTGCTATCCTGCATCAATTTAGTAGGAAAATGGGTCTATAATATCTTGATATCCTGTCGCACTGCGCCAATTTTATGTAGGATTCCTGGGGATAATATTCATAGAATTATGGTCGAGTAATTTATTATAATTATGTTAGGTAAAAGACTGCGCCAGTGGATTATACTTTCCACAAAGTGTTTATGATAATTTAGGGTTTATCCCACTTACATTAAAGATACCTCCGCTTAAACAGGCCCGGCCTAGAGGAAAGAATAGGCACTTAGACTGACTTAACAATTTAACATATAATGTTTATTCAATATTCAACAAATGTATATAAAACAATATTGTATGGAAGGTAATGTAAATGATAATAATAATTTAGGATATGAATTTCAACTTAGTCAAGCTCTAATTAAGATTCAAATAAAATGATACAATTTGTAATTAAGAAATGACTTGTGGCAATATGACTAATTATACGTTCCAATGAGTAATCATAATTCCAAATAATAACTTAGTAATTAAATTATGTGGCACACAACAGAATGATTATCAATTAAGGACTCTTTAGACTAAACTTATAAGACAATGATCAGAAGTTCTTGATATAACAATAATGATATATTAGCAATAGTAATATGTAAATTAGGTATGAATGTAATTCTCAATTATTCGATTATACAATTTATATCTCAAGGAAATTCGGGTTATACTGAATTTAGAAATATCTAGTGATAACAATGTTCAACAGGAACTCTAATTATAAATAGTTCTATTTCTCTCGGAATGTAAAATACAAATATGGCTTTAATAGCTCCAAAATAATAATGAATGTAAACTACTGACTGAGCAATCTGCTATATTGTTACTGAATAAAGATCTGAACGTAAGACTTTAATAAACACAATTAAACAATTAACTGGATAAAATACGGAATTTAGATTAAATTAATCAGGGTTCTTTACGTATTATATGACTGTTCTAGGTTACGTTATAATTGTCCTTCCCACTGTTTGATAGAATAATCCTTCCCAAAATATGGATATAATATATGAAATAGAAAGAATGAAATCATGTGAGGAATTAAAGAATTGGCCATTGAGACATTAAATTGGAAATGGGCTACCGTGTCTTCTCAATCTGTCTGCTCTTGGATCTCTCTCGTCCTCTCTGCTACAACAGCTTGGCGGGAGGGGGGGGTCGTCCTCGTCCAACGGAGTGGCTCACAGGAAGATCGTCTCGGGCTTCTTGTACTGGATCTGGGTACTCCACGGGGCTCGGTACACATTCTTGCAACATCCCTCGCAAACCATGAAATTATTGGAATTGATGACGCTGGTTCTCAGCTCGATAGAAACTCTTCAAAAACACCTCGATAACGCGAGCTAACTAAATTTCAATCTGACGGTTACATTTTCATTAAACTACAACGCAAACTGGATTAATACTACAATTTTAAACTTCCCATCTGGAATCCTAAGATTACCAGATGGAGGCCGAATTAGTATATAAATTTATGAGTCGTTCGCCGCACACTTGGCTACGGGAATCGTTACATTGCTACTGACTAAACTCTTTTACTTAGCATCTCAGAACTAACAATTTCGATGTTCGATAGCCAATCAAACATCGGCATCCACGTGATCATTCCCTGTTTCTTTCCTCTCTTCAAGATCCAAAGTTCAATCCTTACATTCATCTTTCTTGCTTTCTATCCGTTCATCCGGTTTCCAATTCATTTGTCCTACACTGCCCATATAATATCTATCCTTGAATATGATTCTAACGATCAAAACAAGCTGTGTAAACTGACTCTTACTTTCTCCCTCTGACAAACCTTAAAACGTGGCTCCATAACAAATCCCTACACCTACGCATAAAAAATATTTAAAACAATTAATACTTTATTTAATTCTTTCTCTGCATAAAAACTCTTCTAAACTTTATATAAACTCTTAACTTCTGAATCTAAATAGACAATCCTGAACGCGAATAATAAAATAGCTCATTTGCATAAATAATCTGAATATTCAAATTCTAGCTAATTAATTCTCAAAACCTTACACTCTGGCTATTATATCAAGTCGATCATCCGGCAAAAAGTTCTTGACTGATTTCGTTCCTATTTGGATTTGTTACGAACGTATCAAAACATACTTTAAAAAAATGGAACATTTAAATGAGAAATTCCTCTTTCAGCAATTCTTCATATTTTTAAAATCAAACTTCACTATTGTATTCAAAATGCTTTATATTTTAAGGGGATACAAAAGATTTTTCAATTGGTCAAATAGGAAATGAGAACCATGATGACAAAATGGCTTAAAAGTTGCTATTTTTATAAATAAAATAAAATGTATAAGAGATAAAGTTTTGAAAGTTTGCATATATTTATGATATTCTCCAAGCCCACCAAATTTCATTCATATAGATTAAAATACAAAAAAACATTTCCAGGGTATGGTCTTCCCTTGACAAACGTCAAGACGTCTGGCAAACATTTGGGTGTTTGGAACACATGAAGAGACATGATGAAAGCTTCCCCTTCCTCTTCAAATGTGTTGCGAATATAAGGATGCCTTTCGGTCTTGGGCGACAATTTACGATAACAAAGAGCACATCAACTCCATTCTTCTAATCAAAAAGCACACTTTATTGTGTTCTTTAATAATCGTTCATAAATATCGAAATGTGTATTGGTGATGTTGAAGAAATGGACCAGGATTGATTGGTAAGAAAAGACAAAAAGTTATCCAGGTATTGGAAACATCTGAACAACGGTAGCTTCGTCTTCTTAGGAAATAGTAGAGCTAATGATAAACAAATCGGCCTAGATGGCTCAGTGGTTACGTGATCGCCTCTGATGCCCGAGTACGCGGGTTCGATCCCGGCCAAGGAAGACGAGGATTTTTCAGGGGGAAATCCTGAGATCAAGCACTTCCGTCGGAAGGGAAGTAAAACCGTTGGTCCCGTGATAACGCCAGCGGTTGTCGGCTGCACGTTAAAGTACCCTTGCGAGGCAAAATTTGAGGCCCCTATAACGCCGTCCTGAAATGACCATAGCAGTTGAAAAGGATAAAGTTGACGGTAATATCAAACAAATCAAACCAAACCAAACTGATAGTCAATTTGAATTATTTAACTCATTGAGGTTGCTCTGTTTACCGACAACTATAATTACCGGTCAACACATGTATATTGGGCAAGACCTGATGCTTCTGCTGGAATTGATAGTTCTTAAATCTTACCATCATCTTAAATATCTCTAAAAATGATCATTTACCGGAGATAATGTAGTAGAATTAGCAGATTAAAAAGAAAGAGTGGAAAGGCGATAGTGGAAGTAGCACCCTTGCTAGGGCGACAGATGACGACATTATCTATAACAATCCATACATCAAATCAACTCTTCAAAGTAATCATTCGAAGAATACATGTTATTAATATTGTAAAGGTCCATGTCCTGGACAGGGAGGTTACAGCGGTGATCATGAAGATGTCAGCGCTCTCTGAAATAAAATGAATATAATTGTCTTTAAACAAATTCACACTGAGCTATGAAACAACACGTAACTACACTAAAAGTAACACTAGTCACGGCTTGAATCGGGTCTCCTAAAGCGGTTAGGGCTCGTTTATTAAACAACAGTGAGATTGACATTAGTAACAATCAATCAGACCAGGGGTCAACGCAAAAATAAAAACAAACAAAAAACAAACTGACGCAGACAACGTAAGTATTAAATGTTCATGTCTATATAAAAAGGTCAACAATCAAAACAGATAGACAAATTAAGAAATTAAAGTCTTAAATAAATAGTTCAAGTCTGTCTGGGGAATTCGACTCTGATGAACGAGCAATAAATTAGGTGCTGGAAAACTTATCCATTCACCTTCTTCAATAATGCATAGTTCGTTATTGCAAGAGTGTCTATTTTCATTATCTAATAGGGTTATCAATCTTTAATACACTTTTGAGGTCTCAGTTCAGGTAAGTTCTCTTTTTTGTCTTTACTTTTATTTTCGCTTTTTATTATTTTGTTCTTAAGTAAATTCTTTTCTTCACTTTTGTGTTTAGAGCTATAAAGATATTTCTAAAATGTCTATTTTCTTAATATGTCACAATTAAGCTTCCTTTATACTCTGTTACCACACAGGCGATTTCTAGGAAACAGCTGAAAAGAAGACAGTAGAGGTGTTTTTAAGAAAGTCTTGATAGAAACTACGTTGAAAGGAAGGGAGGGGTTAATAAATACTGGGGTACACACACATATCAATCATTCGTCCAGGAAAGGTAGGGAATGGTTAGTACCAGGAAAGAATACGCGTTTGGACCCCCTTCAACAGTGATCTTCACTTGATAAGATCATTGGTTAATAAAATCGTCCTCTCGGAATCCAAAAAAACATAAATTGCCGAGTCAAACACCAAGGTAAGTAAAATAAAGTTCATAGTCATTGATAATCTTTGATTAAAAACCTTCTTATTTTTACTATGATACTACTAGTTTCTAGTTTTCAGATCGTCGAATTCGAGAGGAAATAAAGATAAAAAAATTCGGCGATCCAACTCTGAAGCAGAGAAAAGGTAGAGGAAGGAAAAATCAGAAAAGGCAGGTGAAAGAGGTAAAAAACAGCTACCTGCCACCCAATAAGAATAATAGATGATGCAGAAAGATCAGGAAATGTGAGCCGAGAATGAGCGACATGCAAATTAAAGACCGAAATAAAAGGTGGGAACGGAGAAGAAAAATAGGGAGAGTGTTCTGATCCCATGGAGAGCAACAGGAAGAAGGGAACTACTGACGACGTTCCTTTGGATGCCGAATGCAGCGAGCTCATCAACGGAGGAAATTCTTCCAGAGCAAATGCAAAGGAAACAAGCAAAGCCTCTCTCGTCGACCCGGAGCCCGACCGAGCGACATCAGCTTAGCCAGTTTGCGCAAGAATGAAGGGCCTTCTGCCAGGGGAAGAAGGCCGACAACCGAGGATGATTCATACTGCCGCACCTGCCTCATTCATCAGGCAAGTGCCAGACTGAGAACTTATAATAGCCTAACTTTTTGTAATTCGTATCTTAGTACTTCGTCGAGTGTGGAAAACCAAGGGAGACATAGAACTTTGACTGGTCAATAGCCAGTGACAGGGTATTTTTTGGGGACCGATTGTCACAGAATCCGCATGACGAGACGTTAGACCCGAGCCTGTGCGAAGACGGATGAAATCAGCCCGACAAGACGTTGGACCCGAGTTAGTGCGAGGACAGACGAGCGATTCATCCGATGCCACGACTGAGAACCAAGCGCAGCCGCTCGCCAGTCATGAAGCCAGCAGCTTCCACGAATTAAGTGATTCCCCGTCGACTGCGAGCAGTGTAGCAATAGCTGAGGGGTCAAGTGGAGTCAAAGCGGTACTATTGCCGGCCCACGAGGACCTAGACAAATCGCAGATCAGAGACTCGACTGGCGATAATTTAGAGGACAGCGTCATTCTTACTACAAGTGCCCTGCCCGGCCCGTAGACAATCACGGCATTGCAATCACGAGCCGCAAAGAGAGCTATCGCCATGAGCCACGCTTGGCTGCCCCATCGCCATACAGGGGTATTAATTTTATTCTTAATTGTAAATTAAGGATTCAATTTAGAAGATACTTAGAAAATTAAGTATTGTTTTTTTAAGACTCCTCAATATCTATTAAGCTTTGATAGTTAAAGCCGAACTACTCTTCTTCCATTTAATTAGTGAATTGTCACCCAGTTCCAAAAACTAACTTCTCTTTCGTCTATTGCTATAGTTTTGCGCAACTCTATTCTAAACCCACAAGGGTTGCCATTTTCCGAGACAGCAGTGGCTAGAGGTTTAGGATTCCACCCGTATTTTGTGTCGCAGCAGATGATCATAAAGTCTCGCCTTTCTCTGAGATTCATCTCACCAATGAATTTGACAAGAACTTTTGAATTATTTTCAAAATTGGATTATTCTCAAATATGAATTTATCTACTTGGAAATATAATCATCAAATAAGAAAATAATTAAATTCTTTAATTTTCATTCAAAGTTTTCTGTCCTCCTCCTTTCTCTGTTCACGACCCTTAAAATAGTGAGTAAATTGCCATATAATAAATTTCACTTATTAAAAGTCATGATGGAGAGGTGGAAACTACTAGGAACTTTGCTAATGTTTATCTCTTTGCGTATTTTTCTTTTCGCGTAGTGTGACTTCGCCTCAAGAACGATCTTTGAGGGGAAAAAGAAGAGGGTGAGGTGCTAATAAAGGAGACACTGGGGGAGACAAGTCAATAGGCAGAAAACTACAGTGGTGGTGAGATAAAATTGAAATTAAAAAGACTGTCAATATGGATCTCAAGGCCTTAAAAACATGCCTTTCGCGATATTTGAAGGGGAAAAAAGAAGACCCCGAGAATTTTTTAGACATTAACGTCGTTGTGAAATGTAAGAATCTAGCCTTAGATCATTGCGTAAGGCTGCTGCCAGTGGCCATGAAAGGGGACGCGAGAAAGCCTCAGATTTAATGACTCAACAGCCAGCGTTAATCTGAAAATAATTCGAGGATCAATTCCTGTTGACCTATGCAAGGGGGCAGACGCAGGTAACCCTTACGAGAGATATTTTGAATTTAAAAATGAAGAAAAGAGAGTCGTCGGGATATCTATTGCAATTTAGAAAATTATTGGGCAGCATACAGCAAGCCTCAGAATTTGATAAATTATTGTGGTTTATCGAAGGCCTTACCCCATCCTTAAGAGTCACCTTAAGGATGAAGAAGTTGGCAATGGTCTTTGAGGCCATTAATTACCTACAGCAATGGCACCAGGCCCAGGATGCTGAGATAGAAGTAAAGGAGGAGGAAGAAGTTCTGATGGAGCTAGATGCAGTTGCTGACAAGCGCAACGTAATTAAAAAGAAAAAAATTATTATCTATCTTTATGGCCAAGGCGGGAAAATTAGAAAAAAAATGCAAAAATAAAACTTATAAGAAGAAATCCCCTCAAACTAACTTCGTGAAAAGAGGACAATGTAACTTAATTATAATAAAAGGAAAAATTGCGAATGCTGTAGCCAAAATATTAATCGATACCGGAATGGAAGAGAATTTCTTAGATGAAAAATTCCTAAATACTAATAAAGTCGTCACGTCGCCTCCGGATCGAAAAAGATACGCTGCTCTAATTAACGGACAGAAATGGGACATTATTGGGAAAACCGATACTCTACACGTAGCAAGCGGCAAATACCACACAAACATGGAGTTCAATTTACTGCCTATAAAAAACTACGATGCGGTCCTCGGAATGCCCTGGTTACAAAAAGAGCAACCTATATTACATTGGGCGTCCAGGGAAAATCTGTCCATATGGTTAAATGGACTAATGCTGAGGATAAGCTTGAAGAGCTGTCGGCATTGAATTCATGATTATCGTAACAAAGCAACCGGAAATCCCTACTTATGCAGTGTTTTTAAAAAGGCGAGAGCATACGACCTCTAATAAATTTAATAATGCTGTACAAGAAATACACCCGCAATTTAAACAATTGGAGAAAGCACAGCATTCCCTGGAGCTGATTACTCGAGCCATTCCAGTTTAATATGCCAATATTCAAGCTTTTGCAAGACAAGCAGGCCGAAGTGGAAAAAATAATAAGTAAATTACTGGGAAAGATATTAATTCGAGTATCTACTTCAAATTACGCATCGCCAGTGCTCTTTGTAGCCAAAAAAGATTGCCAGTGCTCTTTCGCATAGTCAATCAAATTACCAATGATAACCGATACCCTGTGCCGCGCATTGATGGGCTAGTTGACAAATTAACCAACGCTAAAGTTTATACTAAATTGGATATTATGTATGGGTACCATCAAGTACACATGAACCCAGCACATATTGCGTTTACAGCTTTCAAAACGCGACTGGGTCTATTTCAATTTTTAGTAATGGCCTTTGGGCTAAAGGGGGCCTCTTCAACATTTGCCCTTACATTAAATAATACACTATGGGGCTTGTTGGATAAGGATGTCATAGCCTGTTTTGATGACATCCTAATTTATGCCGAAACAACGAAAAGTTAAAGGGGCTGATGGAGAAAGTCTTACAAAGGCTTGCGGGAGATACACTCTTCTTAAAAATTTCTAAATGCGAAACTCTCATTGAGGCCAAGTAGAAACTTTCGTTGCGGGTTTGCGGTGGGGATGGACATTTGTCAGATCGTCAAATTCGAGATGAAAAGATGAAAAACATTCGGTGATCCGACTCTATAGCAAAGCAAAGGTAGAGGAAGTAAAAATCAGAAGAGCAGGTGAAAGAGGTGAAAAACAGCTACCTGCCACCCAAGAAGAATAATAGGTCATGTTGAAGAATCGGGAAAGGTGAGCTGAGTCACTCATTGGACAAAATGAGCGACATGCAAATTAAAGACTAAATTAAAAGCTGTGAGGGAGAACGAAAATAGGGAGAGCGTTCTGATCTCATGGAGAGCAACAGGAAAAAGGGAACCACTGACGACGTTCCTGCAGATGCCGAATGCAGTGAGCTCATCAACGGAGGAAATCCTCCCAGAGCAAATGTGAAAGAAACAAACGAAACTTCTCTCTTGTTGACCCATAGCCGAACTAAGCGACATCCGCTGAGCCAGTTTGCGCACGAATGAAGGGCCTTCTGCCAAGGGAAGAAAGACAACAACCAAAGAGGATTCTAACCGCCACTCTCGCCTCATTCATCAGGCAAATGCCAGACTGAGAACTTATAATAACCAAACTTTTTGTAATTCTTATCTTAGTGCCTAGCGGAGTGTGGAAAACCGAACGAGACGGAACTTTGTCTGATCAATTGTTGATGACAGCGTATTCATCGTGGGTAACGATTGTCACAAAATCCGCACGATGAGACGTTAGAACCGAGGCTGTGCGAGGATTGACAAACTCAGCCCAACAAGTTGTTAGACCAGAGTTAGTGCGAGGACAGACGTGCGATTCGCCTGATGCCGTGACTGCGAACCAAAATGTCTATGTTTTTAATAACTTACAATGAAGCTTCTATTATACTCTGTTCAGTTACCACACTGGCGATTCAGGTTTCTCAGAAACAGCTGAAGGGAAGACAGCAGAGATGTTTCTAAAAAGGTCTTGATAGAAACTACATTGACAGAGTGGCTACTAAGTACTGGGGTACACGCCCTAATCAATCATTCGTACAGGAAAAAGCAGGGAATGGTTAGTACTAGGAGGGAATACGCGTTTGGACCCCCCTTGAACTTCAATTGATAACATCATCGGTTAATCGTCCTCTCGGAAGCCAATAAACAGAAATCGTCGAGTCAATAAGTAAAAATAGTAGCATCAACTTGGCCACAAAATGAATCACATGGACAGGCATCAAAACAAAATGTAGAAACTTAAAAAATTGCAGGTAAGTATCACTATATGTAACTTCACATTAGAACACGATGGTCGAATAGACGTGTAAAGCACATAGCTGATAAACACTTAGAACCTTAACTTAGCTCAGCGCACAATAAAGGAACACTTGCAATAATTCATATAGAAGGCACTTTAAAGTAACACCAATAACTAATCACGTACGTGCAGCCCGTATCTTATAGAAGGGTAAGACATATTAGGTATTCAATAACCACACATAAGATAATGAGTCACTGTCATTCAGTTTAAGGTTCAATTCCAATTGGGAAAATCACTGCATCATTCATCAGACGAAATAACGAAGTGTTTCACGGAGCACTGAAAAAAATTGGAAGCTAAAATTATAGATGATAGTCAGGTATTGCTAATCGTAGAAAACGCTTCCAATACTGTTCATTACAATGAAATGACAGGCGGTAAAATATTTCTATTTGCACCAAGTTTAATGTCCAGGCTTTTTAACAAGGATAAAGGCCAAATCGTAACATATAAACGAGCCGAACAGCCACAAAAACCTTGAGCGTGGTAAGAATAGCGTAGCTTGTAATCCCAGAGCTCCGCAAACGTTAACTTTAATAATTGTCCGCAAAAACCAATTTGGATGTCAATGCTTACCAGGCACTCTTATGCGATGCTTAGAGTCTGACTTGGAAGGGTGGGGTATGCTACGGCTTTGCTGGGAGAATCTTTCTCCGAGATTTTGCTGCCACATCGGCACTCGGGAGCCTCTGTTGATAAGGACAGTTTGTCACTCATTCAAACTTTGGCATGTTGGGTTCAAAGCTCAGTGATGATGTCGCGGTGCTTGCTGTCACCCGCTCATGTCTCCCCTCTTCTCGGGAAATCGTCAAAAGGAGCTGCCTTCATGATTTTCCCCATTCCAGCTTTTTACCGTTTTTTCCACCATTCCACCTTGCTCTCTCGTATTTAACTCCTGTATTTCGACTTCTATCATCATCGGTTTCAAAAAACTTCTCTCTCCTCTCAGTAGCCTCCTGCATTTGACGATGCTTGTGATGTGCCGTTCGCCGGTTCGCTCTCCGAACTCTATCATAGAAGTAGCGAGTATGGAATCGCACGAAAGTGTCATCGGAATTCGAGATGGCATTTGAATTCCATGACATACTCGACACCTCCAAACACAGAGGCTCCTGTGTAACGATGTTGTGGACGCTGTGCGGCTTGTATTATGAACGAGAGGGAGCATCCCAGTTTTTGTTGGTCCGCCTTGACTTAGTATCTTGCGGGCTAGGCGTCTTCTGTTGATTTTGGAAAAATTGATCAACGAGACCTCGGCAATGATGGAGATGATCTTCGAGCTCCCAATTTGGGTCAGCGTAACCTGTCCACTTGACGAGAAATTTACGTTTGGGTTTTTTTCCCTTAACGTCCAATATTGCCTCCACCCTATGCACATCCTCGAATCGAGGGTGCTTTATGTGCCCTGGCAGTTTTCTTTTAGCAAGGGGTTCCGTATAATGCTTCAAGAAGGAACAATGTATAATCTTATTTCGATTTTTCCATCATGCAGGCAACTCTAGTCTTGCCAATACTTTATTGATTACATGTCGAATTTTTAAAGGACCCATATATTTGGGAAACAGTTTATGGCCCAGTTGCCTCTTAGGTAGAATTCTGGAGGCCCTCATGAGCACTTTCTCCCCAACCTTTAATTTTAACTTTATGTGCTTTTTATTATAAAACTTGATGTAGCGTTCATTAGAACGCTTGATTTTCCAACAGGCGGTCTTTAAGAGGCTCCTTAGGTGGTGACAAACTCCAATGTTGTTGCCTCTCCTACTTGGTACTTGTTGACCGAAGGCGGGAAAATGATATTCCTACCCAAATCTAAATAACTCGGGGTGAACCCAGTGGCTTCAGAAACATTACTCTTTATCGCATTTTCCGTGGTGGTGAGGTAGTTGTCCCAATTGGTCTTATCAGGGTTTAAGTAATGGCGCAACACTTGGATCATATTTTGGTTGGATCTCTCCAATTGACAGTCTGTTGTGGATGATAGGCCAATGCGAGCTTAAGAGTAGTGCCTAATAATTTGAATAAATTTTTCCATAGTTCTTAGGTGAAGCATACATCGCAATCAGATAATATGACTGTCGAAAAACCATGCACTTAAGAAAGTTGATTAACCAGCATTTAGCTGTTTCCTGTGCTGTGATGATCGACCGACACGGGAAAAGTCTTACTCGCTTCGACAGTTTATCTGTCATGGTGAGGATGGCATCATAGCCTCGTTCTGTGACGGGAAGAGGTATTAATTGGTCCAAGCATACCGTATGCCATCTGTGCAGAGGTACTTCTAACAGTTGAAGGTCCCCAAAAGGATGTTGCTGATGTACTTTATTTTTTTGGCATTCGACGCACTCACGGATAACCCTGCGCACGTCTTTATCCATGTTCTGCCAAAAATATAGAGTCCGAATTTTTTGATGGATTTGTTGATTCCTGGATGGCCGGTGGCTGGATAGGAGTGCAAAGTCTTGATAATGACATCGATGACAGGCTTGGCCCCCGGTACCACCAACTGGACTGTTTCCCTGCATTTTTTATAAATTAGTCACTGATCGATAAAGAATGAGGGCCTACTTTTATATAGCTTCTTTATTAACTCCTTGAGGTCATTTCCGCTAATATGGGTTGGCGTGTTGCTCATAAGCGGGCTTACTGTTTCCATACAACCGCTTTTGGATTCTTTCTTTCCCGCCGTAAGGGAGATCTCCGGTTCTTTATGTTCTTTTCTTTCCAACAAGCGTTCGCTTCTCAGCAGCTCCTCTCGCTTGCCCTTAATAGTAAATGGCTTAATACACATAGGTGTGTTGAATCCTTGTGCTTTATGTTCACTCTTACGACATTTGTTGTCGGTTTCTTGCTTGGAAACTATACCTTCTAGTATCCCTTCCATCCTTTGCATTAGTGCCTCTAGATTGCACACCTCTATTAGCGCTAAGTTTGGCTGCAACTGGGTTGGAAATGCGGTCTTATATAACTGCATCTTCTTTTCTTCAGTACAGGAGATCATTTGATTTGCTAGTGTCCCGAAGCATTGATTGAAAAAGTGAATGTTCTTTTTGTACCGGCTATCGGATAGCCCTTTCATCACCAGGTGCTCTAGTAATGCCAAAGTTATCTGGAGAGTGCAGGTCACTGAATATACTTTTTTTGCACCGCCATACACCGGCACAACACAGGGATATGATCGCACCACACATTAAGCACGAACACTCAGCGATTGGTTTACTTCTACGCTGCTTGGTTTTCGCGTGAACTGGTAATTCATTTCAAATTCTCTAAAATTGCAGTAAATATAGGTTACTTGGAATGTTTTTACTTTATGTACTCTTTGTTTATTTCTTAAAATATTTTTTGGCTTTGCAGATTGGTTAGGTTGAGAACTCATAATATTCTTGAATACTTGAAACTTTTCTTAAAAGTATCGATACTACTACCGAATACTTTTTACAAATACTCCATAGTTCCAGTATCGAGTACTCGAAGAGGAACGCACATCACTCCACGCAACGTTAGTGTCACCGTTTTTTATATTTATAATTTTCATTGTTCACTACACACTTTTATCAATATATCTCGTGGATGTTTATGTAAGTCGAAGCACATCACTGTTTAAAAGCAATGTCCGACTCAACAATTGGTAATCGTTAAAAATACACAAAAGCTATGCGTCCACTGGCACAAATAACCTAATTATTTATTTCTTGATCTTTAATATCCAGGTTATCAGTGGGTGTTCATTACAAAGGATCCCAGTTATAAAGAAAATCTGGTTATTTAACCTAGATAAAAAAGGTTAGGTAAAAATATCTTAGTTATTGGCGTCATAACTGAGACAAATGAGACATAACCTTGATATTTTCATCTACGTTTAAAATGGCGGCAGATTTCCACGCTTCACTCACAGACAAAAATTTTGCTAGACCCTATTTTGTTGTGTGTTTAGAAATAAAAATAGCGAAAGAAATCATAAATTCATCGCTAGGCCTCTTGCATATTACGGGCCGGAGACATTTGTCTTTTGTAAACTTCTATTAATGTTAGTTTTATCGTTATAGAAAACATCATAAGCGGCGACCAACGGCCCACTTTGATCAAAGGCGCCATGACGTGCCTGACGCGAGAACATAAAAAATATCGTCATAATAAACGATTTCTTTTCCTGTGTAGTGGAAGGTTTGAGTTTTTAAACAAACCTGAATCTTTAAATTCTAGAACTTAAATAACTAGGATATTTTTGGCAGTGGACGCGTAGCAAAACTAAATTCTTTGAAATAAATTCAAGTTCTAAACACTAAAACAATTCGTCTTGATTTTCTTCCTTTCCGATTTATAATTCGTAAAATTATCGTTGAACAAAACTAGTCGAAGTAAATAAGTACATTTTCGTTTCATGTCAGTGTGAGGCTCCATTCTTTCATAATAAAGTCATTACTTAGTTCGAAAAAGGTAATGGTATTTTCCTCTTATTTTCTGAGACGAAACGGGTAAGAGGCGTACTGTTACAATATCTATCGAAATGAAAGTAAAAATATGAATGGTCAGAAGAAAGAAAGTTATGCGGGTTTCAGAAACACCTGAACAACAGGAGCTTTGTCTACAATAGGAAATTGCAGAATTCCCGAAAAGCAATTAGAGTCATTATATATGTTCCTGTGTTTCATTTGTTTATCTACAACTAGATATTTGAATTGAATTTAAAAGGGGTGGTTACAGAGAAACCAAGCACCGCGACCTCAGGTCTATTGTACTATCCCCAAAACCTTTATAAATCTCGTCTCACAAGTAGACCAGATGCATCTGCAAATCTTAAGATCTGCCTGGCAGTAACATTTTGAATTTCTGCCGGTTGGAGTATGAAGCTCCCTAAATGTTTAAATCTAAGAAATGATAGATTTAAGCAACTACAGAGAACATGAGTAGAACTCTCCTCTGCTTCATGACATTTCCTGCATGTAGCGTCAGTTGCGACACCTATTAAGGTCATATGTCTATTAAGATGACAATGACCTGTAAGGAGTTCAACGACTTTTTTAATTTCAGTTCTAGTGAGTTTTAACAACTCACTTTTCCTTGAAACAGGATATTTTGGATTGAGTACCTTGGCTTATCTTTGGCCATACTCTTTAATCCACGAATCAAAATGCTGTCTATCCATACAATTATGGATAGTCAGCTTAATGAGACTTTGGGACAATCCCAAAGACGGTTCAGGACCCACAAATGGAGTCACAGAGCCATCCTTGGCAAGACAATCAGCAATTTCATTGCCCTCGTAGCCACTGTGAGAAGGAATCCAACACAGTGTTACCTTGTTGTTAATTGCTAAATCACAGAGGGTACGATGGCACTCCCAGACAAGCTTAGATTTGTAGCATACACTATCAAGTGCATGCAACGCAGCCTGGCTATCAGAGCATATTAAAATTTTCTTACTTCGAAGCTTCTGAGTATTCAGCTCTATTCCACAGGCAATAATTGCAAAAATTTCTGCCTGAAAGACTGTAGAGTATTTGCCAAGGGGGAAAGGCCGTCGGATTTTCCTCCTAGGGCAACATATACCTGCGCCTATTCCAGACGCCGTTTTAGATCCATCCGTAAACCATGTTTCGTGATCTCTAAATGACAAAAGCGTCATAGTGTTCCATTCCTCCCTAGTTGGAATGGAGACAACATATTGCTTATCGAAATCATATTTCGGAAGCATTCTATCAACAGTCATATGAAAAACCGGATGTCGTAACACCCCCTTTATTAGTCTATCATATACTGTATTATCTAAACACCTACGCCAGTTGTCAGGGCTGCATATTCGATAAATTGTCATTGCAGCCTCTGCTTCAACCAGCAAGTGAATAGGTTTCAGGTCCAAGAGAAGTTCCAAAGCACTAGTCGGAGTTGTTCTCATTGCACCTGTAATAGTAAGACATGCCATTCTTTGAACTTTGGCTAGTTCTTTCCTGACTGTCTTAAGTTGTGTTCTAGGCCACCATGCGACAGAGTTGTAAGTCACCATTGGACATATAACACTAGTATACACCCAATGAATAAGTTTAGGGCTCAGCCCCTATGATTTGCCAACGACTCTTCTACAAGTCCAGAAGATCATTTTAGCACGTGATAAACAATATTCCAGGTGTTTCCTCCATGAAAGCTTGCTATCAAGGAAGACACTGAGATGTTTGACCTCAGAAGTATAAGTTATCTTTTTACCAAAGAAATTAATACTTCTAAGATTTAAGTTCTTTTTCCTAGAAAAAGGAACAATAACAGTTTTGTCTGGATTAACAGATAGACCTACCTCTTTACACCATCTCTCTACCTTCTTGAGAATTCCTTCAAGAATGTCCGAGACAGTGTTGAGAAATTTTCCTCTTGTGATGATCGCAATGTCATCAGCATATCCAAGGCAGTGTATTCCATCTTTCTCCAACTCACATAAAAGCTCGTCGACGACAAGGCACCACAACAAGGGTGAAAGGACTCCACCCTGTGGGCACCCCATCGCCACCCGAACCATACATGAGTCCCCAAGATGTTCAGCTTCTGCTTTCCTAGTTGTAAGCAGCTCAGTAATCCATGTGATAATAACTTTATCAACTCCCCGTTTCTCAAGAGCCCTGATAATAGTGTAGGTAGATACTTTATCAAAGGCTCCTTCGATATCTAAAAAGGCTACTAATGAAGTTTCCTTCATTGTTAGTGTTTTATCAACAAGAAGTACCAACTCGAAAATTGCCGCTTCAGTTGATTTACCTTGCTGGTAAGCAAATTGATATCTTGACAGGGGTTTCGTTATCAAAACCTCCTCCCTAAGATATCTGTCCACCAGTTTTTCCATTATTTTAAGAAAAAAGGAAGTGAGGCTAATAGGTCTAAAAGATTTAGCCTCAAAATAAGTCGACTTTCCGGGCTTGGGGATAAAAACAACCTTTGTTTGTCTCCAAGCCTCAGGAATATACCCCTGCACCAAACATACTCTGTAGATTCTACACAGTATGGGTGCCAAGATATCAATCCCTTTCTGCAACAGAATGGGAATCACCTCATCCGTCCCAGGAGATTTGATTGGTTCGAATGAATTAATTGCCCATTTAATTTTATTATATGTGACAATCTTTTTGGAAACATCCCATTTCCATTTACTCTTGGTTTTAAATCTACCAATAGAAATGAGTGTCTCCGAATTGACGACCTGCACTGAACCAGGGAAGTGTACTCTTAGCATTTCTGCTAATGTTTCTTCACCTGATTCTGTGAATTTGCCATCATTCTTCTTAACAGAAGTTAAGTGATTTACAGTATCCTTAGACAATATTCTCATTACCTTTGCGGTAGTGGATAAGTCACTAAAATTTTCACAAAATTTATTCCAGGAATCTTTCTTAGCTTTCCTGATTGCCATATGATATCTGGTGAGGGTTTCTTTATACAGAGACCACTCACCAGTTTTCTTGGCCTTGTTGAAGTGCTTCCTGCTACTTCTACGAAGAAAACTAAGCTCATTATTCCACCAAGAAACCTGTCTTGGTAGGCTAGTTTTCCTCACCTTACAATTTTGATGGTAAGACTGGATAATAGCACGTTGCAACTGGGCAACAGCTAGTTCCAAGTCAACCATTGAAGACATTTTATTATACATACCTTCCGTTGCGATCCTAAGGTCTTCAAGGTATGAATCTTCCTTTCCAATTTATAATTCGTAAAATTATCGTTGAACAAAGCTAGTCGAAGTAAATAAGTACATTTTCGTTTCATGTCAGTGTGAGGCTCCATTCTTTCATAATAAAGTCATTACTTAGTTCGAAAAAGGTAATGGTATTTTCCTCTTATTTTCTGAGACGAAACGGGTAAGAGGCGTACTGTTACAATATCTATCGAAATGAAAGTAAAAATATGAATGGTCAGAAGAAAGAAAGTTATGCGGGTTTCAGAAACACCTGAACAACAGGAGCTTTGTCTACAATAGGAAATTGCAGAATTCCCGAAAAGCAATTAGAGTCATTATATATGTTCCTGTGCTTCATTTGTTTATCTACAACTAGATATATCCCGAGCAACGCCGGTCCCTTTCCTCGGGCGACAGTTGACGAAAAAACCAATAACATACCATTCATTAACTCGACTGTTTAAATCATTAAGCATATTGTGTTATGCTCTAACATAATCGTTCGATGGACGACTGTTAATTCATATCTATAGAAATGCCACCAAAGAAATGAAAGAGTATTGTTCAGAGAAGACAAAAAGTTATCCATGCGTTAGACACATTTGAACAACAAGAGCCTCGTCTACAGCAGGAAGTTGCAGAACTATTGAAAACCAATTTGAGTACTTACCTTATAGAGGTTGTTCTATTTATCCACGACTATAATTATCCTAGTCAACGCCGGCTTGCTCTGTTGGTCTATATACATAAAGGAGAATGTTTGTTTGTCCGTTTGTTTGGTTGTATTTAATACAAATTCACAGTTTTATGACATTTTACGCACATGATCTTGAAAGCCTCCTGAGTGGATGGCCCCTTAACGTGGGTCAGGGGTTTGGGTGCTTCAGGGATTCTGTGAGCTATGCTGCTTGTAGCAGTGCTACTTTAGGGTCACCCTTACCAGAAAGGTCATGGTTGAGAAGTGAGACGAAGAGTATCCAAACAAACATACATCTCATGATGTCGACGAATGAGAGAATTCATACTGCAACGGGTATGGCGCAGGTTAAAGTCACCCGCGTTCGGGAGTTAGGCAGAAACAAAGTCGACAGTCTCCCGGCTGTTATCTCGGAGCAATGCCTCCGAGAAGCCCCACCAGTGCACTCGCTATGCGCTTGGGGAAACGGTCGGGGGCAGCGCATGCCTTTACCCAGGAGGAGAAACGGGTAAAGCGACAACGGGATCGGGTGCTGTCAATCGGCAGTTGGAACGTATTCTCCATGACAGTGTGACATATTAGAATATGTCACGACATGCTTGGAATAAGTTTCCAA
>JAHWFO010097661.1:259863-301291 GCA_023313115.1 Rhysida immarginata
GCGAGCACCTGAAACACCGATTGGCTTGATTATGATTTATTTTTGTGCTTTTCTGCGGGACTTTAAAAAAAGCAAAACGCTTTTGGGAAAAAAGTAATAGAAAAAAGAGAGAATCGACACAGCTGACGACGACAAGACGTATGTATCGACCGACCATATGACTGCGTGGCAGGAGGGAGCGTGCTAGCGTAGTGTGACGGTTTTATGCGGGGTTCCTACTCAAGGCAAGCTCCTCGAATCACTACCAATAGCACTCGAGACTAAGATACGTAATTCTAATGCTTAAATCCAGATGTGAATTAGGCTTGCTTACCTTCGATATGCAGCTACCTCCCCCCGTAACCTGTCATTCATATAATAGAACTCACCCTCTTAATTTCCCTCTCTTATGAGACACAACGGAATCTTAATCTTCTAATAATTGGCCAACTTGTGATCGTATAGTGCAAATCTACGTAATAAAGTGTTCCACACTGAGTGTTAATAAATTACTACCCTCCTATGACCCATTTGTTCATTTTAGCAAATAAATTATAGATTGAAGCATGACGTATAATTAAATGAATGATATTTAATGAAAGTTTAAGTTTAAGTGATATCAATACAAATATAAGATTCAAATAAAGCAATTTAAAATGAGATCGAAACAATATCAATAATATAACTACTATTTGTCAAATTTCATACATAAACCATAAGTGAATTAATAATTTTAGTTTTAATGAGCAATTTAACCCTGAACGTACTTAAGTCTACTAATTTTAATCAATCAAATTCAGACATATGCTCTAGGCAATGTTCCCCTTAATTTCTTAACTAATTTCTATTATGCTATTTCGTTTATGCTTGAAATGAGTTCAGTTCCGTTATCTTTTAACGATGAGTTTCACATTAAATTACACCTTTTTTCGCGTGGGCCCAATGAATATAACACAGTACTTAACTTTCGTGTCGACTCTCGAAGTTCCGCTGGATTTGCCGATATCTTCCGGCGCTCGTCCACAGCTGTCGTTCGTTTTCCCCGGTGTCCCGGCTGTCGCTGCGTTGATTCAGGCACCTCTCCTCGAGTTCCCAGATCGCCAGTCTCTTCGTCGCCTGCTCAGCTTAGAGCTCCAAAGCCGCCTAGCTAAAACGCCCGCTAGACTCTTTGTTCGCGCTCTACCCCACTGATAGGCACAGGCTCGCTGGTCCGTTGATGGTCACCTGAATTCTCGCATCACGTCGTCGGTTGCCGCGTCAACGTCCGTCCGTCTGCTCATGTAGTCGGAGCATGGATCGTCTTGCTAACGACCGCCCTTAGTCGTCCTTACATACGCCTCGAGCCGCCGTTGGTCAGCTCTCTTCTCCTGAAGTCAGATTTCGGCCACCGCTACTTTTATGAGTCCTGCTACTCCCAGTGTCTGTTATCAACTCTCTATTTTTCTTATATCCCCCCAACTTTTTCTTGGGATATCCCGGCACTCTGGGATAGCTCCATTGTCTCCCAATTCTTGGAAAAAGGGCTGCACTGTCGGCATTGCTCTTTTTTATCATCCCATTTACATTATTCCCCCCTTTCTTGCTATTTTCGTGACTGATTTCCTCGTATTAGATCCCCCCTTCTATTGTATTAAATAAGGAGCATTCCAGGTGCCGTTAATCCCAAGAGCACATGTCTGAAAAAAAGGCCTAAAATAATAAATTTTAATTCCAAAATGTTCGAGGGTTAATTGAAACCAAATTCTAAAAGAATAAAGAAACTATGACTTTATGATCATTTGCGAAGCTTCGGAGAGTAAAGCCAACATCTCTTTATCTAAAATTATAGTTCGTGCTTCACTCGATTAGTAAAATTGCTAGAACAAGGATTTTTTATTACATTCCCTCCCCTATTGTTTCCCAATTACTGTAGTTTATGATTTACATGCTCAATTGATGACAGACAGACATGGGTTGCTCCAACCCATGTCTATGTGTACATATTTAATATGTCACAACAGGAAAGGAATCAGACGTAGTGGAGGAAGCCAAACGGTATCGATTGGATATCATAGGTATTACCTCTACGAATCATCCGGGTTCTGGAGCTGTGGACTTAGAAGGACTTAGATTATATTTGCACATTTTTTATATCTCTGAAATAAAGAGAGTACTACATTAATTTAATTTGTCACAGTAACTTTTGTTTGAAACACCAAAACTTTACGTTCCAGAATATCAGTCCCAAACTCTTGGCGCCCATCCCACCCCAACACTAGTTGTTGATACTTTATAAGTGGGGGAGGGGCGTCACAGCCTAGAGGCTTTTATGGATACCGGAGTCGGCGGTTTTTTGTCAGCGAATTAAAAAAAAATATGAACATTAGTTGCACAGCGAACGAGAGGACATTTACGTGCTAAATGTTATTATGCTTCAGTGTATGGAATGATAATGAAGCGGAGCTATGGATGCAGCTATTGCGCTATATGAATTATTGTAAAATTGTTTTAATGGTCGAATAGCCAGGAGTTTAAGAATAAGTTGTGGCTATTTGAATTAATAGAGAAAGACAGCCCGTATTGCATATTGAAAGGCATTTAAATATATTGCTGGATTGGACATAATAATCGTATCAGCCGATTTATTCCGATCAGTTTTGGATACTCGTGTGAGAAGAGGGGCAGAACTATCAACTGGTCACCACCTTGTTGTCTGTACTATGCGGTTCTCTGAATCCATGCCAACCAAGCAAAATACTAGGTTCAGAAAAACTTGGCGCATCAAACGGGAGGCATTGGAGGATAGAGCTGTGAGGAAGACCTTTGCAGATAACATATCTTCAAGTTTCAAAGAACTACCCAGTGATCGTGGTACTGTTGGAGAGGAGTGGCAGTTGTTTAAACCTGCTGTGATTACTTCGGCTACATTGAGTTGTGGTCGTAAGTGGCTGAGTGTGGTCCAGGGGGGTGAGAAAAGGACTCCATGGTAGAACGATGAAGTCCAAGAAGCTGTCAAAGCAAAGAAGGAAGCCTATTTGCTATGGCTTGCAAATAAGTCAACTTCGAGTCGAGTGCGGAACACTGAGGCGCGAAAAGCAGCAGCAAAGACAGTATCAACAACTAAAGCAAAGGCCTAGGAGAAATTCGGCAAGAAATTGGAGGCAGACTACGGTTCAGCAAACAAGGTATTCTGTCAGACCGTGCGCCGCCTCCGTGCAAAGAAGTCTCTTTCATCATAAACTATTAAGAGTGCAGATGGGAGGCTTATGAAAACGGAGGAGAGTGTATTGCATAGGTGGAAGGAATACTTTGCATCTCTTCTTAATCCGGTGACAGCAACAACTGAGGCACATGAGGTGCAGCTTGGAGCGGAGAATGGTCACGGTAGTATCACTGAAGCAGAAGTCAGATGGGCAATTAAGTCCCTGAAGACTGGCAAAGCTGCAGGTGATGATGAAATCCTAAAACTGAGGTTCTGGTCCTTTCAAGACAGCCTGCTCAGTGCGTTCTCAATGTTAGGGGAGCCTCATTGAGACAGGTGGAGAAATTCAAGTATCTCGAGATTGCATTTACGAGTGATGGACGGCAGGAGAAAGAATTGGATTCTCGGATCGGTGCAGCAAGCTGTGTCAGACGTGAAATGTGGCGATCCATGGTAATGGAACGCGAGCTGGGTAACAAAGCCAGGCTGTCCGTCTTCAAAGCCAGGCTATCTTTGTCCCCATTCTCACCTATGGTCATGAGTCTTGGGTAATGACCGTAAGGGTGCGATCGCAGGTTTAGGCGGCTGAAATGAGATTTCTGAGAGGTGTAGCAGGTGTTACGCTACTGGATAGAGTGCACAGCAGCACAATAAGGGAATCGTTAGGTGTTGAGCCGCTACTTCTCCGCATTCCAGATCTCAGATGGGCTGGTATGGCCACGTGATACGGATGCCGCAAACTGGTCTTCCTAGGCAGTTGTTATTTTCCAAGCCAGTGGGTAAGAGACCAAGGGGTCTGCCTAGAACCAGGTGGCTAGTCTACATGGAGAATCTGGGTTCGAGTCGCTTGGATATTACCAGGGAGGACATGCGCCTGATGGCAGAAGATCGCGATCGCTGGAGATCCTGCATAGGGCTGCAGCCCGCGCGACCCTAACGGATAAGCGGGTTTGAAAAGTAAGTAAGTATGATCTTGAAAGCAAGAAGAATGTCTCTGTCTACTTCGAAAAATTAATAATTATCGATAATAAATCGATATTTATAATGATAGCAAGTTATTCCAATAAGAAGTATCTCTTGGCCAATAATGCGAGACAAAGTTTGTGCTTTATAAATAAGGTTTAATTTGTAAGAATGGATATAATACATGCCGAACAGACTTTTCTTAAACTTACCTTTAGCAGTCTAACAAATTAGTTTCTAAAACCTAATGTTTTCTTGTAAATCTTTACAAATGAGCACTAACTGGAGATAATGGAGAGTCAGCAGACTATTGAGAAAGAATGAAAAGGCGACAGAAGAAACAGTCCCATCACTCGGTACTTAACTGGATTCACCAGTACGTGGTTGTATCTGAGAAAATGCTGTGCGTGTCAACAGAGGAAATATCCTCTGCCAAGTTTTGCTTTATAACATCGAAAGCAGATTTTGCACAATTTTGCAATTTCAACAACTGATTAGCAAATAGTGAATAACTCGATATTCATATGATGGTAAGGCAAAGTTTGTGCAACAATAGATATCAACAATAGATATCTCATGACCAACCACGCATAGTTTGTGCATATATAAATAAAGTTAAATTTGTCACAATACATAGAATTGCTGTTCGGGCTTTTCTTATAATTGATAGTTCTTAGAACTTAACATTGTTTTTAAAATCTGAAAAAATGAGCACTAACTGGAGATAATGGAAAGTTAGCAGAATATTGAGTAGCTGAGCAATTGGTGATCAAGTAGTGATCGAAGTAACCAGGAGGCCCACGACAATGCCAATGTATCACCTGAAGAAACAGCGGCTGCTACATTACACAAATTGAGTTGCCAAGTTTTGCTTCAAAACATCGATAGCAGAATGTGAATTGCAACAACAGATTACCACATAACATATAATGCCAAAAAAGTTTTTTGAATTTTATTATGAATATTTTATGTATTATTTCTATACGTTTTTAGGAGTTCATTTTTGTATATTCATATACAGATAATGCAAAATTTAATAAAAGAGTCCGATCATCTCCGGGGATATCACCTGACTGATTTCGTAGCATAGCAGAATCAAACATTTCCTAAAAAATCCCCGATACATTTTAATAAAATCTGTTTTGGTTCCCAATGTGGTGATGACGCGATGATTGAACTTTCGTTTCCAAGAATGATTGGCAATGAGCATAAAATAATGCTGCATTGACAGGACATAGATAATGCAGTGTTTATCGAGGTGGCTAAAAAGTTACAACATGTTTCCCTTGAGCTAACTAACAAACGTGCAGACGACTGGCAAAAATTTGTGTTTGGAAAGGAAAGCAAAAAAAGAGTACTGATCATAAATACTCTGCAACTAAAAAACAAAATGCTATCCGGACCATGGAAGCATCTGATAAACGGGAGCTTCGTCTAGAGCAGGAGGGTATAAGATCTCTATCAAGGGCAAGAGAAACTTCCACCCTATGCAACCAAGGAAGAGAGTTCTTTAGTTAGAGTTATTGTTGCCATATATTTCCATGGTAACTGATGTACTGATATGCAACTATATATTCCAGATGATGCAATGATAGAGTACTCTTTCCTAAGAATTATTAACTAAATTATTTCCCTAACAAATGTTCAGACGAATGACATGTTTGGAACACTTGAACAGTGTAGAACCTTCCAGACGTGATAACAGTGTAGAACCTTCCAGACGTGATAACAGTGTAGAACACTCCCTTTCCTCTTCAAGAATGTTCGGGATATAAGGATGCCGGTCAGTCTTGGGCGACAATATACGACAAAATCGATAACAAAGCATACATAAATTTGACTCTTCAAAAAGCACACTGCATTGTGTTCTTTAATAACTGTTCGAGGATACATGCTCTGTATTTCAAAATTTCATCAAAAAGCCTAATTAATAAGTAGCACAACAGATCCAACATTTTCTAAAATATCCACGACAATATATTTTATTAATAAGCCAAATGAATTTTTCTGTTTTTGTCTACATTAGCTAGCCATACCTTTCACTTTACCCCCTCGATAAAGGGCAGGGGATGAGATTTTTTCACCGAGTTTTTTTGCTAAACCCACATTTCCCATGATGCTCTACAACTTGCTCTACAACCTACAAATAACACTTGCTCAAAATTAACATTTTCAAAATTTACCCCCAGGGACGCGAAATGTTTTTATTCTGAATTAGGGGACATTAAAACCAAATAATCAATATTCATTCCCCCCCCCCCCCCACCTGTTCCCCTTTGAGCCGTTATTTGGACCTAAAGACGGGACACCAATTATGAAACACCCTGTATATAAAGAAAGATGTTTGTAAGTTTTTATTTGTGTGTATTTACTGCAAATCTACATGACCTTTTTATTTCGATCTTGATGAAACTTTGCACACATGATCTTCAAAGCAAAAAGAAAGACACTTTTCAACTCAGATTTCGAAAAATAATAATTATCGATAATAAATCGATATTCATAGTGATGGCAAGGCATATTATTAAGAGTTATCTAATGACCACCAATGCAAGTCAAAGTTTGCGCAAAAAAGAGGTATCAACAATGATATCAACACGACATTCACCAATGTTATGCACGGATCAAAAATATATATCTCATGACCAACATGTAAAGCAATGTTTGTTCTTTATAAATGAGATTCTTTATAAATTTGTAACAATGCATAGAATTCTCAGAATTGATAGTTCTTAGAACTTAACATTTTCATGAAAATCCTAAAAATGAGCACTAACTGAAGCTAATGGAGAATTGGCAGATTATTGAGAAACTGAACAAATGGTGAGTGATCATGTAATCATCCAAGTTCCGAGGAGACCCTCGACAATGCAAACATATCACCAGAAGAAACTGCGACTGCTACACTGCAAAGAGTGATGAATTACTACGAAGTATTGCATGACCAATGATGCAGGGCAAAGTTGTGCAACAATAGATATCAAAAATAGTATCAACACAGAACACTATGCACGGACCAACAATATATATCTCATGACCAACCATGCAAGGCTTAGTTTGTGCATTTTAAATTAAGTTAAATTTGTAACAATGCATAGAATTGCTGTTGTGCGGGCTTTTCTTATAATTGATAGTTCTTAGAATTTAACATTTCTATGAATTACTTGGTTTTGCTTCAAGACATCGACAGCATAGTGTGAATTGCAATAACAGATTACCAAGTAGTAAATAATCCCAATTTTTTTTTCGAACATTTATTATGAATTTCAATGTATATTCACATACACGTTTTGAAGTGTTCATTTTTATTGTATATTCAAAATGTAATAGAAAATGAGTCCGAGCAATGCCGGGGTTATATCTTGACTGATTTCGTAGCACAGCAGATCCAAACATTTCCTAAAAAAATCATTTCCGATACATTTTGAGATAATTTGTTTTGGAAACCGAGGTGGTGGTGATGAGATGATTGAACGTTCGTTTTCAAGAATGATTGACAATGAGCATAAAATGATGAAGCAATAAGCAGACATAAAAAAGGCAGTGTTTATCGAGATGGCTAAAGAGTTACACTTGTCTCTTTTGAGCTCTATAGCAAACGACTGGCAAAATTTTTTATGTTTGGAAAGGAAATAGAAAAAATGAGTACTGATCAGATAACTCTGCAACTAAAAAACAAATGCTATCCGAGTGTTGGCAACATCTGAATAATGGGAGCTTCGTCTAGAGATCAAGTTCTGAGTGTAAGATCTTCTAGGTTAAGGGCAAGGGAAACCTCCACCCAATGCCAACAGGAAGAGAGTTGTTTGGTTGGAGTTATTGTTGCCATATATTTCCATATCAACGTTTGGAAATATTGTTGCTATGGTAACCTATGTAGTGAAATGCAACTATATTTTCAAGATGGTGCAATCATAGAACAATTCCTTCCAAGAGTTATTAACTACACGAGCTGGTAAAGGCACTAACAAATGTTCAGACGATTGGTGTATTTGGAACATTTGAACAGTGTAGAACCTTGCAGACGTGATAGCAGCTTCCCTTCCTCTTCAAGTGTTTTGGGGATACAAGGACGCTGGTCGGTTTTGGGTTACAGTTTACGACATAATAGATAAAAAAGCATACATCAATTCGACTCTACAAATGCAAAAGCACACTGTATTGTGTTCTTTAAAAATCTTTCGATGGATACCTGTTCAGTATTTTAAAATCTCATCAAAGAAGGGTCCAAGCAACGCCAGGGATACCACCTAATTATTAGGTAGCGCAGTAGATCCAACATTTTCTAAAAAAATCCCTGACACATTTTGACTATAATCTGTACAGGGTTACAATTATTGAGTAACTAAGAAAGGATAATTACATTTATAGGTAAATACAGCAACCTCAATAATTTAACCCGGCGTCACTCGCGCGAGCGGTGTTTACACCGCACTTTTTGACTTTTTTGATTTAGCTCATCATACAGTGGCACTACCTTGTGATGACTTCCATGTATTCCAAGTACAACTTATTGGCAACAGCTAGCACCAATAAAAAATGTTAAAATTAAAAATTAAAAAAGTTAAACTTAACAAATTAGAATGCAAAAATTAAAAAAAAGCTACGATTTTGGCATAAATTTATAAAAGTATAATAAAAATCATTTTGTTATTTTATCTCACTGAGTTCTTTTTTATCAAATAAAATCACTTTTAAAAAGTGCGGTGTAAACACCGCAGCGCGGGTAGTGCTGTTATAAAATTTGGCGCGAGTGACGCCGGGCTACAAAAATAAATCAAATTGTTTTCCATAATTCTAAAATTTCCAACTGAAGACAGAGATCCCATTATTCAGATTTTCCCGACACACAAATAACGTTTTCTCATCTCTGACCAATATTCGTTTTGACGTAGAATACGTCTTACATTTCGAGTTGGAATGCCACGCTTAAATTGTGAATGTCACGAAAAGTGTTGGTCACGAAATTGACCTTAATTGACTTCGTGTTGATACAATCGGTTGATACAATCGCAGCGCAAAGTTGAGTCAGAAAATCTGCTCTACGACGCATATTAATTTATCTAGCTCAGTGCTTTATAAAATAGCCTAAAATTTAAACCTCCATATTTAATAGCGTCTAAAACATAGGCCTTCAAAATGTGGAAATTTCGGGAAAATTATAGAATTTCCAAATTTATACCTAATAAATACGAGAAAAATTATAGAAACCGTCACAGGAAAACAGATCGAGAGATGAGGAACCCATCAAGGCCCGGATGTCCGATGTTGAGCGTGAATGGGCTCAGCAGGAACGCTTCATAGTTCAGGCGTCGCGCCGCCAAGGTAAACTATAGCTCGATACGAATGCGCCAATAACCTCCACCGCTCAGTTCGACGTATATAACCTATCTAAGGACATAAACGTTTCAATCCATTATGTTAATTAAAATGCAACATCGATTAATAGAATTCAATCCATGGAGTTCCATAGTGAGCCATAACCGTCAACATTAACAGCATCTTCATGAAATTTATATACGCAGCAATATATATGCGACAATTTGAAACACAGATTTCACATATCGTTTTATGTTCATAGAAAGATTATGGTTCGAGAAGGACTTGAAGCACCCATGTAACAGTATCATGATATGTTTGCTCCATCAGTTTCATTAGTCCAATGTGAATGATTTCATGCTGTGTAGTCATTGTAGAACAAATTTAAAACTATTCAATACGCAGGGTGTGATATCTCCTGTATCAACCACCTGATGAGCCACATTTGCAGACTAGTCGCTATTATTTCAACCGTTTTGGCCACATGACACACACAAAGCCAACAAGACGCGTGCAATGGTAGACAAAGAAGGTTTAGGTGAAAATACAATAGACACTTGGACTAAATTTATAATTTAAAAAAATATGAGGAGAGACGGGCAGAATTAGATAACATCTGTTTAGCCAATTTTGTTGGATGATATACACAGGTAATGAATAGAAGACCTATCAACAGAGGTTAAGATCTTTATGATACAGATGGCTATGAAGCCATTAAACAACAAAACCAAAGACTAATAATGAAAACGATGGAGCCTATGACATTTTGAGTTCAAACAACAAAATATATAGACGCAGAAATGTAGGCACAGAGTAATTAGATACTGTCATTATAGCATCGATGACATATCAATTACAAGCGTGAAATGGTTATATCTTTCTATCCATTTCGCAATGAAGTTGTAGATCTATTAGATGTACACAAGTTCATCCAAATGTACGATGAAAACGAGGTGATCATTTTAGCCAAATGGAAAGAATACGAAGATAACATAGATATAGATACATTGATGGCAAAACTTAGAGCACTGTGCAAGAAAGACGATGACATTGCAAACAATTGCAAAGAGAACAAAATGAAAGAGATGAGTATATGCGACGTATCGTTGGCGAGGCGGGTGATCAGAGCAACGATGACTTCGAATACGAGACCAGCAATGCTATCGCAGTTGTAAGAGAGTGTAGCAATGTGATGATCAAACAAGTTGCGAATAACTAATCCAGAACAAAGAGAATTGATCCTAGAATTGATACACAGAGTATGCACACGCGATAGCGAATGTATACAAGTGTATTTGCACGGTCCTGCTGATAGTCCCAAAACATTTACGATGAAATCAATCATGGAAACATTAAACCGATTCGGACTATGGCAGGATATACTTCGTAATGCTTACAAAGCTTGTGTGTCCACTGGTAAGGCTGCAGTGAAATTGAACGGCAACACTGTGCACTCTGCATTTAGAATCACATTGCAGAGCAAAAGAGTCAGTGGATTGACTCCTCAGGTTCTACAACAATATCATCGCCAATTCCTTTCTGTGAAATGTGTAATAATCGATGTGATAAGTATGATCAGTTCATAAAATTAATCATCGTCTGCAGCAGATCACTTGTGTGCACGATTCATCGTTTGGTGGCATGCACATGCTCATAAGTGGTGACTTCAGACAACTTTCCACTTGCGAATGCTAGACTGATCTATAAAGGTAGCTGAAATG
Source organism: Rhysida immarginata (assembly GCA_023313115.1). NCBI lineage: Eukaryota > Metazoa > Arthropoda > Chilopoda > Scolopendromorpha > Scolopendridae > Rhysida > Rhysida immarginata. Next base: position 271,027 of record JAHWFO010097661.1, read on the forward strand.
TGATCGGTGGCAATGCTTTATGGTAATTCCAATATTATTATAGATTGCCATGAGTGATGCGCCAGAGTAATGAAACATTCACAACTATACTGACCAAGATCGGCAATGGTGGAAGATGGCTTCCTTACGGGAAAGAATTGATTTAGAGAAGATTTAAAAGTAATCAATGATGCATGGGGAATTTGCCCGATCTTGTTAGTTTGTTTCTTCGCAACAACTGGGTTGATGCTCACAAGATTGCTGTCGTGAGTATTGATAAAATTACTGGTTATGGCCGCAGAAGTGAATTAGTTCTAGCAAGAACAAAATCACATAAGATGAGTATTATTGAAGTAGGAGGCTTGCCATATGCTACATGCTTGGCTATCGACTCACCGTTTGTGTTGACAGTGGACATCGATGTGGACGATCGACTTGTAAACGGTGCGATCGGTCTGGTCAGACATATAGAAATACAGAGACAACACCAATGATGGAGTTGATGATGATGAACTACAACAAGAACTGGCTCTGTACAACATGTGTAGTGGATTATGGTTATGAGTTCGAACAGAAAGAACAACATCAACAGTATCAGCAGAAATTGCCAAATGAAGAAATGGGAAAGATGACACGAAGCAAATGTAAGCCACATGTGATTTCAAAGTTTAAAGACAACATAACATCAGTGTATGTGCCACAATCAAATGAAAACATGCCATTTTCCCATTGGTGCCAGCCGCTACGACTTGCTATCATTAACTATCTCAAAAGACGACTTTAATTTCTATCACACTGCAGACAGTCAAGCACCCTTGAACAGAGAGATCAGAGACAGATTGGAATCGCATATGCTTCAACAATCACTAAACTAAAGGGTGGACCGTAAGTCGCGCACCAAAGAATACGTGAAGTGTGATGTGAAACAATGTAATATCAGCAAATGGCGAGCATTTTGAACATTGTACCAGCAACGTGTTTCTTAGTTCATTTGTTAAGCTTGGTTTTAATAAAATAACGTTTATTATTATCAGAAGTGTTTTAAATGCTTTGGTGCGCGACTTACGGCCCACCCTGTATACTGTTAACCACAACAATGATGATGATTTCTTTGAGCAAAGGAATATTTTAACCTTCACTTCATTTTGTGTCCATTATAAATTCCATAACGGAAACATACCCTGGGCAATAAAGTGTTAAACATCATATGCCAGAGTTTAGTAGCGCATGCATGAGACATCGAAACAGACACAGTACCATAGCCTACAATGATAAGACACAGGGCCTCTCTTAACATTGTAGGCTATGACAGTACTTTTATTTATTTTAATTATTTATTATCGCACTCTGAGGGAGTAAAAACCAGTTATACAATAATGCAGTTAGCGTTATACTATATAGAACCAATGAGGGTGAAGACACAACAAAAAGTGATGACTAAAGAATACTTATTACATCTGAGTACTTGGCAATAATGAGACTTGTATGAATCCAGGACATATTCTGTAGATGGTTTCGTATTGAGGACACAAATGATTCAGTCTGGTTGCATTAAATGCGATGCACTTACCAAATATAGGAGAGCGGGTGGTGTTGCGATCTTCAGAAATATTAACTCTAGACGAACCTACACTGATAGACTGGCCAAACTATAGACGACAGATTGACGCGGGTATCGGTCATATTTGTATGGTTAAAGTGTAGTGAGATTTATATTAGGCAGTATTTATATTCATCCTTGTGTGTTGATATCTGATATGGCAATGCTGTTGTTCAGTGCGATGATGAAATATTCACCAACAATTAAACTAGACCAATCATTGACAACATGGAGGTGGCAATTATGATAGTTGTCGAATTAAATGTAGATGCTACATCAAATTTACACGCTCTTAGCTTTATGAAAAAACATTTCAATTTAGATTACATACCCATCGAATCACCTACTATCGCAGCACATTGTTGGCACTGCTATAGATTTGACGTTTGCGCGAAATATTGATTCTAGTCTGTTGCCATTTGTATAATATTTTTTTATCATAGGCCAGTGTTTTGTCTGGTCTAATCTACACTGTTCAACATCTCAAACAGACAAATCGTCTCAACATATTACAGGGAGCTCAATGAAGATACGTGTATCCCACTGCCTCCTAGGTAGAGACTGCCCTATCTATATCGTGCTATTATACTATTTCCTGCTCATTGTTTATAATTTCTGGAAACAAATGTTAATATTTCCAAGGCTACAGCGCATTCTTTCATTGCATCATTTTCAAAATATTGTTGCATCAACACAACATCTCTTTTCATGGCAAAAATATTTCCTTGGAATTAATGTAGAAATATATGGCAGCAGTATCTTCGATGAAAGAGCACTCCTCTTGGGTGGCAGTGGAAATACATGATCGTTTGTGTCTGTGGTCTGTATGTTCAACAATTTGAGTGGAGTAATTCACTACTTGGTTATGTTTTCATGAAAATGCAGCCTGCTCTTGATGTCTTCAGGCAAAACGTGGCCATTCATCACGTTGTGTGCTCTAACATTCGTCATTTCTTCTATTGACACGCTCATCATTTGCTCAATAGCAGAAGTGTGCTGTTTTAACTGATAAGTGCAGAGCGACAGGACTGCTTCCTCTTGTCGTCTTACCAGTCTTTCGCTCTATTATCTTCAGTGATTGCTCATTTAACCTGCATCTCCCGGGACTATATTTAACCACTTCCTGTCCTGTCTCAGATTAAAATGATATCCATCTTCAGCACCGGATCAATCACTAGTTACTGGTACCAATGTTTCTTTTGAAGTTTCCCCTAATCTGGAGATGCATTATCTTATAGCTTCCTGCTTAAACGTAGTTCCCGTTGTTTAGATTTTCCAACGCTCGTGTATATTTTTGTTTCTTTTTTTAACTCGTTCTTTCTCTTTCTTTACCAAACACACAATATTTTACCAGTTGTGTGGACGTTTGGTTATGGAGCTCAAGAAACACTTGTACTTCTTTAGCCTCCTCGATAGACATTGCCTTATCTATGTCCTGTTATTGCACCATCATTTTATGCTCATTTTTAATAGCACTTGGAAACGAATGTTCAATCATGACCACCTCGTTTTCCCAAACGTTCACATTCACAATATTTTAGCCATTATGTTTCAGTAATATTTTATGAAATATTTGGATGTGCTGTGCTACCAAATAAGCTTAGTGATATCCCCAGCGTTGCTATTTTTTGATTAAATTTTGCAACATCTGAATGTGAACATGCAGTAAAATGAACACATGAAAACGCTTAGAACTAATATATTAAAAAGTCATAATGAAAATTCGAAAAAATTTTTTAATTGCTCGGCACAGCTAGCCCATCTGTGTTTTCTGCAATCCCAATAATCAGAATGGGCATTTTCACTACAGGTTAATCTGTTCTTGCAATTTTCACTCTGCTCACGATGTCTTGAAGCAAAACTCGGCCATTCATCACTTTGTGTGGTCTAGCAGTCGCATTTTCTTCTGTTGGCAAGCTTGTGGGCTCGTCGAGGTGCCCGTGAGAACTTCGATGAGTACTTGATCACTCACGCTTGCTCAGTTTCTCAATAATCTGGTAATTCCCTTTAATCTCCAATTAGTGCTCATTTTTAAAGATTTTTATGAAAATGTTAAATTCTGATATTGATCAATTCTAAGAAAGGCCTGGACAATAGGAATTCTATGTATTGTTACAAATAGAACCTTATTTTTAACCCGGCGTCACTCGCGCCAAATTTTATAACAGCACTACCCGCGCTGCGGTGTTTACACCGCACTTTTTAAAAGTGATTTTATTTGATAAAAAAGAACTCAGTGAGATAAAATAACAAAATGATTTTTATTATACTTTTATAAATTTATGCCAAAATCGTAGCTTTTTTTTAAATTTTTGCATTCTAATTTGTTAAGTTTAACTTTTTTAATTTTTAATTTTAACATTTTTTATTGGTGCTAGCTGTTGCCAATAAGTTGTACTTGGAATACATGGAAGTCATCACAAGGTAGTGCCACTGTATGATGAGCTAAATCAAAAAAATCAAAAAGTGCGGTGTAAACACCGCTCGCGCGAGTGACGCCGGGTTAAAGCAAAAACTTTGCCTTGAATATGTCAAGTATATATTTTCTTTATTGGTAGATTATTGAGGTATGTGATGTTCGAATAAATCTCCCATCACATTTTTTTTAGCAAAATAAAATGAAAAATATAATCCTCAACATATTATCTGACTTGCAGCCATTAAAGTTATATTACATTTTAAATCTTGATAATGACACCTTTGAACGTACCTATAAACAATTTCACCTTTTTTCCGAACATTAAAATCTGACAACCAACTGCTTTTATAGTTAGACAAAAGGTTGCTTGTGCAAATGCTTCTCCGAATTCCTCCAGTTATAACAAAGAGCCTCTTTAAGGCAGCAGCACCGTTTTTCGTTATGAAATATATAATGTTTTTCCGTACATACTGCTGGTAAATTGCATTGTGATACCTTTCTTGTTGCACAGACTTTGCCTTCCATCGTTGGTGATGAGATACCTCTTATTAATAAGCCCTGCCATCATCATCATCATCATCATCATCATTTCTTAACTTCTGACACCTACTCGCTTTGGCCACCCAAGTAGGCAAGTGATCATGTTCAACCACTGGCTAGTGTAGCCACCGGGTACAGATACTTAAACGGTCTCTCGGCCAGGGAGCCTATTCCGCGGCCATGCTTTATTTTGATTGGTGCCACCCAAAACAATTCGCCTTTGTTAATTGTCTATGGGTGAGAGAAACCCACACGTTTTCGATTCGAGTTGGCATTACTATTAGAAGGTTTGTTGTAAAGTCGTTTGGTCCTGGGGTCGAATTTGGTAAAGTGTTTCGGAAAAAACAACTTTATTTCTTCTTGGCTTGACAGCCTTTATTGTCTGTGGCTGTGTGTAGTTCCCTCGATGGCCGCTGGGTGCATATGGCGCTGCGTTCACCGTTTCTTCGCAAACGCTATGTTTGTGCGTGTTTCCAGGCCCATTTGCCGAATGTCTAGGCTCTCACACCATTCACCTTAGTGATGGCTGAGTATCCGACGGGTTTATAAAGTCGGAAAGAGGTGCATGTTAAAAAATGCGCCGCGATTCGATCCCTTCTCCTTCACCTTCGGCAACGGCGCTCCCCAAAGGACGCTGTGTGTTTACGAGTTCCCTCGGCGTCCGCAGCGTGATGACGAGGGTGCGCAAGTCGCTCACCTTCTCCTTCACCTTCGGCAACGGCGCCCCCAAAGGACGCTGTGTGTGTTTACGAGTTCCCTCGGCGTCCGCAGCATGATGACGACGGTGCGCCATGCGTCCTACGACTCGCTAAACCGTTAAAAATCGCTCAATAAAGGTTTTTTCCAGCTCTTTTCGCCCGTTGTCGCGCATCCAGTGCGGTCTACGTGTTGTTTTAAAACGTTCTCGTCGTGTGATTTTCTTTTTTACGCTTTACATGGCGGGCAACGTTTGCAAATGGTCGCCGACGCGAACAGCGCTTCGTTTGCAAATGGTTGCGAATAGAGGGTCTGTGAGTGTCTGTATGCGCAAACGTCGTGCCACGACGTCTAAAAAACGTTTCAAGGCTCCGCATAAATAAATTTTTTCGACCCCACGACGTTTTATTCGCCAAGTTCACGACTTCTGACGGCGTGCATTGTGCTAACGAGGGCGTCGATCTCCACGTGTATTAGTGAAAGTCTGGGTGGTTTATTCGAGTCGTAAGCTTTCTATTACCTTTGTATTATAGAGAATAACTGTTGACATGTATTTGCACACTTTTTTTTTTAAAAAAAAATCCCCTCTATTCTGTACATTTTAAAGGCATGTACAATCGACGCTTTGACACAGAAGGTTCCAACCATGGAAGATGTGTATTAAAATCCTCTTCACCCAGCCGGTTACGGTGGTATACAGGGTTTGCAAAAGAGCACACGTCATTCACGTAAACAGACAGTGGAATGGTTGCAGGGTCAACCAACATATACCTTGCATAAACCGATACGTCACCATTATCCACGTAATAGAATGAGAGTGTATGGGGCATTCGAACAATTTCAAGTAGATCTGGTTGACCTGAGTAGTTTGGCAAAAGCAAATGATGGTTACAAATACTTACTGACTTGTATTGATGTGTTCTCGCGCTACGAATGGGTGGTTGCATTGAAAACGAAATCCGGTACGGAACTTCAAAAAGCGTTCAAAAAATTTTTTAAAGAAGGTGTGCCTTTAAAAGTACACAGTGACAAAGGTAAAGAATTTCTTAACAAGCACGTACAAACCTATTTCAAGTATGAAAACATTCATTTCTTCGCTTCAGAAAGCGATTTAAAGGCCGCGGTGGTTGAACGTTATAACCGTACTCTAAAGACTCGTATGTTTAAGTATTTCACACATGCAAACACGCAGCTTTACATCGATGTTTTACCTGATTTGGTACAGAGTTACAACATGCGTGTGCATCGTAGCATAGGGATGGCCCCAGCAGATGTCAACGCATCCAACGAGACTGATGTGTTGTTAAAACAGCGTGCATATTATAATGCGGCTCCTCAAAAACCTCCTAAGCTAATAATGGGTGATCATGTACGTATTTCTCGTGTTAAAAATACATTTGCAAAAGGATATGAACAATCCTGGACAGAAGAGGTCTTTCAGGTGTCAAAAATCATTTTCAGAAGACCTGTTGTTTATAAAATTAAAGATTTCAACGGCGACGCAGTTGCCGGCATCTTTTATGAAGAGGAATTGCAGAAGGTGAAAAAGCCTGAAATGTATGCAGTCGAAAGAATTTTAAGATGGAGGAGGGGACGTGGGGGTATGCGAGAGGCTTACATAAAGTGGCGAAATTATCCTGCCAGCATGAACAGTTGGGTTAAGGCAACGGATCTTTTTAATATGTGACAAACAAAGCGCCTGTCCACTCGCTTGCAAGACACTGTTGCTGAGACATCTGTCAGAATGTACGAAGAAAACGATTTTTTTGTCACGCTCGTAAACACACACAGCGTCCTTTGGGGAGCGCCGTTGCCGAAGGTGAAGGAGAAGGGATCGAATCGCGGCGCATTTTTTAACATGCACCTCTTTCCGACTTTATAAACCCGTCGGATACTCAGCCATCACTAAGGTGAATGGTGTGAGAGCCTAGACATTCGGCAAATGGGCCTGGAAACACGCACAAACATAGCGTTTTGCGAAGAAACGGTGAACGCAGCGCCATATGTACCCAGCGGCCATCGAGGGAACTACACACAGCCACAGACAATAAAGGCTGTCAAGCCAAGAAGAAATAAAGTTGTTTTTTCCGAAACACTTTACCAAATTCGACCCCAGGACCAAACGACTTTACAACAAACCTTCTAATAGTAATGCCAACTCGAATCGAAAACGTGTGGGTTTCTCTCACCCATAGACAATTAACAAAGGCGAATTGTTTTGGGTGGCACCAATCAGATTAAAGCATGGTCGCGGAATAGGCTCCCTGGCCGAGAGACCGTTTAAGTATCTGTACCCAGTGGCTGCACTAGCCAATGGTTGAACATGATCACTTGCCTACTCTTAGGTTAGGTTAGGTTAGGTTAGGTTAGGTAAGGTAAGGTAAGGTAAGGTAAGGTAAGGTAAGTGAACATGGTGGCCAAAGCGAGTAGGTGTCAGAAGTTAACTTCTGACCAGCGAAAGCTGTGGGCCAAGTTCATGTTGCCTCGTTTAGATCTTATAAACCTGTGGAGGCAATACCATCTGCCCCGCCACTTCAAAAGTGAAGGTGCCAAACCATCCTTAGTTAACCGAATCACCACGGCTCTTATGCCCTTGGCCACGGCATAAGGGGGGTGCAGATCAATCCCCTTCGAGGTTCACAGCGACGGCTGCCCTGTGTGAAGCGGTGGTGCTCGGCATCTCAATGGAGTGCACCGACACCCTAAGCTCTGCCCTCCACTTTCTGCACAGGAACCAGCGCCCTGGTCGAGTCTCGAAGTGCCCCAGCTGCCTCGACCGCCCGCTCGCCTGCATAGGCGTGGGTGGACCAGAACCTCTGCACTGTCACCATAAGAGCGCTCTGGCGACAGTACAGGCGGTTCAGGACCACCGACACCAAGCACAGGGTGGGAGGGAGAGGCAGCGTACCCCCAGAAAACCACTTCTCCTTCTTTCTCTTTCCGCTTTCCTCTCTTCTTTTTTTCTCTCCATCTTTTTCTTTACTTCTCTCTCTCTCTTTTTTCCGTTTCTTCTTCATTCTCTTTCTCCTTTTTCTTATCTTTTCATCTTTCTCCTTTTTCTTATCTTTTCATCTTTCTTATCTTTTTATCTTTATTGAATAAAGCATAATTTTTATTCATAAAAAAGTGGTTTCAAAATATGAAGAAAATCAGACATGGCCGCCGTTTTTCAAAATGGCCGCTCCGTTGCCATGGCAACGAAAATGGCGGTCCGCAAGGGCTTATCTTATCTTTTGATCTTATCTCTGCTGATAAGAAAGGGTGGCATGAGGCCGGTTTGTATACCACCGCCTGAGGCGAGGGCGTGGTGGGCGTGGCCGGAAGTGGTATATAAACTGGCCTCATGCAACCGGAAGTGGGGGTGGGCGTGGCCGGAAGTGGTATATAAAGGGCTGCCCTTACTACTTACAGGTATTCGTATTTATGACATGTTCGATATGCTTGTCATCAATGGTGATAATGTGGCACACACGATGAGCAAAATTATGCAAGACTCGCTCACATGTCGAGACATCAATGACATATTTCCCCATTGTGATTGATGATTGCATACATCGCAAATACTTTTTCTAGTCTATTTCTAGTCTTTGACAACCTTTTCTGGCTCCTATTGATTTCTTTTCCGTCCTTATGGCCCCTAGTTCTACTGCCACGCCGATTCTTAAATATAAATTCATTACCAGGTTTTTTCCTTTGTTCCACCCACGAATTTACTGGCAAATTCGACTGGCAAATCTCGAGCTCTCTAGAAGTCATAATTTTACCATAGCTATACTCATGCAGTCTATTTTACCCAAGCTCATTAGTTCCAGGCTTTATCTTTTTCTTCGAATGAATATCTTCATGACACCTGCAATCGCCCTTTCTTTTATTCCTGCAAGCTTGATTTTTCCTATGACTCTGGTTTATAAACGATAAGCCATGGAACGCATTAATTTTTTGGTGCTCTTTAAACCCTGTTCTTTGATAATCATTTTTGAGCTTTTTGAATAATTAACATGTAGATGATTGTTACCACTTAAGCCATTTTTTTTCTCTTTATTTTTTACTTGGTATTCCTTTTCAGTAGAGACAATTGTTTGAATTACCAATTTCATAGTCATAGCCCTTTATCCTACACTTTCTCTGATTTCTGTTTTTAGCTAACTGTTTCGCTTCTCTGTTCAATTGCCCGACCTTTCACTACAAATGTTCATTAGCTTCCCTTAAACTTTTAACCCTTTTACCTTGCTCTTCTACTAACCATAGTAGTCTTTCGAAATTGACTTAATCTTTATGAAAATTGAGCTGCTTTGGACCACTGAATTTTTGATAAGCTGCATTTGCAGAGTAATTAAACTGTGTACTTATCTCAAAGCTATCATTATCCATAAACGAACCGGAAATGAATCTCCATTTACTGAATCTTCAACGTGTTCTGGTATAGATGCTGACGTCATCTCACTTGTCTCTATTAACTCTTTGGAATTCTCGTAATTCATAATTCGAATCCAATCCACATATGATAATGGGAACGGTCCTTTAAATGCTTGGGACCATTCACAACCATCTGTTTTCTAATTAACTTCCACAATTTATTTTATTTTATTCCGAGCTGGATTTACTGTTAATGTCCCCTTATTGAATTCTCGAAACGCACTTTTCTTGGGACAATCACTATAGTCAAAACCATAACACCTATCTTTCTTATTAATAATATTCGCTTCACACGGGAAGTGATTATCCATAGCCATGGTGTGGATCCCACCTTCTTGCATTTTTATTTTCTTCTAGTCACAGCTTATTTTTCGGAATCTGCTAAGATGGTTTACGCCTGGATTTCTTTGGGCTGAGTCCAAGGAGTCTTTTTTAATTTTCTTAACCAAATACCCGTATGCTCTTACGGTACTTCCAAATCTAACAAATTTGTTTTGTATCTTTTTATTAAAAATCTCATTCTTAGGCTGAGCTTCTAGATTAGCAGCAAAATCAACTCTAAATTCTGAGTCCTCGTTGAGTGTAGAAACGATACGGGTTGCTGGAATGTTTTACAGTACAAATCAAGTAGCCAACTTTAAAAAGAATTTTGTGAATTATGTTTCTCAGAATATTGTGTATCATTGCCGATTAAAGTTTGCTCTTGTAACAAGGAATTGTATGTCATTAATAACCCAGCAGTGAAACCACACACGGCCGATAGTCGAACGAAGGATAGTGTTTTGGAATTAAAACTACGAGTATAACCTCGTCTAGATCCTGACCCGAATCATTCAGTCATTTCTGTTTCGACTACAAATAACTGCTGTTTCGACTTCTCACAGTTAGAATTTCATGTAATCGCTCTTGTGAAATTCAGCAAACACGCATACAGCTATCTTACATTGCCAATCCGGATAATAGAAATTCAGTTTCCCCGGGAATCGCCTTCAACCGTCTTCAGCATCAAAGGTTATATCTGACACCAGCAGTAATTAGTGTCAGCGCGCGTTTCACCAGTGGCTCATGCGTTGCGCGCTGCGAGGCTTTTGAATTGGAGTCTTTGGTAAGAAGCTCAATATTTAACTTTATCAATTTTATTATTAATGTAATATTTTACTGTTATTTGACGACTTTGTTCGTGTGTATGGCTTACATATCCAAGTATATAGTCATGCCTCCCTGACGTTTTCACTTCAACAAAATTTAAGGGTTCCTGTCTTGCTTCCACAACAAAAGGATAATAGACGTTCACTTATCGGAATATCAAGAATATTAAACTTTGTAATCTGAATTTATTTTACAATTATATATTACTATTATTTCAAATTAAGTAGAATTGTTTCACGTGGATTTTAGCAGAGGTAAAATGACAAGAGACAAGAACGATAAATTTTAAGAAATAATGAATTTTATTATATGTTCAAAATAACGAAAAAGTCAAATAATTAAAAAGTCAACACAGTGGAAGTCTTGCGCACTGGGAGATATCATAAACCGTTTGCTTTGAGCCGTTGTCCGTCTTGGAGAGAACGGAGCATTCATTAATGATGTGTAGATACGAGTCCACCGGTCGGTTTTGACACTAGATGCGGTAGTTCGCCGAAATGACGTAACGTCGATGACAGGGGATACCGTACTCCGATAGGCAACTGGCTATCGTCTCTCTTTAGGCTATTTCGCCGATTAATATTGTAATAAACTGATGACTAGATGAAGCCGGAATTCCGATGTCAAATGCGGGCCAAAGGTAAATAACGTCGCTATTGCAATATACCTCTGGACACTAGCACGTGAACTCTTTTCAATGCTGCCGCCGTAACTTTGTTGCACATATTAACAAAGAGAATGCTATATATTTTTGAAGCACCACTCATACAATAACACGGCAAAAGATCATCACTATAGCCACACATACACATGGATAGCACGTTATCATTAAGGAGCACTATTTTATATCTAAGTCGTATGGATCTCTGCTACCACAAATTTCCCCAACACCAGCACCATAAGGAAATTATATTTAATGAAGCACTTTTCTGAATGCAGCTTTATACTTCTAAAGCACACTTATTTTTAGCACACATTAAATTTTGTATCACAATAATGATTATCACATTCACTATTCGTAGTAATATTCGTCATAACATCACACACATTACACATTACAATCAAATGAAAATAGCATGTAGGCACACTAAACTTGACACTACTGATCATGACGCACTTATGACGACGGGAACAATGAAGTAGACAGATTTGCAATTCCACGTCGAACTTTAACAGCTGCCACAAGGAAATGTCGCACTGCACTGCTACATGAATACGGAATAGCAATACAATTAGCGATTTGCTCTGTAATTGGAACATCCGCACGAGGGGAAAATACAAAATAGCTGATTACGCCTCGTCGGTATTCGATGCGTAGAAAACTAAGGTAAGGGCGTGTAGACTCCCAGCTCCACTCGCCGCCATTCGATCGCTGACATTCCTCGTGGGCGTGTCGCTCGCCGACCGCCTTCAGGTAAGTATCGTCGCACTCACCCTCGCTAGACGCTGGATTCTCAGCCATCGCTTGTCGCATGGAGCTGCTAGGGAAGCGTATCGTTTCTCCTATGCGTCTTCGGCGACCCCAACTTGGGTTTCCGTCGCTTTTACTATTTCGACGACCGTACTCTTGCTTCCTACCTCCTTCGCTCCATCTTGCCACTCTCTGTCTCGATCTCTCCTCCTCACATATCTCCTTCAGGATGACGAGCTCGACGCCACCTCACTTGTCCACATCATCCGCCCTCTCTCTCCTCGAGAGTCATTTCTCTTGGCGAAATCCACGTGACAAATTGTAATTCAGATTATTACAATTTCCTGATAAAATTTAATATTTATTTAATTTAAAAAAAAACTCTGCCGTTTAACAGTTTACATGGCATTTGTCTTCAAAAATTAATGATGCTTATATTTAAATAATGGAATAGTGTTTTATTTCCCTTAATAAAGGAAATTGACGTAAAAAATCGTAACTGTTTTAAGAATTCTCTATTAATTTCCAAAGAAATGTAGGAGGAGAAAAAGCTGAGAAGGTGACGGCAACTGCTGAGCAAAAACTTACACTCGAATGTCAGCATATTTACTCTTGCCTATTATTGTCACCAAAAATGATAACTGTTTGCACAACACGAAGCTTCCTTCCACCTCCTGGGATATGACATTTACATTTGAGAACTGAAAATAATGAGCGTTTCCTGGAGAGCTTTCGTTCTCGTGGAAAAATTACTGAAACAAGTGAATTAAAAATATCCTCGTGGAAAAAAATCTTTTCCGTTCATTCAAAATAGTTAACGTAATATTGCATTTTTCCTAACTCTCTACTGTAATATATTTATATGTTTTATATCTTTTGTTTTATTTTATGGTCTTTAGAATAGAAGAAATAAGGATAATAATTTACAAAGCGTTATGTTTGTTTAGTAGTGTAATATTTGAAACATAAAAACATTATTTGAAACATTAAAAATATCTCTAACATTAAAACAGTATTCTTAAGAGATAATCTTAAATGTTAGTCATCTCCTATTTAAAAATAATTCTTGATCTAATTCCCCATATTCACAGTTTTAAGAAACACTTTATAGGCTTTGCTGAATATGAATTCAATAATGCATTTTTAGCAAAATGCCTATTCCAGAAAAAAAATGAAAATTCATGATCTTTGTGCAAAACACATTCTTAAATAAGAACAATACACTCTTTAAATAATTATTTGCCAAGTTAATGCGTTGTGTATCTGATCTCAAAGTGTTCATAATATATGGTGGGTTCTTTAATAAGAGAAATAAAAAGGTTTTGAAGTAATAATGTTACCTAACATCAGTATACTGAATGAAATACACCAATATTTCAGTTTCTTATTTTCAACCGGTATAAATTTGTTTAGTTTTTTGGGCACGTCAGTATGTAAATAATATACGTAGTTTTATATAGTTAAATTCTTAACATAGCCTGCGATAATACATACACCTATATCCATAGCGGGATTAAAATAATCCTCTAGACTGACTGCTCAGCTGTTTCGGCCATCTTATTGATTTCCAACGCTTTTTAAAGTTGTCGAAATCTGATCTACATGAACTGCTCGGACACACAAATCAGAAACTGGTTTTATGTATTATTTTAATAGTAGCAGAGTTACCTGGCATTGCCCGGGATAATTACACTTGTAGGTAAAGAGAACAATCTCAGAAAATTAAATTATATCTCCCAATTGGTTAAATAATAACTCAATCAATACAACTCAGAGCAAAGCAACTATCCATTCTACGAAAAATACGAAATGTAGGTGATATACCGGGACTTTATCTAAACTCTTCTTCACGTGCCTCACCACTGCGGAGCACCAGATACTTTAGACTAAGTTTTTCTTGCCCTTGACGTAGAAGCTGTTATACCCTGTTGCTCTATTCGAAACGCCCGTTGTTCAGATGTTTCAAACGCCCGTATAGCTTATTCTGCTTCAGTTGCAGAGTTTCTCTGACCTATACTCGTTCTTTCTCTTTCCTTTCCAGACACATAAATTTTTCCCAGTCGTCTGTCCGGACGTTTGATAGGGAGCTCAAGGGAGACACGCGCAACTCCTATGCCTAATCAATAATTAATAAATGTTCTGTCACAGCATCTTCACTTTATGCTCATTATCAATAATTCTTGGAAACGAACGTTCTGTCATCGCATTGTCAGCATCTCAGTTTCCAAAATATACACTTTCCGACAGAATATAGTCAAAATGTATTTTTAGGAAATGTTTGGATCTGCTGTGTTACCAAATAAGCTAGGTGACAACCCGGCGTGGCTCGGACTTTTTTTGGAATAAATTTTGAAATATCTTAAAAATAAACACAAGAAAACGCTTAGAATTAATACAGTAAAATTCTTTTAAAGGCTCACAATGGATGGACCTCTCCAAGGATGCCACTGCTAGTCTAAATAATTTCTTACTCACGTAATTTTACCTTACATGTACACTTGATCTTATTGCAATTCTCTTTCTTCTCCCGATGTCTTGAATCAAAACTTGGCCATTCATCTCTTTGTGTAGTCATGCGATCGCCGATTCTTCTATTGACATGGTTACCGTTTGCTCAATACAGCACGGAGCTAAAGGAGTGCTGCCTCTGTCGTCTTTCCCCCTTTTCTCAATAGTCTGCTAACTCTCCATTATCTCCAGTTACTGATCATTTTTAAAGATTTTCAAGAAATTCTTAAGTACTAAGAACTCTCTTTTCTAAGAATAGCCTGAATAACAGGAAACTTGCACAAACTTTGCCTGTCATTGTTGGTCATGAGATATATATTGTTGATCCCTGCATAGTGTTTGTGAATTGCGTGTTGAAACCATTGATGATACTTATTGTTGCACAAATTTTTCTTGCATTGTTGTTTATGAGATAGTTCTCATTTATATGCTCTTAGTAACCATGAATATCGATTTTTTATCGATAAATATTTTTCCGAAATCTGAGGTAGACATTGATCTTCATCATGGTTTGAAGGTAAGTATGCAAAATTTCATCAATATCAGAATAAAACTGTAGATTTATATAAGAAACAAACCCACAAACCCACAAACATCCTTCTTTTATATATATAGATTTCTATCTAAGCCAACAAATCTCATGAAAATCACAGTTTTTCTTACGAGAGGATACGTATGATTCACAATCCTCGTCAGCATCATTATATAAAACTAGCAGAGGACCCGGCGTTGCCCGGAATAACTACACTTGTAAGTAAACAGAACAATCTCAAGAAGATAAATTATCACTTCAAATTTGTTAAATAATAACTCAATCAATACAACACAGAGCGAAGGGACTATCCTTTCTAAGAAAAATTCGAAAAACAGGAATTCTAGGTGATGTACTTGGACTTTATTTAACCTCTTGTTGACTTGCCTCAGATTAAAATGATATCCATCCTCACCAATGGGGAACATCACTGGGTACTTTAGACCAAATTTTTTTCTTGCGTTTGACGTAGAATCTTTTATACCTTCTTGCTGTATTCGAAACTCCCATTATTCAGGTGTTTCCAATGTCCGTAATAGGTATTTCTGTTTTCGCTGCCGAGTTTCTCTAACCAATACTCGTTTTTATCAGTCGTCTGGACGTTTGATATGGGGATCAAGGGAGACATGTGTGCCTTCTGTTCCTCCTCAATAGACGCTGCCTTATTTATGCCCTCTCACGTCATCATCATTTTATGCTCATTATTAATATTTCTTGGAAACGAACGTTCAATATTGCATTATCAGCATCTCACTTTCCAAAATATTCACATTCAAACAAAAAATAGTCAAAATGTATTTTTATGAAATGTTCAGATCTGCTGTGTTACCAAATTAGCTAGAATGGATCTCTGTTGTGCTACCAAAATTTTTTTAAATGCTCACAATGGATGGACCTCTCAATGTATGCCACAGCTAGCGTAAATAATTTCTTAGACACGTATACTTACTTTAGATGTACACTTGCTGCTGCTGCATTTCTCACTCTATTCCATATGTCTTGAAGCAAAACTTGGCCTTTCATCACTTTGTGTAGTCTAGCGGTCGCCGAGTCTTCTATATACATTCTTACCATTTGCTCTATACAGCACGGAGCTAAAAGATTGCTTCCTCTGTCGTCTTTCCACTCTCTCTAGTTACTGATCATTTTTAAAGATTTTCAGAAAATTGTTATGTACTAAGAACTCTCATTTCTAAGAAAAGCCTGAATAACAGGAATTCTATACATTGTTACAAATTGAAAATTATCTATATTGCACATCTGGTCCCGTTTTATCGGCATTTGGTTCTTTGCCTTGCATTGTTGGTCATGAGATATATATTGTTGATCCTTGGTTTGTATGGTGCATTGCGTGTTGATACCATTGCTGAAACCTATTGTTGCACAAATTTTTCCTTACATTATTGGTCATGAGATATATATTGTTGGTCCGTGCAGAGTGTTTGTGAAATGCGTATTGATACCATTGTTGATAACTATTCTTGCACAAACTTTACCTTGCATTATTGGTCATGAAATATATCTCATAAATATGCCTTGTCATAACATGAATATCGATTTTTTATCAATAATTACTATTTTTTTCGAAATATGATGTAGAAAATGACCTTCCTCATGCTTTGAAGCTCAAGTATGCAAAATTTCATCAAGATCGGAATAAAACTGTAGATTTTTATTGAAAACAAACAAACCCACAAACCCACAAACAAACACCCTTCTTTATGCACTGATTGGAAGAAAGTAATTGGACACCTCGCACAGTGCGTTTATTTGCTTTTATTGATAACAGCTAATATCCTGTCGGCCCCCCTCTGGCTGCAATCACGGCGGCCACTCTCCAGGACATGCTTTCCACAAGAGTACGTAAAGAGTACGTACGACCCCCACAGGAATCTCCCGCCAAATATCCCGTATAGCGGTCCACAGTTCAGGTAGTGTTTTGGGGAGTGAGCTTCTAACCCTCAACTGACGATCGACTTCATCCCACAGACGTTCGATGGAATTCAGGTCGGGGCTCTGGGCTGGCCACTGCATGCGTTCAACATTATTATCGGCATACCTTTGCCGAGTATGAGCTGCAACATGTTGCCTGGCATTCTTTTCTTGATACAGGCATGGCTCTAGACCATAGCTTTGCCAAAGGGTTGGGAGAACGGAATTGTCCAGGTGTAGTCCGTAGCCTTCATGGTGCCTTCTACCTTCACTAACGGGCCTACGCCATACCACGAAAAAGAGCCACACACCATAACTCCTCCTCCACCGAACTTCGCTGTTGAGATGATACACTCAGGAAGGAGCTGTTCTCCAGGTAAACGCCACACCCAAACTCTGCCAAATGTGAAGCGGGATTCATCGCTCCAGAGAACACGTTTCCAGTCCTCAACGGTCCAGTATTTGCGTTCCCTGGCCCATAACAGTCTGTTCGTTTTGTTCGCTGGTGTGACTAGCGGCTTGTGGGCTGCTGCTTTGCCGTGATAGCCCAGCATGTGGGCCTCTTTTCGGAGGGTCTTGGTGGATATGTGGGCCTGCTGGAATTCCCTGGAGATGATGGTCATCGTCGAACGTCGGTTCTTCCGTATCTCCCGCTGCACCACCCTGTCGGTCAATGCGGGTGGACAACCAGGCCTTGGTGCATTCGTACAATATCCATTGGTCCAGTACTTTTTCAGCACCTACGCCACTGTTGATTTCGGGTGTTCCGGCTGCTGGCAATCTCTCGTATGTATACGCCTTGGAGCGACATTCCAACCAGGACACCTTCGAACTCTGTCAGCTCCGCCTGTCGCGGCATGATGCTTCATCTCTACAGCCAAATTTCACTACCTTAACCTATGCATCGAGAATTCGTACATTGCTCTATCTAATACTGAAATAGAGGCTTATAATATCCATCTATTTCTGGGTCATAAACTACACCCTCTAATCTTTGAACCATTCCTAGAGAAAGTACAGGTTGTCAACAGCCACAAAGCTTATTATAAAACACATAAGATTAAACAAAACCTTAGACAGATTACACCTACCAACTCGATCCGTGAAATCTTAGTTATTCCCCCACCACAAAATGTACTTATCAATGAGTCTAACATTTGTTTAGATAACCAAGAATTAGAGACGCTTAACAGAGGCCTTAAGTTTTCTATTCCCAAACACAAAGAAGATTTCTTAACCCTTTAAAGTACTGTGAGTAAGAAGAAAATTACTAATTTCCAAATCCTCTGTCGGAACCAAATCCAAAAAAATTTAGTGAAAACAGAAATGATAGTCTATATAAAGATACCATTACGATGATCAAATAACTTAAAGAAAAAGAGTGCTACTATCTTAAAGATGACAAGAGCAATCATCTTGCCATCATAAAAATAAATCAGCGTATATTGAAGGCGTAGAAAATTTCATTACTCAAGGTCCGTATATTAAGATTGATAAAAAATCCTTTAGAAAGACAAAAGAGTGCATCTCCAACTGCAAATCTATCTTCAAAAATATATCTCACAATTTAGTTCCTAGTAATCCACGGCAACCGAGGTTATATTGTCTTCCCAAGACACATAAATCTGGCAACGCCATGACACCAATAGTGGACAATACGGGATCCCCAACTAGCATTATCGCTAAGATTCTCAATCATAAATTCAAAAACTTGAAACTTAATTAAGAATAGCAAAGAACTTGTCAGTAAAATACAGACAATAACCATCCCAGATAACCATATTCTTGTGTCCTTTGATGTTGAATCGATGTGTCCTAGTATAGCAATTAAAGAAACCCTTAACATTTTAGAAGATTGTCTCGATGAAAACGATGTCCCCCTAACCCAAGTTAGGAATCTGATGCTCCTTTCCAGACTATGCTGCTATAATAATCTGTTTCAATTCAACAATAATTTTTACAAAATGGAGAAGGGGACACCAATGGGAAGCAGCATCAGCCCCTTTCTAGCAAATCTCTTCCTTAACCATTTGGAAAACTTAGCCATGTCCACTCTACCTTATTTCCCCAAAACCTGGTATCGATATGTGCATGATATTTTCGCCATATGCGAGATCCAAAAACTTGACCTATTAGTTGAGGGACTCAACAAATTATCCCCCTCCATCAACTTCACGATTGAGAGAGAGAAAGACTGTTCCTTATCATTCTTGGACCTAGTGATACGGAGAGATGATGGGAAACTCAACTTCGGAATATTCAGGAAAACCAACTATATACCAGCATACATCAAGCACAACTCTAACCACAGTTTTTACCACAAGCTTGCAACGTTCAACCATATGATTTATAGAATGATAACTATACCCATTTCCCATGCGATGAAACAAGAAGATATACACACGATCAAGGAAGCAGCGGTTTTCAACGGTTACAAGGAGGATTTAATAGACAAACTGATCAAAAAGCAGACTCTTAAGAAGAAATCGCAAGACATTACCACTCTACAATCCACTCGTGAGAAGAATAAGAAATTCATATGTCTACCCTATAACCGTAATTTGACTAGAGATTTAGAAAGAATTTGTAAAACTTACGACCTTAGGGTAGCATATAGAAGTAGCCACAACCTCAAAAGCTTACTAGACCACACGAAAGATGCAATTAGTAAAACAGATAAATCTGGTATATACGAAATTATTTGTAATTCGTGTGACAGCAAATATATTGGCCAAAGCAGGAGGAAGATTTCGACTTGAATAAAAGAACACTTTAGCTATATCAGGAATCACAAACCGGAGAAGTCTTCGTTCACGGAACATATTATAACCACAGGACACGTCGGAAAAATCGATAATTTCCGAAACTTACATTACGACGACGATCCCAGAAAACTGAATTTTTTAGAATCGTTGGAGATTTCTAAAATACCTCCAGACAAATTATTACACAAGAAAGAGGCCCAATGGAAGAGGCCCAATGGAAGAGGCCCAATGGACCTATCAGAGTGGTACTCACTGACTTCAAAACTTTAATTTTGGGCAAAATTCTTTCTTATATAAGAACCTCGGATATAAGTAGGCTGGATATAAGAGCTGCGTTTATAAGAACTTGTTATTTGTTCCTTCTAATGCAGCTATTGTACGTAGATAATTTACTTTGGAGATTTCTGTTTTCTGCAAAACTTTTTGTATAATTTTTTTGTATAATTTTTATATTATTTTGTAGATTGGTTTGACACACCTCCAATCCTGTTAAATACCCCCCATTTGTAAACCAAATCAAGATGCTTTGCTCCCTGATTGGTACCCCCTTGTTATAAATACCGACTCTGAACTAATCAACCTGAATCATACTGAAGAAGATCATAAGTAGTTTTTATTACTTAGTGATCGAAATGTATACATTTATGGTGTATTAAATTTATGAGAAACTGGAAAGGACTGTGGATAACGACATGACCAACTGACAACAACCTCTGTCCACAAAAAAAATATATCGAAATCGCCAGTTTGGCACACTCTGGAATATACGAAATCGCCTGCAATGTATGCCAGAAAGTTTACCGAGGGGCAACTTCCAGGAAGGTCCGGACTAGATTCAAAGAGCATAATGCCCACGCCAGGTTCGGCCGCCCGAATAGGTCAGCGGTGGCCAAGCATATGCTTGACACCGGACACGACATACTTCTACAAGACTGCCGTTTGTTGAGACAGGTCAGAAACAAGAACGCTTTGGACGCCTATGAGACGTTGGAGATTTACAAGAAGGACCCCGACCTGTTACTAAACGGAGACGCATGCCCGATAGGAGATTCGACACTTATCAAATTGCTGAAAGAGTCAAGTTAATTTTCTATATGTCTTAATTTTGTATCATTGTTTATCTTTTACTTTCTTTGATTTTATTATTTATCTAGTTATTCATTGTAATTTTAATAATCGGCATTCGGTATCGATTGTAACGATTGTTCCCGACTAGGAGGAAGTATCTCTACTAGGTACGCGCTTCTGATGTTAAGAGATTGTTTTCTCCCATTGGTCTTTTTTATTTTATAATTTACATTTGTACCTTTTTTATTGAATAATGGCCACTCCGGCCCTTATATATATTCTCTGTAATTCAACCAAACTCTGTATTGGCATTGAATAATGAACTCAATGAGTTCGAAATACGTATATGCTTAATAAAATTCTTTTGTGGACAAGAGGTTGTTGTCAGTTGGTCATATTAAATTTATGTTTGTGGACAAGTGGAGTTTCCTTCCTTCATCCCTTATGTATTCAACTATCCACAGAGTTTTTAATGTAAGTCTATTCTCTCTATTTAGTTATTTAAATGTATGCTTTTTGATTTGAATAGATGATTTCATGTATGCTTTGTTATCGGTTATGTCCGATACTCACTAAAAACATTCTTCTGCATATATCTAGAAAGACCAGCAGTGGTCCCGGCGTTGCTCGGGATAATTACACTTGTGTCACGGAATTCTGGATCTAAATCGGGAAATAGAAAAAATTTCGCGACTCGTATAATTATTAATAGTGAATTCAAGGAGAGCGTTGGGGAGCCCACCCCGGAAATAGAAAATGGATCGAGCTGACGTCTCGCGCGAAGTGCGAGTCGGAGCCACTAGATGAAGAGGGGAGCAGGGAATAGGGAGAACGGGAAGCGAAGTTCAGCACTTTTTTTGAAATACGGAAATAACTAGCGCTCCTTGCGTTTGGACTGGTGAACTAGCAATTCGAAACTAAAACCTTAAAAAAAGTTTCAGTTGCAGTATTTGGGGCAGTCAGCTGCGTTCTGAAAGTTTGAAAATGGAAGGGTTTTTTATTCACGAATCAAGCTTCATGTCTTTAGGGAATCAAAGATAGAAATTCGGCAATAATTGCAACATATTACAAAGAGCTGTGCATACGAATAGTATCAATATTAACTAAATTATTAATTTAATGAAATCTTATAAAGCAAAATTAAGAAACGGAGTAACGTAAGTGAGCATAATCAACTTAGCTTAAAAAATATCTCGACTTCTAATGAACATGATTTATTAAAAAGTGATTATAAATATTCACTATTCAATAGGCAATTTGTTTTAATTAAAATATTAGACGGACAGAATACTATTTTTAATAAGGTTGATAGCTATTGTATTAGATTTGAGTTTCTTTTGACACATATAATGTAGGCTCCGACCAAAAATCGCAAATACAAAATCTCCGCTCTTAAAAGTTTGGAGAAAATAAACGCATACTTGTTGCATTAATCCTTTACACACTCTTTAGTATTTCAAAAGTGTGTGTATGTGTTTTTATTCTAATTTAACATACATATTACTTAAATGGGAATTTTATTATTCTACCTTTACTCTGTGCTACTGAATGTGATTAAATTCAGTCCTTTATTGAACAATTTGTTTTAAGGCGCCTTGTTTTAATTTGAAATATTAAACTTCATTTTAATAATGAATTTTCAAACTTTAAAGGAAAATAGCTATGCATTTTTCTACTTTCTGATGTTGAAGAGTGTTTTCCAGTAAAATAGTGTTCAGAGGAATTGCATTACTCATTCAAGCCCTTTTATTATACATTTTTTACTGTTATCTGATTATTTCCCCTTATAACCACTAAGAATAGTATAGTTTTATATATTAGCTATGTGCTACTGGAAAATTATTAAATTCAGTCCTTTATTGAGCAATTTGTTTTAATTTGAAATATTAAACTTAATTTAAATAATGAATTTTCAAAAATTAAAGGAAAATAGCTAAGCATTTTTCTACTTTTTGATTTTGAGGAGTGTAATCCAATAGAATAGTTTTCAGCGGAATTGCATTAATCCTTTAAGTTCTTTTGTTAGACTTTTTCAATGGTCACAAAAGATATCCTTCCTAGCTTAACCAGGAAATTGTGAGAACCTATTCCCTTACCTAACCTTGAAAATGTCTCATTATGCCAACCATAGTTGTGAGCATGCTCTGTCAAGTTCTTTTATCTTCTGGACAGAGCATATGTAGACAGGCAGGCAGGTCATTCTGTATCATTCCACACTAAGCTACAGACACTAGTGCTCCAGTCCTGGTCATTCCAGCTATTGCTTCCCTCATCAGAAAGCAAGTACAGCAAGAAGAACAACTTTCAGGTAGATATTTGCCAATTTTTTTCATAGTAGATCAGAAAACTGTGCATTTAGCTAATATAATTATTATTTTTTTACCATTATTCTTTCTTATTAGTTCTCCTAATTGGAAACAACAAGAAGGAAAGAAACCACTATTTCATTTATGTGGAATAGTGGTTTCTTTCCTTCTTTTTTTGTCCACCTCTTATCCAGTTTAAGCTGCTTTTTATATTTTATTAAATGGGAAACACTCTTTCATATTATCTATCTGCTAAAAGTCAGCAACTTCAGTCATTTAATAAGCAATTTGTTTTTATTTAAAATATCAAGCTTAATTTTTTTAATGGATTTTCAAACTAAAAAGGAAAATAGCTATGAACTGTTCTAAATATGATATAGCTAATATAAAAAATTGTATAACAGTTGATTTCTCTATAAAAGAAATGTTCTCGAAAACTTTAGAAATTCAAAGTGGCTATAAACTTTTTCCATTTGAAAATACACACCTTCAAATTAGAAATATAATATAATTTCTAAAGTCATTTCTTTTATAGAGAAATCAACTGTTATACAATTTTTTATATTAGCTATATCATATATTCTGCTCATTAAATATAGTTAGTTCGGTAGTTTTATGAGTTATTTGTTTAAGTTTCGACATTCTCTTTTAGAATGAGTAATTTTAATTTTGAATATTAATAAGAATTTTATTGCTATATAAATATTAAACTAATTCTACCTGGTTCTACCATTGCTATTCAACAGCTCTCACTTTCAGCCCTGCTTACTTTGTGATACTTGCAAATTTTTTAAAAACTAGTAAAAAGGCAAATCACTATGGCAACAAAATCAGGATCGAAGTTTTGTGCAGCTAGAAACTGCAAAAATTCAAACGTGACAACGGGCATTTCATTATTTCGTTTTCCCAAAGAAGAAAACAGGCGAGTTTTATTTTTAAGTAGTGCAAACATTATATTGCATAAGTGGGACTTGAATGTAGCATATATTCCCTGATTGCTATTAACATAACCTACCCTGATTGCTAACTGCAGTGTTATTCACTGATTTTTACAGATGTAAGGAATGGTTAAAAAAAGCTGAAAGAACAGATTTGTTAGACAAACCTGCGATTTCTTTATACAACAGCTACCGTCTGTGCAGCGAACATTTTCAAGAAGATGATTTTATGGGACCTGACAAGAAAAGACTCATGCCAAATGCAATCCCATCCATTTTCAAAAGCACAGTTTTATCAGGTAATTTGTGAGCAATATAATCTTTTTGGTTATTGATTGCTACATTAGAAAAGCACAAAATAAGTTTTCCATTGCTTATCTTTAAGTTGTTAATCAAAGGATAATATGAAAATAAATGAAAATAAAAATTTGTGTACATAAAACACAGTGATTACAATCAAAAGTATTCAAAAATACTATTACCGGTATTATTTTAAATAAACTAGATGATGCCCTTGCTTTGCTTGTTTATTGAGGGAAGGCCAGTGATGATTGAGGATAGAATAAGGTTTTTATTAAAGTTAATTACAAAAAATTCGATCAACTGGCCTGATGTGACATAACAATTTGGATAATGCTTACAAGATATAAATCCTCATTTCTCACAACATACAGTAAAAAAATATATAAAATAAAAATGATTTAAAAAAAAATAGTAATTACGTATACGTATAGGTGATTAATTATTTACTAATTTTTAATTTTGTTTTAATTTTTTCCAGTTTATTTATTTATTTTTTTTTTAACTGTTCCTGATGTAAAAACAGGATTTATATCTTGGTATGCATTATCCAAATTGTTATCTGATTAGGCCACTAGATTGTAATATTTGGTTGTTTAAGTAATAGTTTTTTTGAATAGGTTTTATGTAATTTCACGCCTATAGGCCACCTCCCAGATAAACAGCAGTGTAACAAACACCACTGTCTTTGTGATAAATGCAATAAATGGTGCAATAAATAAGGTAGGTGGAGGATAATAAACCACTGTTGGTGAAGGGTCAAAAGAACTAACATGGGGGAGGGGGGGAGCCAACTTGGGAGTGAGGAGAGGATAATTCCCTAGAATCTAGAAAAGTGAATTAGGGAAGAAAAACTAAAAGAAGTGTGAAAAGAAATTTTGTGGATAGTAAAATAAAATTTAAAAGAGATAATTGCTGCTACACACAGGAGATTTCTTAACAATAGTGTTATAGGGGTGAAATATAATGGCTAATGAACAGAAAATTAACCCCTTTTCTACCTGGGGCTGAACACCTGAATGACAGTAGTGACATTTCCTGGAATAATGAAATTTAAAACATACATTTGCTTCTCAACTATAGAGTAAACATTTTAAAATAAGGTAAATAATTTATAATGAAAGTGCAATTTGGATAAACAAATTTTTAATACTAACTAGCAAGCCAACTGAAAATGATTTTATCATTAGAACCTGGCTAATCAGCACACATGCAAAGAGCGACGTTGGATGAACAATCAAAATGACAGTTCATATTACTTTTACAATGATGATGTTACACGTTGTTCTGTTGACCGTTGTTTATAATCACTTTATATCATTATTTTTAGATTTTAATTTCAAGCACAGTCTAGAATACAATGGTCCGAAAGCTCCATTGTTAATCCACCAACCTTGAGTTTTGAGGACTAAAGCAGATGTCAAGGATTAATGAAGAGTCGGTTTTTATCTTTTTTTGGAAATAATTACTGATGGAAAAACTATTTTAATGACATGAGGATGTAAAAATCTTTAAGATCTGATGATATTAAAATGGTTTTTCTATCAGTAATTATTTCCAAAAAGATAAACATTGTTATTGAAAATTTGTTCATCCAATTTGCACTGACCTTATAAATTACTTTCCTTATTTTAAATTTAGTTATCATTCACCATATCCTATATTAATATTTCCTGGAATACTTGCCATTGCATTTAACCCTTATTTAGTTAACCCGTTCCCCTTATTTGAAGTAAGTCATGGGACAAAAGTCTGTCAAGTGTGGAACCCTTAAGAAAAAGAGTAAGATAGAAGAAAGAGTAGATATGATTAATAAAAAGCAGATAAAGTAGATGGCATTTTTTAAGTTGTCATTTCATTAATTTAAATCTCTATGCATTTAAATACTGGAAAGTTGAATCTAAGCGTTACTTACAGCATTCATTTTATTTTCATTCCAGATGAGAATGTCGATTTCCCTACACACACAAACATTGCTGAAATTCATCAGACTGCATGTGGTAATCCCTTGGATGTCCCTTCAACAAGCACACAGCATGATCCACTTTCTCAATTTCCTTCCCTAAAGAAAAGCGAACCCACTCCACGGACCAAGAAGAAAATTTTCAGGTTACAATCATCTTTGTCAAAGCTGAGGGTCAAATATACTCGTTCACGTAAAAAATTATCATTTGCCAGCAATTTGGAACATTTTGACTCTGACAAATCGTCTCTAAAAAGCTGCTTAAAATTTGCTCGGCAGAATTTAAACACTCCCACTTACATGCTGTTTAAAGCTCAGTTATCAATTAAAAAGCAAACCAGGTTTGGGCGGAAATGGACAGAGGATATAAAAAAGTTTGCATTAAATTTGTACTTTCATAGTCCTCGTGCATATAAAGTTTGCACAAAATTTTTAGAGCTACCCACCATTCGTTCATTACAATTTTGGCTCTCAAAAACTGACATTAAGGTAGGCATTAATGAAAATATTATTAAAATGCTGGAGAAGGTTATTCCCACTTTGCCTGATTTAGATAGAATATGTATCATAAGTATGGATGAAATTTCACTGAAAGAAGGTTTACTATATGATGAAAAGCATGATAAAATTATTGGATTTCAAGATCTGGGGCACGAAAGTTCTTCACAAATAGCTAATCAAGCTCTTGTAATAATGATTCGTTGGGTTTCCAAAAACTGGAAACAGCCACTGGGATATTACTTTAGTTGAGATGCAACAAAGGCTTTTGATTTACAGCTTATAGTAACAGATTGCATTAAACGTTTACAAGAAATTGGTATCACTGTAGTTGCCCTTGTTTGCGACCAAGGTACAAATAATCAAGCACTGCAAAATAAATTAAAAGTGACTGTTGACCAGCCTTATTTTTTCGTTGGAAATCATAAAGTTTATTACTTAAATGATCCTCCTCATTTGCTGAAAAGTTTCCGCAATAATTTTAAAAAATATGGATTGAAAATTGGTGATGAAAATGTGTCATGGAAACACATAGAATCATTATTTCAAAATTCACATCCTCTTAGATTAAAATTGGCACCCAAATTAACTTAAAGGCATATAAATGTCCCTCCATTCAAAAACATGAAAGTTTCTTTAGCAGCACAAATATTCAGCAATTCCGTATCTGTTGCTATGGAAACTTTCGTAGCCTTGGGTGTTCTCCCTGGAGAAGCTCTTGGAACATCAAAATTTCTTGAAAGGATGGATAAACTATTTGACACTTTCAACAGCAGCCTGAGATTTATTAAAGAAAAACAGAAGATGAGATTTGCTATTAGTAATGGCAGTGGCCAAATTTTGTTTTTAAAGGATATGCTTAATTGGTTTGAGTCAGTCAAGTTTAATTGCTCAAGGCAGCCCATTTCGTTAAAAGGCTGGAAAGTGACAATAAATAGTCTTCTACAAATCTGGCATTATTTGAAAGAGACATATAACATGCAGTATCTCTTAACCAGGAGATTTAACCAAGATTGCCTTGAGAATTTGTTTGGAGTAATACGCCAAAAGCATGGGAGCAATGACAGTCCTACACCAGGTTCATTTCAGAATGCTATGAAGCATATTTATGTCACATCGATTTTTAAATTATCTGAGAGTTCAAACTGTGAAGAGGATACCGACATACTTTTGAAAGAATTACATTCATTACCAAGATTAGTAAGTGAAGAAGACTCCATACCTTTGCAGCCAATTACAAATAGTGAAGAAGAAATTGCAGCTTTAAATCTGGAAACTGATAAAATTGAGGAAAATGCAAGATTTTATGTTTGTGGATACATTTGCAAAAAAGTTTTGCAGCATCATGACTGCTGTCAGTGTAAACAAGCATTAGTGGAATCCAACCCCCAATTTTCTGCACAAGAACAAACTTTTGCTTACCTTAAAGCAGTTGAAGTTTCTGAACAAGATTTTGGTAATTTAACAATCTGCACATCATCATTTTTTAATATTTTCAGTAAATGGGAAACTGCATTTAATGAAAAATTTCAAATTTTTTGTTATCAACCTGCTGTCTGTAAAAATATAAAAACTGCCTTAGAGACAATTGATACCTCTGAACTTGATATGTGTGGAGAATTATCAGGGGAAAAATTGTTGTTTATTTATATAAGAATTAGAATTTTCTGGGCAGTTCGATTTAAAAATCGTGAAATTCACAGTGCAGATAAATGTTAGAAGACAAAGAAATTACAAAAATTAAGCCACATGTAACATTAACACTGGAACTGTTTTGATTATATTTCCATGCACGTTCTTGTAATTTTTCTATTTTATAGTTTTTGTGATCTTTTGCTACTGTTATCATTTTTTTTTGTGATCTTTTTCTGTTGTTACAGTTTTTATTTTTTGCCAATTTGGATTGTAGTTTTTTTAATATACAATGTTTAGCTGGATTGTTGTTATTGTTTTTTAATCTTATGCTTCATTCCATTACGAAATTAAGAAATACATTTTTCCTTTTACATTTTTGCTTCTAAATTATTCTATATAATACTAATTGTAATCCTTAATGGCATAGCTGGCGAAGTTTTTAAAAAAGTGTAATTGTAAATGCTGATTTCATTATTTTTTCTACTGCATTTATTGTATTTATTTCCATAATCTGAGGAGATTCAAGACTGTCCATGTAATCCCTGTTTGCAAGAGAATATGTGTAACATTCCTTTAGTATTGTTAAAAATCATAAATAAAAATCATAAAAGTTCGATGTTTGTTAAAATTTTTTTAATATTAATAAAATACATGTTACTTTCCAGCGCAAATGAGTTGTTAATTATGCGATTCTTTTGGTGTTTAATGTTTATTTTTTAAGAACTTGTGTCATTTTAACAAATTGATTTAAATGTTCATTTTTTTTTAGCTTTAAATGCATTAATTTTAACAAATTGATTTACAGTATTGCATATGATTGCCTAATAGTTAAAACCGAAATTTAATAACAACTGTAATAAATAAATAAATAAATAAATCAGCTATTGAAATTCATCGTCATCGATTATACTGGGATAACGAAAAGACGCAAAGAAAGAAACATCGAAGATGGGAGGAAAAAAAATATTCACAAGTTCACCACTTGTGAATATCTTTTCCCCCCACCTTCCATGTTTCTTTCTTCGCGTCTTTCCTTATCCCAGTATAATCGAAGGGGGAAGTGAAAGTAACAGCAATTTAAATGGGGAGGGGAGAAAAAGGAACAGCCGATTAGTTCACCAGTCCAAACGTTATTCCGGTTTGGCGCTGTTTTTATTTCATAAATTTAGCATTGAATCAGTTAGCAATTTCGCTTCCCGTTCTCCCTATTCCCTGAGGGGAGCGTGGCAGGGATTAGAGAGAAATGTGATTCCGACGACGGCGGATGAGTCTGCGAGCGCTGTTGAACTGGGTGATAGCGATAGCTCGAGGATTCTCGCCGAACAAGCGACAGCCAGGCATGGTTCTCAGACGTGGCTTAAAATTAACAGGCTGGAATAGCACAGCGGAGCGAAGAGCAAACTTAATGCTAATGACCTTTGTTTTATTGAATTAAACCGACAGCACAGAGAAGCCGAGCGGCCAGAAAGAAGACGTGAAGGACGGGTTCCGAATGGATATTTGTCTCAGCCTCGTCCCGTCGCAGTAGAGCGACCAGAATTCGACGGACATGCTAGTGTGAGGTTCCTGGGGATAAATATGGAAATAAGTGGTCGAATGAATAATTAATT
>JAHWFO010097661.1:301301-315867 GCA_023313115.1 Rhysida immarginata
ATTCTAAATTCTAAAACTGGCTAAATACTCATTCTCGAAATCCTACACTAGTTACGGTAATAACTTTTCGTTTCATTATGCAACTATACATGTACGCCTATCACCAACTAGTCTAAGTTTTTATTGTTTGGCATGCTGCCACATAACGGTAACACGGGATAGCCAACAGACATTTAGCGAACTAAAACTTTCGCCCCAGAGAGACTTAGTGTACGGAGTGTTTCCTTATGGCTTAAGTGCTTATTTCGATACAGGTATCGGCGATTTTGTGCCCGTGGCCGGAGTCAAAAAGGAAAATTAATTTTACTGCTTGCATGCGTAAACAAAAATTATCTTTGGTGTGTGTAGTGTATTTGTGCATTGCTTCCAACATTAAGATTTTTACTGTGGGAATTAGTAGTCAGCTATTGTGCTGAATTAAAGGGAGTGCAAGATTTCTTGCTTCGTTAATTTTATTCAAATGAACAAGATGTATGTGGATGCAGTCTTTTAATGGAGCATTTTGACTCTTGCTATAATATGAATGCTTGGCTACAGGTGCCATAGATAATTAGAGAAGATTTTCACATGGATAAAGGACAAATTTTCAGAAGTCATATTAAGCCACTAAAGGAGCCCGAATTGCTTATTGAGGGGCAATTGTTTAATCGGAAATTATTGTTGCACGCATTGGCCTTAACAGTTTGTTAAAGAATGATTTTCCTATTTTTCCATATAGAATGTATGAATGTTTTATGCCTGTATTGCGTATTGTAGGGCATTGGAGGGGATATGTGATTTCGTTATAAATAATTAAAAGCATTTGACCCGAACATTTATTATTTATTGCTTAGGATTTACTTAGCGGCAAGGAAATTCGCTGCCTACAATTACTGTGATTGTTACAAGTACTAATTTTCGTTATTTTTACGTATTTTCTTTCTGAAGCTTCAGGATATCCAGGCGGAGTGCTGCTCCTGGGTGGACTGCATCAGACGATTCAGGTTCGAGCCGAACTTCAAGGTGGATTAACTCTAGCTGTTCCCAATATTGATTTCTGCAGCAAGCGAAGTCCGCACCTGCAATCAACAGAATTAGCGTCATTTACAGCAAGAAACTGATATTATTCATCAAATGCTTTTCCTCATTAACGGCGGCACTAAGCAAACATTGTTTCGAGTACTAAAAGATAATTATGAATCTGTTTACTTACCAGAGTGTAATTTAATCCATTTATTTAATGTTGATGCCATTAATCATCTAAGCTGGTTAAATTTCCGGAGGAAATTGTTTATTAGGACTATTATGTGCAATTAATCAATAAACTTTATTTATAAGTTATTTTAAAAACACACCTGATCTGTATCTTTAATTTTCTATCACGCTTCCACGTTACAACTTGTAGGTAAGCAGAATAACTAGTAGCATTTAAATTATAACTCCCAATTGGTTAAATAATAACTCAATCAATAAAACACAGAGCGAAGAGACTATCCAGTCTGAGAAAATTCCATGGTATCCATCTTCACCATCAGGGAACATCACTGGAAACTTTACACCCAAGTTTTTCTTCTCCTTGACGTAGAAGCTCTTATACCCTCTTGATATATTTGAAACCCTCCTTGTTCAGATGTTTCCAATACCCGTATAGCTTTTTATGTTTTAGCTGCAGAGTTTCTCTGACCAATACTCGTTCTATCTTTCTTTTACAGGCATATAAATTTTTGCCAGTCATCTGGATGTTTGATAGGGAACTTAAAGGAGACACGTGTGATTCCTTTATTTCCTCAGTAGACGCTGTCTTATTTATGTCCTGTCACTGCATGATCATTTTATGCTCATTATTATTAAATTTTGCAATATCTTAAAATAAACACATGAAAACGCTTAGAATTAATACAGTAAAAATTCAAAATGAAAATTCAAAAAAAAATTTTTTTAATCCTCTCCAACTATGCCACTGCTTGTCTAAATAATTTCTTAGTCACGTAATCTTACATTAGATGTTCCCCTTGATGTTGCTGCATTTCCCACTCTACTTTCGATGCCTTGAAACAAAATTTGGCCTTTCGTCTTTGTGTATTTAACTGTAGCCGATTCTTCTATTGACATGCTTACCATTTGCTCAATACAGCACGGAGCAATAGGATTCCTTCCTCTGTCGTCATTTCACTCTTTCGCAATAGTCTGCTAAGTCTCCATTATCTCCATTATCTCTAGCTTCTATTTTTATGCTCGAAGATCTCTAGTTACCGATCATTTTTTAGGATTTTCATGAAAATGTTAAGTACTAAGAAGTCTCAATTCTAAGTAAAGCTTGAATAACTGGAATTCTATGCATTGTTACAAATTTAAACTTATCTATATTGCACAAACTTTGCCTTGCATTGTTGGTCATGAGATATTTCTTATTAATATGGCCTGCTATCATTTTGAATTTCGTTTTATTATTGATAATTATTATTTTTCGAAATCTGAAGTAGACAGTGGACGATCAAGTATCGAAAATTTCATCAAGATCGGAATAAAACTGTAGGTATGTATAAAATACAATCACACTCACCCGATGACAAACAAACAAACATTCATCTTTATATATTGTAACGGCCCTGGTTGGCTATTACGTGAACATGGTAACATGCATTTCTTCCTAATGGCTAGCGAAGGCGGCGACAAGCAAGCCCACACCACTAACAAGCAACGAGCTCCGGCGTACGCAGCCAGCTACGCTACGAAGTGACTGAGACGGGATCCAATGGCGACGCCTTGCAACAGCGTCTCCATCTTATCGTAAGTGCCATTGCCAAAGATCTCTGCCAGCTATTAGAGCCCGTGACGAACGATACCGACGGGTAAGAAGGGGAGCAGCCAGCATTAGCGTATACTGCCGACGATATCCGTGAGAGCAGACACGAGAGAAATTGCGCCGATGAACCGACGAGTCGATTCCCTCGCCAGGTATGTGTAACAATTTTAAGAAATTTAACGGTCTTCTGCTGCGACGTGCGGGCAGACATTTTCTCGTAGTTTGAAACAACGTTTCCAGAAGTGACTGGAGCCGATAGAGTTGACAGTGCCTGGGTTGGAGTCTTCCCATTCTCACTCCAAAACCATCACGAGCGAGGAACAGGAGGAATTCTCCGCCTATTCACTGTCTTCTCTGTGACCCACTCCACGCGACGCGATGATTAATTTCGTCTAACGCTTCGCCAGTAAGTTATCGAACTTTTCTTCGTTTTCCAATGAACTTTGTATTTCTTCTACTGACGAACAGTGCCGA
This sequence comes from Rhysida immarginata, assembly GCA_023313115.1. Classification (NCBI taxonomy): domain Eukaryota; kingdom Metazoa; phylum Arthropoda; class Chilopoda; order Scolopendromorpha; family Scolopendridae; genus Rhysida; species Rhysida immarginata. Next base: position 304,561 of record JAHWFO010097661.1, read on the forward strand.
AGAAAAGCTAATGACTTTGCTAATTAAATTTTAGTCTGCTATTCGCTTGGCGAGCACGCTTTAATTTGATTCACATATTTATCCTAAAATTCTGCTGTGTTGCGTATAGCCCAAGAGTGGTTGAATCCGAGTGCTTAACCCGGCACGAGATATTTCACGACAACGGGTCTTCACGAGTCAAACAACGTAATTACCACCAGGATTTATTAACCCGTGTGTGCGTGTGATTTAGAACCGGATCAAGATTCACCATAGTGTTGACATTTTTAGCGATATTTATAAAGTGCAAACTACAGAACTGAAAAGTCTGATAAATCACAGAACTTTATAACTATTTTGAATGATAACTACACTACTGTTTATAAAAATCGCAACTCCCTGATGGAATGGTCTAATCCATATGCAATTTGCAATATTTGCATACAATGGGTCAGAGTATAAATGATTAGATTTTCAGATTAATTGCTTGAAAGAACACCATGCCTCGACGACGACGAAGGGTACCATATCAACAGCTGACAGACTTTGAAAGAGGACGCATAATTGGTCTGCGTGAAGCGGGATGGTCGTATCGTGACATTGCTGCTCGTGTAGGACGTAATGCAACGACAATTATGCGTGCATGGAGGCAGTGGAGCGAAGAGAACAGGGCACACAGAAGACCAGGCTCAGGAAGACCCAGCACGACGACACCGCGAGATGACAGACACCTCTATCGCATGTGTGTAGCAGATCGTACAGCCACTTCCACAGTGTTAGCACAACAGTGGGGTGCTACAGTAGGTAGGACAATGTCTGCTAGCACTGTACGACGCCGTTTGATTTCCAGAGGATTGATGGCACGAGTACCATTGTTGTGGATTCCTTTGACTCAAAACCACCGGCGCCTCAGGTTGCAATGGGCCCATCAACACCAACAGTGGCAAGCTGAATGGCAACAATTTGTGTTTTCGGATGAGTCAAGGTTTAACTTGCAGCACCATGACGGCAGGATACGAGTCAGAAGACATCGTGGCCAGCGCGACCTTCCAGAATGCATCCTGCAGCATCATTCAGGACAAACACCAGGGGTGATGGTGTGGGGTGCAATCAGTTACCATGGCCGTTCCCGTCTGATCAGAATCCATGGCAATCTGAACAGTGACCGGTACATCAGGGAAGTTGTGCAACCCGAGGTCATCCCCTTCCTGCAGAACCTTCCAGGCGCTGTATTCCAACAGGACAATGCCCGACCGCATGTGGCCAGAAATGTCCTCGCCTTTTTCCAAGACATCAGACGCCCTTGTTCCCCTGGCCTGGGCTCGTTCACCAGACATGTCCCCAATCGAACATGTGTGGGACAGGGTTGCTCATCGATTGGCTCGTCAGACTCCTGCAGCAGCAACTGTGGATGAACTGTATACCCGTGTAGACAGAGCATGGCAGGACATTCCCCAGGCCCTTATTCAGAGCTTGTTTGACTCAATGCCACGACGTTTAGAGGCTGTAATTGCATCCCACGGTGGTTTCACCCGATACTAATGTGACAATAAAACGCATTGTATTGACCTGAAAATCTAATGGTTTCTTTTCTGACCCATGATATGCAAATGCTCCAAATTTAATGCAGATTGGGCTATTCCATCAGGGTGTTGCGATTTTTATAAACAGTAGTGTATTGTGAATGAAGAAGTGTATATTCAAGATAATGCAGGAAAGACTGATTTGGATCTTTCATGGACAAAGGTTAAAAATAGTGATGTCAAGATCCGGATATACGGATCTTTTTTTTTGGATCTAGGTCCGAGATCCGAGATACGGATCTTGGATCCGAGATCCGCATCTTAGATCCGAGATCCGAAATTCGGATCCTGTATCAGGAAATTGTGTATATGCAATTTTTTTTTATTTATAACCACCTTAAAAAGTGTCTCAAAGTCAAAAGATCCTAAACTCCCTATTCCCTATGACTGAGCAGTGGATCGCTTTAATGTAATCAACAATCAAAATCATCATAAAATAAAATCAGCTTTAACAAATCTTTAGTTTTCGTTTTAGTTAGAATTGTACCATATCCCCTTAATCTATATGGACTCGACTATAGCGATTCCATAGTGATAGCCTTATTAGTAAGTCCTAATTAGTCCTAATACGCATCCAATTAAAGAATCCGAGATCCGAGATACGGATACGAGACCTGGATCCGGATATTTCTAGATCCGAATCCGGATATTTTCAGATCCGGAGCAGAAATCCGGACCCAACGGACATCACTAGTTAAAAAAAAAAAATCATAGGAATAACAAACGAAATGCCTGCATTGGTTGTAAGAGTCAAATCGGTAGAACATCTACCTCACTTGGATTAAAGGCAGCTGCTATCCATAAAAGTATTTTATTGGTCGAAGTTCAGTAGATTCGACTGTGGATGATGTAATTCAAAATTTTCTTGAAATGCAAATTACTCCTTTAAAATATGAAAAATTAACCAGTGAGCCTCTTTTATATTCAACATCTTTTAAGGTTATTTTGCCACGAAAATTTAATTCGTCGGATTTTATGTTAGATCCTAATAATTGGACTAAAGGAATTATTATTTGACTATTTTTCCGACCAAGAAAGGCTTTAGTTGTGAAAATCATATTAATAATAAAAACACTGCACACAGTAAATCTGGACTAAATAGTATAAAAGATACAGGCTCAAACAAGTACAGGGTTGTAGAGACCAGTAATCCACAAATATTAGCTTTTATTGCACGCATGTATAATTACATGATAAACAAATAAATACAGAAATGGACCAATCAGGAAGCAAGAAGTTCCGCCAGTCTTAACCAATCAGTGACTGACATCGGATCTGTATCACTGTTTAATAAAAGGGTGGGCGAATTCTTTTTCTTACAAATTTATAAAGACTCAGGAAAATTTAATATTGTAGTATTGATGGTAGTATGTAAAAATTTAACTAACTTTAAATCATAATCGCATCCGCAATTAAGTTGGGAAAGTTGGACACACCCATTTTCACGCATGTGATGCAGGATATATGTTATTTTAATCTTAATTTAAAGGATCTCCGCGTCTGCCATAATAGTAGGGCCCACACGAGACCACTAATTTTATAAACCCCTGAATTATTTTCAACCGGTTTGCTGTCTTTTGCCCTACCCATAAAGTTTTTTTAGCGAGTTTTGGCTTTTGTAGGCTATTGTAAAACCCTATCTTTTATCAAAGGGTACAATCCCTTTATTAAATTAGAGGAAGATATCAAAGTTATTATTTGTATTACTGGAACTTCTAAGGGTAGTGACGCTTTGGGTTCTAAAGTTGTTTTTTTTCAATTTTCTATAAACACTGAGTCCACAAAAAAGTGTATACATACTTTAAGGAACGAGAACTATTTATTATGTGTTGGTTTTACATTTAAATTATGATCACATGTTTATTACTGTCTACATTTAAGCACATGGTTACTTTAGATAATCGAAATGTTGGCCATTAATGAAATTTGAAATAAAGTTATCTTTCCTGTAAATATCAAAGGTTAGTTTTCCATTAAATCTTTGTATCATAACATCCAGGATGGACAGTTGTCTTTCGTTTTCAACTTCGAACGTAAAATTAATGCTCGAACATAGGTTAATTATGAGGTTTTACAAAGTTGTTAACGTTTTGTTTTTGAACATCAAATATGGTGAAGATGCCATCAACATAACGAAGCCAAATGTGAGAAAAGTAACTGAACGAAACATAACACGACAGTGTACGTTCTAAGCTTTACTTAGACACATGGTTTCAATCGCTAGGCTCTCGTGTTTTTTATCATGATTTTTTTTCATAACACGCGTGCGGGGGGTTAAATGGTTCAGGTTTTGCTGGTTTTAAATCAATCGCCTCTCGTGGTTTTAAATCAACGAGGGGCGATTGATAAATAAGGTCTTCTTGGCTGTAACTTTTTTATTTGTTAACCGATTTTCAAAATTCTTTTTGTATTTTATACTCACATTTGTCCTCTATGTAATGCACTATTCACTTTTCGACATAGTCCCCATTCCTTTCCACGCACTGCGCCAACGCGTGAGTAGTTGGGTGAACCCGTCGGAGAGGAATTCCGGAGTTGTTGTCGACACCAGAATTGAATGACAGCTTTGGACCCTCTTCTGGAGTACGATAACGTCCGCCCGCACACGAGTCACCACACACCAGAGACGTTGCAGGGCCGGCAGTTCAAAGATGAAAAATTGCAATTCAAAAATGAAAGACTTTGCACATTGCGACTTTCACCATTTCCCAAAGAAGAAAGAGCCCCTTAAGGGACATGAGTTGGTTCTGACGGCGAGGTAAACGCTGCCATTCAATCCTGGTGTCGACACAACAACTCCGGAATTCCTCTCCGACGGGTTCACCCAACTAGTCACGCGTAGTCGCAATGCTTGGAAAGGAATGGGGACTATGTCAAAAAGTGAATAGTGCATTACATAGAGGACAAATGTGAGTATAAAATACAAAAAGAATTTTGAAAATCGGTTAACAAATAAAAAAGTTACAGCCATGAAGACCTTATTTATCAATCGCCCCTCGTACATTTATCTATTTGCGGATATAGGGTAGAGGTACCAGTAATTGACAGTGTACCAGTAATTGACAATTCACGATATAAAAGCGTTTAATAAAATAACAAGGCAAGAAAATGGACTGATGTTGCCACCTCGTATTAAACAATGTAGTTGGCTTTCCAGAACAGTAAAAAAACTGGGAACTTTGCTCCCTATTATGGCTGCAAACACATGTTGATTGTTCAATGCCTTACCGAGTCGGAAAAAACCTTGTAATGAACCACTACGCGAGGGTTTGATTACTTGAATTTATTTCATGAATGTTATGCAATATTTGATATTAATTTTGCGTGAACCTTTTTGTGTGATCAGTGGACAATAGTTCTAGTAGTAACAGAATTTCAGATGACCAATGTGTTAACTGTTTTAATCCACCGTCAACTACTGGAACCCAGATATGTTGTGTCACTATTCGCCGATTCTTTTTGTTGGTTCTGAATCTTATCACAGAGACGATCAACAGATAGCCCAGGACAAGTCATCTTCCAAGAAGAAAACTGCTACTGATATTCTGTTTACTATGATAAGAAGTAGCATAGGTTGAATTGGATGAATTTTGCAAGTAGGAGAACAATCGTCAAAAATCAAGTTTTCTAAGAACAGTTTGTTGGCCAAGATCTATGGTCCTTGCACTCTACATGGCAGTGGACTGATTTAATTTATTATTTCAAAGGAAAAAAGATAAAGGATCTAAATGAACAATTTCAGTTTTAAAAAGCACAATTTTAGTTAATGTTAAATATCATAAGGACCATGCTAATAGATAAACGAAAGTAATTCAAACGACGACATGATTTCTTTATTTCATCAGCCACTTTTGAATGTTGTCAATTTTTTTAAATATATAATAAAAATGTGCAATTAAAATATTGTAAATTACTGGTGCAACTGCCTGTCAACTTCTGGTGCATTAACTGTCAACTACTGGTGATTCATGCATTAGTAAGGAAAAAATTTAATAACTTAATAGCTTTCAAAGATATAATAATTGTTTAGAGATATAACTGCATTGTATTTACAATTTAATGGTATAACTAGAAAAGTTTCAAAATGCAATTTGATTTTCGTACACAATTTCGTTTCACGGTAATGTCTTAAACTGTCAATTACTGGTACATCTACCCTACATGTTGACCAAGAGAGGACTAATGCAGTTGCCCATAGCCGCACCGTTAGTCATAAGATAAAAAAAACCATTGAACGTAAAATAGTTGTGGAAACAAGTCAGATTTAATATCAACATGACATCTTTTACAATATATATAGCAAAATCATTATCAAATAACATGTCCTCCAAAATATCAAGAGTGTCTCTTATCGGAACGAAACAGAGACAGATATTATCAAAGGATATTAAAATCTCATCATCTAAGATTGTGTAGTGGGAAATACTAGAACATGTCTACATTACTGTTAACTGAAAAATCCCTAGCGCCATGAAATTTTGCATGAGATTTTTAAGAAGGAAATTGGCAAACAAACAAGTGCATGAATTAATAATATCACTGATGGGCCTGGACTTATTGCCGCTTTTATGAGTTTATGGCAGGCAATACATGCGAGGAACTATAAGATTCTTGGGTATCAAATGTTGAGGATTTTCAAACAATCTTTAAATGTATACAGACGATGTTGCCCTATTATTAGCCGACAAAGATCCTATTGTTTTGGTCACATTAAACTCCGTGGCTAACGCCCTTTCTGAGTGGTGTAGCCGCTTCAAACTAGCAGTTAATATCGACAAGACCAAACTTATGTTATTCTATCAGTGCAATAAGCGTCTTGTCCCTAATTCTCCTGCAGTATACTTTGACGGGAAGCACATTGGACTTACTGAATCGTTTATGTGCCTAGGCCAGCGATTCAACATGATATAGCATGGGATCAGCATATAGATGTTCTTATGCGTAAACTAAATCGGAATATGGGAGAATAATTTCTAGGTTGTATTATCTACCTCATCATATCCTCATGCTGTTATACAATGCATTGATCCAGTCGAACCTTTGCTACGGTGCGATTTTCTGGGGCGTTACTCCAGATTTTAATCTAACTAGAATACTTAGAGTACAAAAGTGGTTTCTCCGAGAGCTGTTTACTGTTCTCAGAAATATCTCTGTTTCCCATAATTTTCAAGCTATTGGCATTCCTACGATCTCACATTTACTATTATTGCAAACGAGCTCTTTCATATAAAATATCCATTATCCATTATTGGACATTATCACCCCTATTATTTTAAGCATACTATCTTACGTTTATTCTAAGCATACTATCTTACCCGGCAATCTTCAAATATTGTTTTTTTTATTGCTAAAAGAAATTACCGTAATAACTGCTTATCTCAATTTGGAATTAGAATTTCAGCCTTGCTACTTCTAAATCTTTGCGTTCTTGCTCCGTATTCTTCCTTTTGCAGTACTTAAAGTGGTTTATTTTTTTCTGACACTATAGTACAAATTCATCGTCAACCCATTACTAATTAATGTGTAACCAATTGTTTTAGTTTTTAGGCTCTTTCTATTTTTTATTTTTTATTATTTTAGTATTTGTTTTTTTTCCTCTCTCTACTATTTTTTTTTCTTGATAGTCTTTTAAGTATAATTTTTATTTCCTTTCATTCGCACATGTTTGTTTATACTGTCTTGTTTTTTCTTATTTATTGATTTTGGATATTGTCTGTATCATTTAAGTAAATTTGTATGTATTTTTTTAGTTTATTGTACCTGTAGTTTGGGTATTTACTTTTGGGTACTTACTTGTCGGTCATTGACCATACCCGTTCTCGGTGGTGTCTTAATTGTTTTTTTTAATAAAATATTAATAAATAATAATAACAATAATAATAATAATAATAATAATAATAATAATAATAATAATAAAACTATCCTACAGTTTTTATTGGACAATTCCTCATAAAAAATCGGTATCATTTTTTGGCAGAATATCATCATTTGAAACAAATAAAATACAACTGTAGCAATAGAAAAATATTAAAACCACTATATCATTAAGAAAATTGCGTTTAAATCGTGAAAAATGCTACTTCCTGGTGCTCCATTTTGTAACAGCCGACATCTAAGATCGACATAACGGTGAGATTAGATTAGACTCCCGTCCTATAAACATTAGAGAGAAGCTATTCCATAGCGATCCCATAGCTGCTATTCTAATGAAATTAAATCATGCCTACTGTAAGCTGCAAATTAGCTGATTAGTAGCAGATGTGCGCAGTGGAACAAACTTACACGCACAGTGAACGGAATTGAGTAAAAGAAAGAGTTTATTAAACAAACAGCAAAAACTAAGGATAATAAATAAGTAATTAACAATTATCGGAAAATAGATGATCAGTCATATGAATCCAAATATCAACCTCTATGACTAGGAAGATTCTTACGTTGCTAAGAATTACAAGAACTTACGTCACAAATTACAAACAATTGTCGGCTCTTTAAATTAATATCACTTGCATAGTATTTTCCTCCAATAAAAGCAACCTGCTTCTCATAATCATGTAATGCAACAAATACATAATGAATCACACTCTTAACTATTATTTTTGCTTAACTTCTATCTAAATACAGCCGACTTAATAGCCAATAAATTCCATGCAACACGTATCAAATTTAGGCAAAAATACTACACAGCCAAATAACTAGTGGGCTTACAATTCAAATACACTATCAGTAAAATACTGTACGTCGGTCAGGATAAATAATATCAAGAGTCAAAAATAGATCAAAAAAGGCAAGTCATAGTCCAGTCCAGGATGTAATTAGAAAAACATGTCTTTACAACACACACAGATTCACAGTCATAAAATACTTAAGTTCCGAATTCAGTCCTAAATGATAAATAGCCTTAAATCCACAGCTCTGGCACTGAAACAATAATAATTACACATTAAAAAGCTAGCATTAGCAATTACGCATTTAAATTGACATATCTAATTCTTCGTGATATATTTTTTTTAAATAGCGAACGGTAACTAGGGTAATCACATAAAAATGACGGAACCTTAAGCAGAATGCGTCGACATCATTTAATTAACACTGGGCCAACGCAAACCCCAATTGGCAAGAATAATATGCTGACATGCCATATGGCCAGAAACATTTCACGTTAGAAGAACTGCGTAATATGCTACACCACAATTCCAAGAAGGCTAATTTAGTCAATACGGCATTACTGCCCACAATATATTTAACACCTGCTAGCCATGCTGCATTTTCGGCCACCGTCCTATGGAGTATTCTCGATGACTCATTTATGTCGAAGAAAGCTGCTGCTTTATTCGCACTTCTGCCACGTCGATGAAACATCCGCCTAACTCATGTACATAGTCTCTTGTGGCTAGAAGAAAAAAGGCACCCGCAATGAAACTGAATACATTGTTACATCATCAGAGACAATGCATTATCTATGTGTTGCAAACCGGTCTTCCTACATACAAGAAGAGTTTCTACTTGTTCGCGACCACCGAGAGAGAAGGCCTCCGCAATAAAACTGAATACACTGTTGCATCACATAGATAGTGCATTGTTATTCGTATTTATACCAATAATAAGCCCTGAATTTGCACTGTCTCTGATGATGTAACAATGTATTCAGTTTCACTGCGGAGGATTTCTCTCTCGGTGGTCATGGCTTAATGCACCGCAAGGAGGTGAACAATGTGTTTCTCTACGATGTCAATGTTGAATCTGTGTTACGGTCCAGGAATTCAGCACTTACCAGCTTATCGACATCGTTGGGACATATTTTTCTTCTAGCCACAAGAGACTATGTGCATGAGTTAGGCCACCCTTTTGCCATTCCACGCTGTACATGAAGCCTGATCCAAAAACGCTTTTTTCGTGATCAGGTTGATCAACAACTTCAATATCAACTGGAAAACTCTGGCTATTATATCAAGTCGATCCTGCAAAAAGTTCTTGACTGATTTCGTTCTTATTTGGATTTGTTGCGAATATAATAAAAAGATCAAGGCTTCCGTATTTTCGGACATAACAGAAAGCGTCTTGCGTACGCTCGTGCATATAGCGTGGGCCGCTTCTCTTTCGGTGGTCGCGAACAAGCAGAAACTCTTCTTGCATGTAGGAAGGCCGGTTTTCTGAAAAATATCCAAGAGTACTAGTAGAGCAAGCGATAAGAGGAAAAGATGAATACCCGTCGTATCGTATGGGTTTGCAGCAACAATATGATGACGTGTCCAAAAAACTGTTTTGGACATTAGATGGGTCGTATGTTATTTGCCGATATTATCTAAAACAATTCAAGCTCACATTAACGTTGAAATATGCAAAGGCGTTGAATGTATTAAATATATTTGCATGTACATAAACAATAATAATAATATTAATAATAATAATAATAATAATAATAATAATAATAATAATAATAATATATCTATTTCACATGAAGATGGAATACTATAAAATACATAAGATAAAAGCCTTAGGAATTATTCTCAACAAATATTTTTAAGACGAAAAGTAAAATGTTTAACAATATTTAAAATTTTATTTATGATTTTATTTATGATAATATTTTTTATTGAAATAGAACATTTATTATTAAAATATTTCAATAAAATTAAAAATTTATACGAATTACATATCACTCATCCATATTACAAAATAATATGAATAGTTAAATTAAAGAAACATGGCTAGATTTATGCATTTATTTTTTTTAGTGTTCTGTATTTACATATAAATATATAGTATTTTTAATTATTTTAAGGCCCTACAAAACTAATTTAACTAACTGAAGTATCATTGTTAATGCAGAGCCTACAACAATAGTACTGATCACGTAATCAAGACGTCCGAGGCACGTTACGTGAAACTTAACAACTTCTACGGACATGGAACGTGAACATGAAATTCGTCATCGTTGACGTTGCACACGGACGTCGCGTTTCACGTTAACGTGTAACTTAAACTCTCTAATATATTTGCATGTACGTGAACAAGGGCAGTGACCAAGCCACATTTGCGTTGAAAAATGAAAACGACGAAATCACGAGGTTTCAATTGGGCCGATATATAAGCTCTTTAGATGCAGTATGGCGCATTTTTAGCTTCCCTATTCACGAAAGATACCCGCCTGTGATTCATCTCGATGTTCACCTTGAAAGAGGACAACGTATCTATATATATAAAATCCAAATACCACTCACTGACTCACTGACTCACTCATCACGAAATCTCCAGAACTATGAAGCCTTCAAACTTGAAATTTGACAAGTATATTTCTCTTGGCTTCTAGGTGCTCGCTAAGAAAGGATTTTATTTATTCCTTCTTCGTTTCCATTGTAGATTTTTTTAAAAACTCAATTTACCTGGAGCTCAATGGGATTTTTGCATTCCTTAAAAAATTGTGACGTCGTTGTTTGCTTTTGCGCTTATTCCGTGAAACAGCATCAACAGTAAGGTGTGGTTTCCACATCACCGGAATCACGCCAGAACGGAACCCTAACGGAAAATTTTTATGATGTCACTTCCTTTCCATTCCGTTTTTGATCACCAAAATGTCGATGGAAAGTTTGTTGAGCTGTGTTGAAGAAAAATTTCCATTCCGTTTCGCCATTACATCATCGCCATGACATCATTGCGTCGACTTCGCTGCTGTCGGTCTGGCGCTTCGCCGCCATTATTGTGTCTATCGAATCGAGTCTGCATTCTCTCCATCTCCCTTGGCGAA
>JAHWFO010097661.1:316267-345254 GCA_023313115.1 Rhysida immarginata
GCGATATCGATACTTTGTCTCGATTATCTGATTTACTTAAGTCAGGTGGAGAAGGGGGGAGGTTGAATTAAAAATAATATATAATGATTGACGTTTTCATAAGTAGTCATATAATCCATAAATAAAAAAAAAATTGGCCATGTGGTTGGTCTTTTTTTTTCTTTTTTTCCTTTTTGACTCGCTTGATTTGTTTGTTTAGGTTATAAACTGTACATACCCAAAAGGCTCCTAACAGTGTCCACATTTAGGTCGGTTTGATCCGGTTGATCAAGTATTGAAGCATCTTGGAGGACCCGCGTGACGTCACATGGATCGTGATTGGTCGGATTTTGGCCACGTGGTTGTTGGTCATAAAATATCGATTTTGTTATTTGATTTAAAATTTATTTAAAGTATCCATGTCTATTTTTCGATTTATTATGAAGTCGCTGATATACTCGGCGTTGCTCGGACTCTTTGTTGATGAAATTTTGCAATTTCTGAATGTGAATATACCAAAAAAGTGAACATTATTCTTCACCTTTCATCTCCGGCCCTGCGTCAAATTTACTCAGCTAAAGGGCCGGTGATTATAGAGAAGTGAAACATAATACAATAATAACGTTTTTAAGAGCCAAAAGATTGATTTTTAGAAGACGCTCATACATAACAATAGCGAAGCATTGCCGGGTCTGCTAGTATATATATAATCCTGAAAATGTTACAGATCGGTTAGAAAACCCCATATCGATGATTATGCGAAAGTATGTTGAAAGATGAAATACTGTCATACAATAGTTACGACAAGCTGCGAGGTGTCTTCAATCGTAGAATGCGTGGCAGAGTTGTAGATGACGAGCCCGGCATATTTAAAGAACAGGTTATTGGAAGAGTGTACGCGGTTCATCCAAACAATGCCGAATGTTTCTACTTACGCTTGTTTTTACATACGGGGCGGGACCCACTTCTTTTGCCGATCTACGAACGTTTAACGGGAGTCTAATATCCCACTTATCGTGATGCTTGCCGAGAGCGATACTTACTTTAAGATGGCAAGCACTGGGATGACGCTCTGGCTGACCATCCACATAGGCTTGCGTCATTTGTTTGCCGTTTTGCTGTTATCTTGTGTCCTTTCTGATGCTGCAGTTTTGTGGCAAAATTTTCAAGATAACTGGCGGAAGACTTTTACAGGAATACCGGACAAAATATTGAAGGCTAACTGAACGATAGATTGCGAAATGAATGTTTGGTGGCTATTTGGTCACGTCTATAGGAGGAAATCCTCTTCCCCAGTACGGCTTGCCTGTGCCATTAGTAGAAGGTGAACGCATCAACAGAGAGTACGTAGCGGAAATAAATATAATTCTGCAGAACTTGCGGAAAATTTGCAAAACGGCGTCCAAAATCTAACGGAAGAACAGCGCACAGTATTCGAACGCATTTGTCAAAGTGTCAACAATAATATCGGAGAAATTATGTTTCTGGATGCGTTGATGGCACAAGAAAAACATTCGTGAATAAAATCGCTTTGGCATAATTGCGATAAACGGAAAAATTGCTCTTGCTGTGGCTTCGTCAGGAATAGCAGCCACTTTGTTACCCGGTAGTAAAACTGCTCATACATGTTTAAAATCCCGATAGCTTTAGATACCAGAGGTCATTCAGTATGTGACATCTCCAGCAACAGTGATAAAGCCAGGGTTCTACGCGACTGATGCTTAATAATATGAAACGAGTGCACTATGGCTAATCGAAAAGCACTAGAGGCAGTTAATACAACGCTAATAGAACTTTCAGAGAGATATTCGACAAAATGATCAACTCATGGGTGGTGCTACAATCCTTTTTTGTGGTGATTTTAGGCAGACATTACTAGTTGTACCACGATGAACAAGGGCAGATGAGACAAAGGCATGCTTGAAGAGTTCAAGTCTGTGGCAACACATCCCGCGGATGCACTTAACAGTGAACATGCGGGCGCGAACGGTAGGCAACACTAATTCACAGCAGTTTTCTGATTTATTATTAAAAATTGGCGAGGGCACATATCAGGAAGAACATGGTCAATTGTGCCGTACAATACTTTCACTTCAAGACCTCATTTCTTCCGTTTGTGATGATCAAATGCAAACAACAACTCATGAAATCCCTTGGCTTTGTGATAGGGCTATATTGACACTTCGAACGGATCAAGTTACAAGAATTAACTCGGACATACTCATGTTGAGGGAGAAAATGTAGAGTATACCGCTATTAAAAGAGTTATGGAGCAAGATGACTCTACCAATTACCATGTGAATTTTTAAACTCTCTTAGCGCACCTGGCCTTCCATTACACAAAATTAATTTAAAATATTATGTTGCGAAATTATTATGTTGTGAAATTTAAGCCCACCGAAAATGTGTAATGGTACGAGGCTTAAAGTTACTTCTCTCCAATGCAACATCATAGAAGCGAAAATTTTGACGGGAAGTGGCACAGGCGAGCGAGTTTTTATATTCCGAATCCTGCTTATTAGGAGCTTTTGCATAAAAGCTACTTATAAGAATGCGCTCTTGGTCTGTACGTTTATCCGGCCGTCCGTCGTTTGCACGATGACTTGAAAACGAATTAACCTTTTCAAATTCTGTTTCGTGCACCCATCAAAGTCTTACCTCGGCCGTATCAACTTTTTCGGAATTTTTCGTGCACCCCTGCAAGTCGAATTCACGTGCTAGAACAGTGAGTGTGAAGAATGCAAATATAATGGCATGTCATATAACAATCGATTTGTCAAAAAGGAATGTATTGTTAATTTCTGTTAAGCATTACTGTCATCGGCGCCCGCACGTGAAATCGCTTTGTCGACGCACGATTTCTCAAGTTCTCGTAATCTATAATTAAGTGGCGGAAGAATGGAGCTAGTTACTGGTTTTATAATGTCGGTTCGTCCTCTTCATAATTTCTACATTTTTTATGTTGAAGGTTGAAATTTGCAATGTAGCTTACTATGGTCATGTCCATCTACACTATTTGTTTGGTTTTGATTGGTACACCGGGGTCGGAATTACGGTGGTGGGATTCAGAGTGGGCAACATATCTATGTGCTATTTAGATATGTATAGGCGTGAAATTCAGTATCCAGATTCTTCTAGGCAAGATTTCCATTACTAGAAGTTTAGGCCCAATTGTTACCGTGTAGTCGGATTTGCGGGGGTGGCAGTCACTTGGCTCTTAGAACTATGGCAGCATGTGGCTTGTGATATATCATACGTTCGGAAATGATGAGAAAGGAAAGAAGATACGAGATTTTTTTACATTTTCTACATATTACGTTCCAGTAAATCAATTTATTGATTAAAAAAACTTTGGGAGAGGTAAAAAGTGCAAATATAGGGATAAAAATAGATGACCGCAGGATCTGCTACTTGCCTTGCCCTACTCGAGAGGGGGGGGGGTTAAATTCGCTTTAATAAATGTATAAATGTATTTCTGCTTCACTGCTAAAGCTCCTCCTTGGAAAGTTTACCAGATTTTATTCCTGTCTGAGGCCGACGAGTTGGGTCTCTGGATAAACCAGGATTAACGACTGCTGTATGATGGTCACAGCAGCCGGGGGGGTGAAGATTGTGAGTCACTCAATGGTCGCCCTTCCAGTGGCTAGCCGTGCCTGATGTTGCTTAACTTCACAGAGGTTGTTACAGTGAAAGCCCACCAGGCCACGGCCTCCCCTTACCGGTGAGCATTATTTATGCATGAGAATAAACAAAGCACAAGGCCGGACGCTGCGTGTTCTGGCAACACCAGCTAGACAGAAGGCCGGCGCACAGAAACGTCATACATTGTTACATCACACAGAAGTGGCTATTGTTAATTGTATTTCTACCAATAATAAGCCGTAACTTTGGTCGTTTGACGATGATGTTACAATGTATACAATTTCTGTGCGCAGGCCTTCTGTCTAGGTGGTGTTTGGTTTTGGCCGTGGACCTTAGTGTCAGTTGCTTTACGTAGGCCAGCTCTATGTGGCTCTTTCCCGTGTTAGTGAAGTAAATAAGCTCTCTGTTCATGTTTCCAATAATACCACTTTAAACATTGTTTACAATGAGGCTTTATAATAAATCAAAAATAATTTTCAGGTGTACGAAGTCGCGGGCAGAGCTAGTTTTTAATAATTCTTGGAAACAGACGTTCAGTCATCGCATTATCAGCATCTCAGTTTCCAACATATACTTATTCCCACAGAATATAGATAAAGTGTATTTTTATGAAATGTTTGGATCTGATGTGCTACCAAATATGCTAGGTGGTAACCCCGGCGTGGCTCAGACTTTTTTTTCGATTAAATTTTGCAATATCTTAAATATAAACACATGAAAATGCTTATAATTAATATCGCAAACAGTTTTAATGAAAATTAGAAAAAAAATTTTTAAAGACCTCACAATGGATGGACCTCACCAAGGATGCCACTGCTAGTGTAAATAATTTCTTACTCACGTAGTCTTACTTTAGATGTACACTTGATGTTGTTTGCATTTCCGCTCTTCTTTCGATGTCTTGAAGCAAAACTTTGCCATTCATCACTTTTTGTAGTCTAGCGTCGCCAATTCTTCTATTTGCTTCCTTTCCATTTGCTCAATACGGCAAAGACGACAGAGGAAGCACTCCTTTAGCTCCGTGCTGTATTGAGCAAATGGGAAGCAAGTAAATAGAAGAATCAGCGACCACTAGACTACACAAAGTGATGAATGGCCAAGTTTTTCTTCAAGACATCGAGAGAAGAAAGGGTATTGCAACAACATCAAGTGTACATCTTAAGTAAGATTACGTGAGTAAGAAATTATTTAGACTAGCAGTTGCATCCTTGGAGAGGTCCAGCCATTGTGAGCCTTTACAAAATTTTGTTTCGAATTTTTATTAAGAATTTTTACTGTATTAATTCTAAGCGTTTTCATGTGTTTATTTTTAACATGTTGCAAAATTTAATTTAATTTTTTGAGATTTTTCTGTTTACCTACAAGTGTAGTTATCCCAGGCAACGCCGGGTACCTTTGCTAGTTGTTGATAAGTCTTGTTCATCAAACTTTGCCTTACATTGCATATTTCTCATTAATATGCTTTGCCATAACCATGAATATCGATTTTTTTTTCAATAATTATTATTTTTTCGAAATCTGAGGTGGACAGTGACCCTCCACATGCTTTGAAGGTCAAGTATGCAAAATTTCATCAAGATCGGAATAAAAATGTAGGTTTGTATAAAAAACAAACCCACATACATCCTTTTTTATATATATAGATATCTTGTGAAATATCAAAGATTATGTAGGTATTTTTCGTGTAATGGCCAAAAGAAGTAATTGAAGAAATCAGCAATTCCATCACAGAACCTTCCAAAATAAGCCAAGAAAAACCACCAAAGACCCGCAGAAGCCTGAAAAAAAAGTTCTTGGTACAGTATTAGTGAAGTGAAAAAACATTGAATGTTAGAGATTCTGATCATAAAAAGAGAGAGAGAGAGAGAGAGAGAGAGAGAGAGAGAGAGAGAGAGCGAGCGAGCTGCCTAAACCTCGATGGTGGCGCGCCTCTGGTGTTCACTTGGAGTGTAGCTTTCCTGCCCATGCCCTATTGTCAGCCTCTGCTTCTTTGTTCCGCGCATGACATCGTGCTCTGCACGGAAATGCCACTGCTACGTCACTGTCTCCACGGTGAAACGAAGTTTTCGTTCTTTATCCTCGAAATCTTCCTTCTTCTCCGATAGTTCCTTTGAGCGGTAGTGCCATAGCTTTTTTATACCTCGTCTCCTTTTCCTTCGAGACTCATTCTCCTCCAAATTACCTCTTGCTCTCACAAGTCCAACTTTCTCTTTTTCTTTTTCCATGCCTCACTCCTCCTCCTAGCCAAAATCAAATCTTCCGCCTTCCTTCTCTCTTGCTGCATCTCTTGAGCTCTTTTTCACCAAAAGATGCGAGCTTTGTTACAGCGAGGTTTTGTTCGCTATAACATCTAGCAATATTTGTTGAAGAATCGTTTGCTTAGGAATTATGTATCTCCGAAACGCTTATTTCAGATAATTGGGAGGTAATAATTAAATGGATAACTACCATTATTAATATATATCGATTCCCAGAGGGAGAATAGTTAAAATTTATTAGTAGTCTTGACCTCCTCACCAATCTTTTAATCGATTCGAAAATATATGAAAAACCAGAACTTGTGGAAAATGGTTAACTAGAAAAGAAAACAGAATGAACGAAAACACAATTCCACAAGTAGAGTTTAATACTACCTCGTATATACATTTCACTGAGAAAGTCAGCTCCTTCAGCAAAACTCTTGGACAGTCAATAAAACAAAATTCGGAGTGTACAGAGTTAAAAGGGAATTTATAAAAAAGGTCGGATAATCCGACGAATAAGAGGAAAACAATAATACCAATAACAGCCTGGTGTACACTCCGACGTCTCATTGGTAGAATTTTTCCGACCTTCTCTCTTGAAACCAGAACCTTTCTGTCCTTTTCTACCTCCCTTCTCTCCCTTTTCTTCGAATTATTTGCTCCTCCTCAATTTTTCCTTTCTCCAATAAGCGCCTTGATTTCTCTTTCTTCATCTTTTCGGCTCTTCTACTCTCTTCTCTGGGTGGCGGGCAGTTGATTTTCTCTCTCTTTCTATGGCTTCTTCGTTTGCTACCCTTTTTCCCTATTTCCATTTTCCATGTTCGATCGCCGAATTTATCTGTTGATATTTCTCCTCCAATTCGACGATCTGACACCATCCTCGCCGTAAACAAACGACGAAAATTACCATTCTTCTTTTGCATTCTCCTTAGGTAGCGTGACAGGGCGTCCGTGATGATGTTTCTTTCTGCTTTTATATAAGCTAACATCACTGGCTAGTTCATAACTAACTGCAACACTCTTGTCTGCAGCTGTGTTAAAAATTCTTCTGTTTTAATAACCTGGCTACTGCCTGGTTCTCCGTGTAGATAACCGTTGACACTTGCTGGGTATAGTCCAGCATCCGTTCGCATGGGCTACAGCCAGCAACTCCCTTTGGTAGTTACTGTTTCCTTCTTCTTTCTTCCGCCACTTTCTGGATTCGTATGCCACCGGGAATAGCTTGCCATTATGCATTTGCATCGCTACTAAACCGATTGCCACATCTAAGGCATCGCAATAAATGTGCAGTGTCTTCCTCGGGTCAAATATCTTGAGTATCGGTAGTTTTTTCAACGCCTCTTTCAGTTTTTCATATGCCGCCATCCTTTCCTTTGTCCACATGAATGGCTCCCCCCTTTTGTAACAACTGGAATAGCGGTTCCGCCACCTCTGAGTACTTAGAGATAAAATGCCTGTAAAACTGTACAGTTCCTAAAAAACCCCGAACTTGCTGCACATCGAACGGCACTGGCCACTCTTTTATGGCTTCTGTCAGCTTGTTATCGCAAGATTTGCCCCTCTCCGAGAATTCTTATCCCAGATATTTTACCCTCCTAACCCTAATTTCGCATTTGGAAATCTTTAAGTACAACCTATCTCATGCGAGCCTGTGAAGTACTTTTTTCGTGAGCTCCTTTAACTTCTCCATTGATTCCGCATAGATAAGGATATCATCGAAAAAGGCGATGACATCTTTGTCTAATAACCCCACAGCGTATTATTAAGGGTTAGGGCGAACGTAGAAGAGGCTCCTTTCAAGCCGAATAGCATGACGACAAATTCGAATAATCCCAGAGGTGTCTTGAATGCAGTGAATTGTATATGCTCTGGATTAATGTGGACCTGATGGTAAGCATCAATTATATCCAACTTTTTGTAAAACTTTGCACTAGCCAGTTTGTCTATCAGCCCTTCAATGTGAGGAACTGGGTATCAATTGTTTTTGGTAATCTGATTAACCTTCTGGAAATCGATACACATTCTTAAGCCCCCGTCCTTCTCAGCTATGAACAGAACTGGGAACTGTGATTTCCTGGGGATAATTATGAATATATGTGGTTGAACGAATTACTTAACTTTATTTAGAAAAGGACTGCGCCAGTGAATTATACTATTCACAAAGTATTTATGATAAATTAAAGTTTATCCCATTCACACAAAACTAGATATCTTCCGCTTAAATAGGCCCGGCCAAGTGAGGGTAAAATCAAAGTTCTCGAGGCAGTTTAACATATAAAATAGAATATTTATTTGGGAACATTCAACAATTTTATAAATTTAATCAATAGTATGTAAACAATGAATCAAATAAGTAATCAATGTAAAGGATAAATCTTTAGAATGAATTCAATTTGGTAATTGGAAAGACTGTATTGAAATGTATTAATTAAATTATTTATAATTCAGATTAAATGAAAAATAGTTGCTAATTGATTTATGACAATTGTAAAGACTGTATATTAGAACTTCTTCTATGACAAGAATAAACTGGTGATAATACATAATAATAATATGTAGAATTCATAAAAACTCTTAGGTTGTCTTATAATGTCTTAATTCTTGTTTAGTAATTTAATTGAAATTATACGAATATTGAATCAACAGTTTCGTAATTCTGTATATAACTGACTTAACAGTAAAGAAATGTTCACATCTGAATAGACTGAATTTGAAAACTCAACTTCTGTAACGATTTATTAATTATAAGACTTAATGTAATATAACAAAATGATCAAATTGGTTCAAATAAAGCTTAAGGAAGGTATAGAATTAAATCTTTGTATAAATTGAATTAGAACTTCGTTTAACGTGTATTGGTCTTTCCCACGAGAAATTTATGAGTAAAATGTTCCGTTCCCATTTAAGTGAACAGAAATTGTAATAAAGAAAAGAATTAATAGAATGGTCATTGAAACATTAATTGGAAATAGGCTACCGTGTCTTTTCCAAACTGTCCGCAACTGGGGTCATCTCTCTCTCTCGGGCGTCATCGGATCGTCAGAGGGGAAGGGCTCCTCTCTGAAGTGGCTAGTGGAGAAATCATCTCGGGGTCGTCTCTGGATCTGCCTTAACACTGGAACACGGTACCTTTCGGGGCTCAGTTTGCACTCTTGAATATTACTTGTAATCCATGCAGTGTTTAGATTTATTGAGTTGATTTCATCTTATTGGTAGCTCTTAGATTTCCTCGAACTCGATCTAACATGACTAATAAACTTGACTTAAACTAACTAAACTCTGAGCTAATCTAATAATACAATTTAAAATTTCCCATCAGGAATAGTTATATTTCCAGACAGAGGCCGAATTAACTCTAAAACGGGAGTCGATGCTCCGCACACCTGATTACGGAATCGTTACATTTCAACTATTGACTATCTCTTTCTCTTAGAATTGCTAACAACACTTTCGATTTTCAATAGCCAATCACACACGGTTTAACCATCACAAAAAATGTGAATTCTCCTGTCAATCAAACTTGTGACCACCTTTCCCAATTGATTCTATATTAACAAACTCTCTGGCATTCACGTGATCATTTCTCGTCTCTTTGCTCCCTTCGATTCTAAAGTTCAATCCTTACATTCGTCTTTCTTGTTTTCTATTTGTTCATCCGGTTCTCCTATTTACTTGTCTAACTCTGGCAATATACTTTCGGTCCTTGAATATGATTCTAACAAGCAAAACAACGCTGTGTAAACTGACTCTTACTTTCTCCCTCTGTCAAACATTAAAACTTGGCTCACTTTTAGCGACTCATAAACCCACGCAGAAAAATATTTAAGACAATTAATAAACTTTATTTAATTCTTTACGTTAAATCTTTACGTTAAATCCTTCTAAACCTTATTTAAGATCTAAATTCTAAATCTAATGAAACAATTACGAAAACGAATATAAAATAACTCATTTACATAATTAATCTAAATATTCTAATTCTGGCTAATTAATCCTCAAAACCTTACAGGACACATAGTTAGAAGTTGAGATCCTAATTACTCTTTTTTTCTAGTAGCTTACTTAAAGTCCTCTCCTCCGTGGCCTCCTTATCCTGCGATAACTTGAACAATGGGGTGTTGACTGGATTGGCCCTGGTCGTTAACTCCAATGAATGCTGAGCCTTCCTTCTGGGTGGCAAACCTGGTGGAAGTTCATCCGGAAATAAATGCTTATAGTTAGAAATTATTTGTTTAAATTGAGGATTTATCTCCTGTTTACTTTTATTAAAGCTATTAAAGGTGGTGTTTTCTTGCCTTTTTATGAATACTGCAAAAGTAGGGACGTCCTGCTGTTTTACTACCACATTCAAGAATTCCACGTCCGAAGTTTCTTCAATTTCGTCTTCGGCATCTTTTTATTTAGTTAAATGCATTGCTTTACCTTTTTGCATAACAGAGCAGCTTTTGGAAGCCCAATGAATTGTGGGCTGTTCTCTTTCTAACCAAGGCAGGCTGAGGATGGCATCGTAGTTCTTGATTGGTAATACATTAAACCCCACCTTCTTGTGGTATTTGCCGCTGACTACGGGTACGATTTTGGTTTCGCCTATAACACTCCATTTTTGTGCATTAATAAGTGCTGCATGTCTCTTTCGGGCTAGAGGCGCTAGCGTAATTTTAATTTTAGTCGCGAAGCTGTCATCTAGAAAATTTTCCTCGGCGCCAGTATGAATTAAAATTTTTGCTTCGACATTCGCGACTTTTCCTTTAACTTCAATCAAGTTTCGATTTCCTCCTTTTACGAAATTAGCTTGGGGACATTTTCTTTTGTATAGTTTGCTTTTGCAATTTTTTCTTATGTGGCCTTCTTGGCCACATCGGTAGCAGATAATTTTTTTCCTCCTGCTGGGGTTGTGCTTAGCAGCAACTGTATCTAATTCCATTGGAACTTCTTTTTGTGGCATGTCAATGTTCGCATCTTGCACTTGGTTCCATTGCTCCAGGTAGTTGATAGCCTCGAATACAGTTGTAAATTTTTTCATTCGCAGGGTAATTCTTAGTGTGAGGGGAAGCCCTTCGATGAGCCATAATAACTTATCGAACTCCGATGCTTGCAGTATCCCCCCAAAAAACTTTCTGAACTGTAACAGGTATCCTGACAAATCTCCTTTTCTCATTTTTAAATTTAAAATGTATCTTTCAATGGTTACTTACGTTTGCCCTTTTACATATGTCAATAAAAACTGTTCCTCGAATTGCTTCCAAGTAAGTGAAGGCTGTTGGGTCATCAAATCGGCCAGCCAATCTAACGCATCTTCCTTTATGGTCCCTGCTAGCAGCCTGACACAATTGTCCAATGACAAATTCTTGCACTTTACTACTATCTTGAATGTCTTTACAACACTCTCGGGGTCTTCCCCTTTCTTTCCCTCAAAAATGGGAAAAGGCATATTCTTCAAGGCTTTGAGATCCATTTTTTTATGATTATCTTTAATTTCTATCTCACCACCATTGTCGACTTCTGATTCCTTTATTTTCCTTCTATGTCCAATTCTTTATGAGCACCTAACTCTCTTCTCTCCTCTCAGCACGATCCTGAGGCGACTTCTGCATATGAAAAAGAAAATAGAGCCTGTAATATCAAAAAAAAAAATAGCAAATTTTGTAGAAGCGTCTATGTTATTATTTTTTTCCCATGGCGTTCCACTGCTTGTCTGCCAAACACCTCCCCCTTTCTATCACGACTTTTAACCTTCCGTCAGGCGCAATACTCTTAGGCACATCTTCAGGCTCAATGAGCCTGTTAGGCACATTCCATTAAAAGATCTGATTGTAACCATAAAACTTTTTTTTTAAATCATCCTTCCATTAAAGAAAAACATTTTTTAAGAGTTCTCAAAAAAATTGACAAATTTACAAAATTTAAAAAAGCAGTAAAAGAGAGATTTTATTACTATTTTTGTTTTTCCATCACCAGATAATTTAAGTAGAATCTAATACACAATAAATAATTTTAATGCTTAATATTTGAAAATTATAGGCTTAACTACAAGGTTGAAATTATATGCTTTTCTGTTATTCGTTGTAGCAGAAATCACATACTAAATATGCATGCGACAAACAAATGGCCTTCTTGCATTTCTTGCATGTATATTTTGACAGCCTTCTTATGCCAGTTTCGGTGGTGCAGATTACACATCTAATTCTTTTTGATGTTACTGGAGATGATTCAACTTTTTCATGTGGGTGGATGAAATCTTGTCAGCCTCAGTTGGAGGTCTAAAGGCATTTCAAGTGTAATAATGCTCCTGCGCGTAATTTATCTGATCACTAGTTCATGGGATACTTGTTTCAGAAATATGTTCCTTCTCATTGCTTTTAAGCCACTACCAAAATAAATTATTTAGGTATTGATTCCACTTATGTTCAGCATAGTGACAACTATTACCATAGGCCACTGCTTGATGTTGCATGCAACGTTGAATAGAGCACACGTTTTGTCTGTATTGTCAACTCCTCCCTTGGTTGAATTATAGAAGGAAATTATTTCAGGTTTATTTATTTCGCCAGAATTTGTGGTGATTGGTCCATAATAGAATAATTTCCAACAATTCTTCAGTAAATAATTTATCCTTATAATCAACAGCAGTTTTTGCCAACCTTACATGCCCTATGAATCCAGGCAGATGAGTAAGTATAACGTGAGATCCCCTTCATAAATTCTTCTTGGAGGATCTTCTGTCCACTTTGTAATTTTATCTTTTCCTAAATAATGATTAATTTCTGCAGTTGAATTTTCCTTATCACTCTCCTCATCCTCATCCTACTGCTTTGGTTCAGAATCCGTGTCACGTTCCTCTACATCATCTTCTGAAGGGATGTCACTCTTTCCCCAAAATCCTCATTTATTAAGTCTTCATCATCATCATCATTTTATAAATAATGTAATACTTCAGCGAGGTCCTCATTATTCCTCAAATCATAAGATGTATTTGTCATTTTTGCAGAAAAACTGATACAAATGAACAAAAGATAAAACATTTTTATGTTCAGGCGCAATGTGCCTAACAGGCCAGGTTAGGAAATACATGTCTTATTATAAATACTGTTATATATTTACAGTATTTATTCGTTAACTGAATAAGATAATTCAATTTACTGAATCGATTTTGAAAAATACATATCTCAGAAAATTTGCGAAATCAGGCTCAATGTGCCTGACAGATCACTTTAATTAATATCGTCACTCAAAAAAATTTTGAAATGAACTAATGGATAAGAATGAAAAGTTCACTAGATAAGACAGCTACTCAAAGTTTCAAGTGTTTCTGGCATCTAGGAGCGCGAAGGTTATCTATAATGTGAGAACTGTGCCTATTAGATCAGTTGCGCCCGACGGAAGGTTAATTAGATTAATTAATTAATTGGAATGCTCAATATCAACTAAGATGGTCGTGAGTAGAGCAAGGAGGAAGGTGACGAATTTTAATATTCAAGCTAAAGTTTATCAAATTTTATTGAGCAAACTGATAAACTTTTACAGAAGTCAATTCAATGAGGGCGAAATAAATAATTGGTGAATAATTCATATGTCCGGGATATCATCTGTGGAGCAGATATCTGGGCCTGGATCTGAGCTTTGATGCTTATCTGCTAGTAAAACTTCTGGCGACGAAATCTGTGGTGCTCTGTCACCGCTGTCAAAGTAGGCCTTGCGGGTTTCGAGGAGTGTTTCCCAATGCTATAAGCAGAGATTAGCTTAATAGCTAAGTATTCGGAAATGGATGGCACAGAAGCAACTCAGATTTCTTAATGAGATTAGTTCAACTGATATTGAAGAGAGATTAAGTAGCATACCTAATTGTCAGTATAATCTTAACATGATTAGCTATTGTCACTAAAATAATTGCAATGAAATAACCCATATCAGAGATGCTAAGCCCATGCGCGGCTCGCTGCAAGAGACCTCTGCCCGGTGCGCACACGCGAGGCAGCCGTCGACCGCTGATGGGATGGCTGGGGCACTCGGGATGCTTATTGCGTCGTCCTCCGACATCTGACTGCTGAGAAATATACTGGCGAGCGGATGAGTCTCCTGTTCCTCCAAAAGATTTGGGTGTGGCTCGGCCGGAGCTTCCTGCTCGTCATCTACACCTGGCTTCGAACCGTCATCGTCTCTGTCGGCATGGTCGGGGATCGTCGGCATGTCTTGGCTTACGCCCGAGTCCGGTTTACAATTCTCTGTCCGCTCGTCTGCTCCTTCGCAGCTCGTTGACACAGTTCCTGTGTGTGCTGGATGTTCGTCCATAAGATCTGGAACCGTAAGCGTCTGAGATTCAACCAGGAGCAGCAGCAAGAGGCTAGGCTGTCTGTGGGCTCTATATCGGTGCGTGGGTTTCTTCCCGCGAGGAAAAACACCTTGAGAAGAATTATAAAAAAGTTCTGTTAGTGAAGCATGTGTTAAAGTCACTTGCCTGTGAAATACCGTGGGCACGGTATTTTTTCACTTTCCGAAAAGTCCGGTTCCTTCGCTTAGTGATTCGTGGGCGCGGGGTCTCCACGCTCACCTCATTCACTTCATTACGTCTCCAGCGAAAACCCTGGTCTCTCCACGGTCGACTTCGCTCACTGCTATTATCAGTAATTATTCGGCGGCCAGTATCTCCCCGAATTTTCCTTCTTCCTCAGAGTTGACTAAGTTCCTTTTCATTCTTCCAAATTGCCTCGAATCTAGAATTTTCCAACCTTCTCTCTTGAACCAGAACCTTTCTATCCTTTCTACCTTCTCTCCCTTTTCTTCCAATCACCTGCTCCTCCATAAGTTTTCCTTTCTCCAATAAGTGCCTAGATTTCTCTTTCTTCATTATTTCGGCTCTTCTACTCTCTTCTCTGGGTGGCAGGCAGTTGATTTTCCCTCTTTTTCTACAGCTTCTTCTTTTGCTACCTTTTCTCCCTATTTCTTCTTTCTGTGTTCGATCGCCGAATTTATCTGTTGATATTTTTCCTCCAATTCGACGATCTGACATACTCCAAGGCCTTTGATTCGATCCCTCAGAACCTATTATTATTCAAACTGACCAAGAAAATTAGCTCTTATAAATCGTTTAAGTTTTTAGGTATTCACATGTCGTATAATCTATCTTGGGACGCCCATGTCAATGCTTTATCATCTACTTTAAACCAACGTTCAGGCCTTCTTTCTCGTTTGCATTATCTCCCTAAAAAGCTCCTGCTTTTACGTTATTTCGCTCTAATTCGATCTTCACTCAATTATGGGGTCAACTACAACAACGAATCTTTTACGCCTGCATCGTATTCAAAAATGATTCGTAAGGATGCTATTCAAATTGAAGAAATCAGACCCGGTTTCACATCTTTTTATTTCGGTTAGAATAATTCCGATATACCAACTGTACCTCCTTAACTTACGTTTATTCATTTACAAAGCCGTAAATTTCAACTTAATTACAACTCTTCCCCAACACCTTTTTACATTTAAAAGAATCCCTCTTATAATCTACGCAACCAGGACTCGTTATCAATCCCGTTGATCAAACATATTTATCTGCTCAAAAGCGTTCTTAATGCAGGTATTAGATTATGAGCCAATTTAAAACCAGAAATTCGCCCCTCTTCTACTTTACCTGTATTTAAACCCAGACTGAGGAATTATTTACCCAATATCCTTTTTTTTCCCTCTCCGTTTTTTTTTCTTTCCACTTCCTAATCTTTTATTATATGAATCTCTGTATTATTGTTTGACTCTCATCCAGGGACTACCCCTTCGGCCGTAGGCCATACTGGCCCTGATGGATGTCTCTTGTACTTTATTTAAATAAATAAATAAATAAATAAATAAATAAATATAACTCACCTAACCACAGGCTTGATCTCTGTGAGCTTGACGAGCTGCTGTCTGGGTCCACTCCAATTGTTATGCACTAATCAAAACAGCAATATTTTATCTGGATATACCTTGAAAGAGATTGACACCTTTGCTTCTGGTTCACTAGATGACACGTACTATTGCGACCACTCTCCTGTTAGCGACGTGCTGGACATTGCAGCTCCTAAAGTTATCTTCAAGCCCTTGTAACGTACAACCCGTTTTTGATATTTCATAAAAACGGGCGGAACGCTGCATAAATTTATTGTTTGACTTACGGTTCGTTATGCTAGTTAATTGGGACTTACAAGCAAAGTGCGAAGACGTGTACAAGAAATCAGTGATATAAATTAGAAGTTTACATATTGTTTATTAGAATGAAACAAAAAAAACAGATTATAAAAGTGTCCTCAGGCAAGAAGGTTACAAAAATTTTACATCCACAAATATAAAATGTAAATACTAAAATACAAAAAATAACTGATATGATCCATACAGCAGTCAATTATAAAGAATGAAAAGCAGAGAATAAGATTACTAAAATCTTGACAAATGGGAAGTAAAATATTATGATGTCTTACATAGCACAAAGTGTTCAAATACAAAAAGTCAACTAAAACTGCTCAAAACATTTACACAAAAGCAAAATATACATCACAAAGGAAATAATAAATAATTGACAACAAGTCAAAACCTTGTATATAAAGTACAATTAACTACAGTTGCACTTGAGTGAAAAACAAAATTAATACAAAAAGCATTAGGAAAAGATTAAATCAATAGTACATGAGAAAATATTGAGAAATGACGGTGAAAAAACGTAGTTACAATTAATGCATAAGCATTAGGAAAGTTTAACCAAAAGTACGTAGGTTCATGATTGGATATATATGTATGAACTTCTGAAAATAATGACTGTGCAAGACGCAGTTGAACTAATGTATAAACATTAGGAAATTAACCATTGCTACATAAGAACAAAATGGGAAAATAGAAGTATAAACTACCGAGAATACTGACCATGTAAAACAGGGCTGAACTACTGTACGAACATTAGGAAATTTAAAAATTGTATATAAAATACAACAACAAATGCCTAAGCATTTGAAAAACAAGTTAACTGTGCATAAAAGACAACAGCAATAGTAAAAACATTAGCTCTTGTGCTTACTCCTGCTCATACTCTTGCTCTTGCTCAAGACCATTGTTGAATCTTTTGAGCGTTGAGTAGTAGTAACATGAGCAAAGGCATGGAGCGAAGAGGAATCGCTCTTTAATAGCAATCCTGGCAAAAGTATCTGATAAACACGTTTGATTCCATGATAATAGTTCATCTGCTAGTAATAAGTTATCTGGAATTTCATCACTCTTCGTGTTTAGAAGCATGTAATAATGAATTATTTTGAACGATAATTTGCTATTTTGAAAATGTTAAAATGCATTTTTCAAAATAAAAAATGAATTGGCAAGATTAAAAATGCATATTGTCGAAACAAAATGGTCTTTTGCAGAAATAAAAGTATATTATACAGATTAAACTCGACCACCCTGTATACAGGAGATTAAAATGAGGCATGAAAGTGTATAAAGAGTTGAGAGGGAAACTTTTTACCCCATTCTTATCCCCAACTCTTTATCATCGACTTTTTATCCCCCATTTATTACCGTCGCTTTTATCCCAATATATTTTAGCATGTATTAAGAATGAGCGCTAACTCTCAAACTTTTGCTCTTACTTGCATGAGTGTAAGCAAGAGCAATAGCAAGAGCATTTGCTCTAGTCCTTATTAACTATGCTTACTTAAACAATCACTCCTTTGAGCGTTGAGTAGTAGCATGGCAAATGCAAGGAGCGTTGAGTAGTAGCGTGAGTAAAGGTATGGAGTGATCCTGAACGGAACTTCACTGTGGGCGTAATAATTATTCAATTTTCTCCCTCCCTCTAAAGACTATAATCTATACAGTAAATCTATGGTGTGAAGCCTAATGGCGTCGTCAAATTGAGCATTCAGCAAATCCCTCAAGCTTACTCTCAAAGAGGAGCGGCCGCTCTTACTACTGCTCTTGCTTATGCTCTTGCTTAAACTCTTACTAGTGCAAGCAAACGCCTAGAGTGATAGTGTGAGCATTAGCACTCATTCTGAATACGGAGTTTGTATTCAACAACTGTCTTGAAGCGAGAGCAAGAGTATGAGCGTTCATTCTGAATATGGGCCCAAGTCTCAGAATGGTAAAGTTGATGGAAAATGAGATGATCCATGGAAAGGTGATGAGGAACCTTCCTCAGCTGCTGCAGCCCAAAGAATGCTGGGAAAGTTCAGTTGCAGAGCAGATAAGGACTTTTAGGAGCATTATTCTGCATGAGCCATGAGCAGTCAACAATAAGCAAGTGATGAAATCTCGCATGCTGAAGACATTGTTCAAGGTATAATTTTATTTCAAAATATATTTATTTTTAAAATATATTTAAAATAAATAATTTTAAAGTAAAACATAAAACACAGATATTATTAAAAAAAACAATGTCATAACATGATACCCTATAAAATATTTACAGTCGACGGTTTATCCTCTGACCGTCCTCCATCGACCATCGTCTATCTGATGAGATATTTTTAGAGAAAATAGCATCCTTTACAAAACGGTAATTGATAAGGAGGATATCAATAATAATTTAGTGCTATCACTCGTTTTGTCAATGATACCAATACTTCTAGTACCTCTACTATCGACCGAGAGCTTCCTGGATATCTCGACCTCCCTACTAATATCAGGTGTTGTATTCTCGAAAAGAATTCCTGTAGAAGATTATGGCAGCATAAGTGACAGGAGAGTGACAGCATAAGTGACATCAAGAATAGTAAAACATGATTTCTTGCAAGGTCCAGGAGGAGGTTAATGCCCTACAAAATCAAAAGTGGAGCAAAAAACTGAAGTCGCTGTGAGGTATTGTGAAGGGCTTAAAGGATAGCAGACTGATCTAGTTGCTGCCACCGCTTACAGGCAATGACAACATTGTCACCAGTGGCGGGGTTAAGGCTCAAGTGATCGATGATTTCCTGAAAAAACAATTTCCCATGCCTAATGAGACAAACAAGAAGAAGCTCTCAAATACTAGCCAGTTAACAATGGTTATATTGTTTACGGGTGCAATCATCATTTTCCTATGGCTGAGGTAGTCATCATTACTCAAGAAATCTCCGAAGTCATCAAGCATCTTTAAACCAATAAATCAGCAGTTATTGATTCCATCACCAACAATATACTCTCAAAAACTTGCCTCCAAATGTTGTCTTGACCATTACCAAAGCCATGAATGACTGTTGGAAACTTGGTTACTTCCCTCATTACAGACAAGTGGAAAAGGTCTGTCATCTTTACTATACCAAAGCCTGGTTTAAACCCTGCTCTCTCTGTCAGCTACAGGCCCGTAAGCTTGCTCCCTATGCTGTCAAAAGTCTTTGAACGCGTCATTCTGAAGAGGTTTAACGAATTCTGTGTGCCCAAAATCTTATTCGTGATGAGCAAATCAGCTTTTGCCCAGGTCACTCCTGCCAACTTCAGATCTGGAGGCTTGTTGCAGATCTAAACACTCTTCTTAACTCTGCTGATGTACGGTGTTTTTTCTTCTTGGATGTTTGGAAAGCTTATGATCATATGGTTTTCCGGACGATCTGATTGAATTCATTAGTCCCTTTCTGTCGAACAGGATATTTCGTGTCAAGGCTGGCTGCTCCATATCTAACCGTTGTGACGTCAATACTGGCGTTCTCCAGGGCTCGGTCCTGGTTCTTGAACTGTTCAACTTTTTCATCCATGACTTCCCAACTTTAACTAAATGCAAGCTCTATTTTTTCGCTGACGACGCGTCCATCATGACAACTGACCGCGCTCAGAATGATATCTCCATTGCAAAATGTCTTACATCAGTGCGAGAAATGGTTTGCTTACTGGAGACTCAATTTAAACGTTGAGAAATGAAAGGCGATGTTCATTACGAAGAAACTCCAGGTACTTCCGCGTCCTCTCCTCCTTTCTGGTAAATAGCTCGAATGGGTGAGAAATTAAAAACCTTGGAGTGGTGTATGTGCCAAGCTAAATTTGGGTGACCACGTCTCTTATGCGATCAACAAGGATAAGAAGTCTAAGTTGCGCCTTTTTGCTCTTCTAGGGCGAAACAGTGCACTTGGAAGAGAGAAAAAACTTTTGATTTATAAAATGTTCATCCGAACCTTTCTTCTTTATGATATGCTTACCCCGGATACAATAAGGAAATCCAGATGCAAGGACCTCCAAACCTTCCAAAACGTTACCTTGAGGAAAATTGCTCAACTTAACTAATATTTCCACTGCTGAAGATTACGATATACCTCAATTGGAAACCACGCCCAGGAGTCGCTGAAGAAGCTCCATCCCAATCCTGTGGTTGCAGAGATTTTGGATCACCCTCTCAGCTTTAGAAGTTTTCTCAGGCATCGCAGGCCTCTTCACATCCTGGACAACAATTTCAGCAACATCTCAAAGGCCCTCTTTCCAGATGACTGGATCTCTTAGCTCCTCTATGTCCCTCGTCAATCAACAATGGAATTAACAAAGGATTCCATTTTATCCTCTCGATGACTTAACTAGGTTTCATTTGGCTTCTTGCCTAATTCAGTGTCATTCCCTTGGTTACTTCCTGGAAGAGTAAGGCAGTGAACGCATTGGTTTCAGACCGTTCGTTTCGTTATTCCCTGCACTGTTCGATTGTACAATCCGAATTTTGATCTATTGAATGCCCAAGATTCTCGATGAAGAAGCTGACTTTGTCAGTGAAATGTACATGTGAGCAAGTATTAAAATCTTGTTGTGGATTTGTCGTTTTCTTCTTTCTTCTTGTTTTATTCTATTTCCTTTTAATCACTGATAAATTCATTTTGGCGAATAATTTTAATTTTTATTATATGCATCAAGACTTATTAAATACATCAAAATATAATGTATTTCTGTTCTATGTTCTAGTGTTGGTCTTCTAATTTATTTATTTCTTTATTTATTTATTTATTTATTTATTTATTTAAAAATCTACATCCAAAGTTGGACAAATTTTTACAATGATAGGATAAAAAATTACGAGGCTCTTTTGAAATATAAGTACCGTTTCGTTCTACTGCCACCGCAGTGCTAGTGTCGCCGTTCCGAACATGCACACTCGTCTCTCTGGTTCATTATTTTTGAACTGACGCCATTACAGCCGTATTGTATTGGGTTACATTTGTTAGTGCGTTCTGTAATACGGTTTTTTAACGCAAAGAATGTTAAGACAGCGGAAATTCATCGTCAAATTGTAGAGATTTATGGGGAAAATGTAATGACTGACGGAATGGTGAGAAAGTGGGTTAGGCAGTTCAATGATGGATGAACCAATATTTATGAAGAAGCACTGAATGGGCAGCCTTCTGTTGTCAACGAGGATTTGGTTGATAAATTGAATGAAAACATTCGTAAAAACAAACGATACACAATAAGAATGCTTTGTAAGGAGTTTCCACAAATTTCAAAAATTTTTTACGTGAGATTGTCACAAATTGCTTACATAATCCGTGTCTTCACTGGAAGAATCTTTCTATGGAAAGGGCATAGAAAAGTTGGTTTCCCGCCACGACAAATGTCTGAACCTCGGTGGCAACTATGTAGAAAAATAGTTTAAGAAAAGCTCTTTCACGTAAAAATAAATTTTCTTTTGAATCTTTGCGAATGAGTTTTGAAAACCGAGGTGGTGATGATGCGATGATTGAACGTTCGTTTCCAAGAATTATTAACAATGATCAAAAAATGATGATGCAAAGACAGGACATAGATAAGGCAGTGTCTATAGAGGAGTCTAAGGGGTTACAGGTGTCTCCCTTGAGTTCCCTATCAAACGTCCAGACGAATGGCTAAAATTTGTTTTTGAAATTTAAAGAATAAAAACGAGTATTGCTCATAGAAAGCTGTGCATCTAAAAAACAAAAAGTTTCCAGGCGACGGAAACATAAAAAACGGGAGCTCAGTCTAGAGCAGGAGGGTATACAAGCTTCTACGTCAAGGGAAAAGGAAATTTCGAAAGAAAGATGAGCCTAAATTATCCAGTGATTCTACCCGTTGGTGAATTTGGTTATCACTTTTTTCTGAGAAGGACAACAAGAGGTTAAATAAAGTCCTTTGCGACGCTGGTTTATCAGGCAAACTGTGCAATATAAATAAGTTCATAAAGAATGATGGTGTCATCCCACCTCTTAAAATGATAAAACAAAACTGAATTTGTAATTATACATAGAATTCTTATTTTTCTGGCGTTTCTTGGTATTGATAGCTCTTAGAGGTTTACATTTCCTTGAAAAACTTTTCAAATGATCAATAACTAGAGATTGGAGAGATAGCAGTCTATTGAGAAAGACCTGAAAGTTGACAAATGAAGCAGTATAACCGATAACAAAATATAAACCAACACAACTTTTCAAATCAACAACCGTACAGTATTAGCTTTATAAACATCGTTCAAAAGATACATGTAATTCATATACACCGAAATGACCCTTTAAGAAATGAATGAATATTGATCAGAGAAGAAAAATTATATAGAGCGTCGTGAACAACTGAAGAACGGGAGCTTTGTCTACAACAGAAAATAATAGATTTACTAAAAACCAATTTGAATTATTTAATTTCCTGAGGTGGTTAAGCTTACCTAATACGGTAATTATCCCGATCACCGCGGGTGCCTCTCCTAGCCTTTCTATACAGGGTGATTCAAATCGTGTGTAAAACAACTTAAAGGGTTTTTATAGAGGTCAAGGTAAACGCAAAAATTTCTATGAACATGGGTCCAAATATGAACGATAACTAAGACTTGAACAGTAATAAAAATGCCGCCACCAAGATCAACAAGTTAATAATTCAGGTTCGTAATGCCGAGATTCATGAAATTTGGAGGAATAATAGGGAACATAAAACTGTGTATATCGTTAAAATGTGATTGAATTCCAACAAGAAGTTTCCGAGTTACTCATTGAAAATCGTAACACGTGTTCACTTGTGAGTACTAACCAGCACTTGTTACAATTTTTACTGCGTAACTCGAAGACTTTTAGTTGGAATTCAATCCCATTTTAACGGTATACACAGCATTACATACCCTGTTATTCATGAACATTTCATTAATATAGGCATAGAGAACCTGAGTTATTATCTTGTTGATCTTGGTGGCATTTTTACTTACTTACTTACTTTACAAACCCGCTTATCCTCTAGGGTCGCAGGGGCAGCAGCCCTATGGAGGATCTCCAGCGAACGCGATCTTCCGCCATCAGGCACAGGTCCTCCTTGGTAATACCTACGTGACTCGAACCCAGATTCTCCATGTAGCCTAGCCACCTGGTTCTAGGCCGACCCCTTGATCTCTTACCCACCGGCTTGGAAAATAACAACTGCCTAGGGAGACCAGTTTGCGGCATTTTTATTTCTGCTCATATCTCAGTTATCGTTCAAATTCAGACACATGTTCATAGGACTTTTTGTGTTTACTTTGAACTCTATAAAGCCCCCTTAAATTGTTTTACACAAAATTTGAATCACCCTGTATATAAAGAAGACTGTTTGTGGATATATGTAACACAATTCTACAGTTTTTTTAGGTTCGTGCTGTATTGAACAAATAGTAAGCACGTCAATAGAAGAATCGGCAAACTACACAAAGATTTAGGGAGCAGCTAAAGCAGAAAAAGTTCTACCGGCTTTGGAAACATCTAAGCAACGGGAGTTTCGAATACAGCATGAGGGTATACGAGCTTCTACGTCAAGGGCAAAAAAGTGAGGTCCAAAGTATCCTGTGAAGTTCCCCGGTGAAGAAGATGGACCTTGTTTTAATCTGAGGCAAGTCAAGAAGAGTTTAAATAAAGTCCCGTTATATCACTTAGATTAAGGTTTTTTCGGATTTTTCGGAGAATGGATAGTCCCTGCACACAGTGTTGTATTGATTGAGTTATTATTTAACAAATTTGTGGTCATAATTTAACTTATTGAGATTGTTCTGTTTATCTACAATTGTAATTATCCCGGGCAACTTCAGGTGCCTCTGCTAGTCCTTCTATGTATATAAGTAGCAGATGTACCCGGCGTTGCCCGGGATAATTAAACTTGTAGGTAAAAAGAACAATCTCAAAAAATTAAATTATAACTCCGAATTGGTTAAATAGTAATTCAATCAATACAACACAGAGCAAAAGGACTATCCATTCTACGAAAAATACGAAAAACAGGAAGTCTAGGTGATATAACGGAACTTTATCTAAACTCTTCTTGACTTGCCTCACCACTGAGGAGCATCACCAGATACTTTAGACTGAAGTAGAAGCTTTTATACCCTCTTGATCTATTGGAAACTCCCGTTGTTCAGATGTTTCAAATGCCCGTATAGCTTTTTCTGTTTTAGTTGCAGAGTTTCTCTGACCAGTAGTCGTTCTTTCTCTTTCCATTCCAGGCACATAAATGTATGCCAGTCGTCTGGACGTTTGATAGAGAGCTCAAGAGAGACACGCGTGACTCCTTTGCCTCATCAATACACACTGCCTTATTAATGTTCTGTCACTGCATCATCATTCTATGCTCATTATTATTAATCCTTTGCCAATTAAGCTAGGTGATAACCCCGGGCGTGGATTGGACTGTTTTTATGATTACATTTTGCAATATCTTAAAAATATAAACACAGGAAAACCCTTAGAATTAATACAGTAAAAATTCATAATGAAAATTCGGAAAACTTCATAATACTCACAATGGATGGACCTCTCCAAGTATGCCACTGCTAGCCTAAATAGTTTATTAGTCACGTAATCTTACTTCAGATGTTCCCCTTGATGTTGTTGCAATTCCCACTCTCGATGTCTTGAAGCAAAACTTCGCCGTTCATCTCTTTATGTAGTGTAGTGGTCGCCGATTCTTCTATTGGCATGCTTACCATTTGCTCAATACAGCACGGAGCTAAAGGAGTGCTTCCTCTATCGTCTTTCCATTCTTTCTCAATAGTCTGCTAACTCTCCATTATCTTCAGTTACTGATCATTTTTAAAGAGTTTCAAGAATTTGTTATGTACTAAGAACTCTCTAAGATAAGCCTAAATAACAGAAATTCTATGCATTGTTAAAATTTTTAATTTATCTGTATTGCACAAATTTTGCCTTACATAGTGGTCATGAGTTTTATATTGTTGATCCTTGCTTAGTATTAGTGCATTGCGTGTTAACACCATTATTGATACCTATTGTTGCATAAACTTTGGCTTGCCTTGTTGGTCATGAGATATTTCTCATTAATATGCCTTGCCATAACCATTAATATCGATTTTTTTTTCCAATAATTATTAATTTTTAATTCGAAATCTGAGGTAGACAGTGGCTATCCTCATGGTTTGAAGGTCACGTATGCAAATTTTTATCAAAATCAGAATAAAACTGTAGATTTGTATAAGAAACAAACCCTCAAACAAACAAACAAACAAACAAACATCCTTTTTTATATATATAGAACTAGCAGAGGTACCCGGCGTTGTCCGGGATAACTACACTTGTAGGTAAAGAGAACAATCTTAATTAAATTATAACTCCCAATTGGTTAAATAATATCTCAATCAATACAACACAGAGTAAAGGGACTATCCATTCTAGGGAGACACGCGTGACTCCTATGGCTAATCAACAGACGTTGCCTTATTAATGTTCTCTCACTGCATCTTCACTTTATGCTAATCTATACATATAATAAAAATGTAGAATCGTCGTGTCTGTACATTGAAAATATTTACCTAAATTTGATTACGGGTGATGTAGGCAGTGTAACAGAATACAATAAGAACATTTTTAAAAATTTTGTCTGTCTGTTTATCTGTTTGAACACGCTAATCTCCAAAACTACTTGACGAATTTTCATGAGGTTTTCATAGGTAACTTGAGCGTTGCTCGGGGCAACATACAGGCTTTATTTCATCAAAATCGGCTCACAAAAGAAAAGGATATTATAATTTAAAGTTTTAGGAGTGTACCCAGCCAACACCTCCTATAAAGAAAGCCTCCGCCCTGAAACGTCATACATTGTTACATCATCATACATCGTCCTTTGTTAACCGCATTTTAACCAATAATAAGCTCTAAATTTGGTCGACTTATGATGATGTAACAATGTATGACGTTTTAGTGGCGAGGATTTCTTTATAGGCGGCGTTGACTCAGCCACGGCCTAAAAAGACAAGGAAAACCTGCCTAATAGCTCGCTGCTCTATTGTTGCAATAATGCCAAATTTTGAACAATAATCTTCTCGCTTTATCACCTGTTAACGCTGATAGTGATCCCTCAACTTTGCTGTGGATAGTTGTTTACTATCTTATGCGGATACCAAAAAGATATTTTGCTACATCATCATATTGTATTGGAGTGTTTATTGACCGTCGGTTTACAGAAAAAAATTTCCGACCCACGAGAAATAAACTTTACTTGATACAGTCGAACTTCCTTATAACGATATCATTGACCACTCTACAAAAAACTTGTTATACGGAAAATTTGTTATAAAGAAATATGGTTAATACTCAAGATTTACATGTTTATCTAGGTTAGGATCAAAGTAAAAATTCGTTATAGTGGAAAAAGTCGTTATATGATTATACATTATAGAGAGGTTCGACTGTATTACAAATAAACATCAAAACTAATTTCTAGTAAAGTAAAACTAGCCTGCGCACCTTTGATCTCATTTAACTAAACAGTGATCAGATAGCTCTGCTTCAAAACATACTGTATCAAGTGAATCCATATATTTATAGTTTAAAAGCTGCAATAGAGTCTATTCCGCAAGGGCAAAATAAGAATTATAAATTTCTCATTAGTGCAGATAAAAGACCCGCTGCTGGATATCGCGGCAGGCAAAATGTCCCTGTCAGAAATGAAGTTGCAGCTTTTCTGTTTGGTCAGGAATGCCAGCGTCGGGATGTAGTATTGCGCACTCGAAACGATCGTCTTCAGCGCATTTATGAGAAACTTCGATCTTACGACGCCCTATAATATCCCTTAACTTTTTGCCGTGGTGAAGATGGGTATAATTATGGATTGTATCAAGTCAATCCTACAACAAAACGAAGCATAAAATATGGTCACAGCAATTTCATGCTTACCTGCTGCAAACAAGACGAAATCGTTTTGTTTACTTTCTAAGATTTCCTCGACTGTTTAGCCAGTTTATCGTCGATATGTACGCCAAAATCGAGACCGAGCCCTTAGTGTACATACGTACTAATCTGAGACGGTTACGCGCTGAAGATTATGTGCACTTGCGGAACGCTATGCAACAGGATGACAGCACGGAAAACTTAGCCCGATTAATGATCCTTCCGTCCACTTTTAAAGGCGGCCCACGCTATATGCACGAACGTACGCAAGACGCTTTCTGTTATGTCCGAAAATACGGAAGCCTTCATCTTTTTATTACATTCGCAACAAATCCAAATTGCAGGATGATCGACTTGATATAATAGCCAGAGTTTTCCAGTTGATATTGAAGTTGTTGATCAACCTGATCACGAAAAAAGCGTTTTTGGATCAGGCTTCATGTACAGCGTTGAATGGCAAAAGGGTGGCCTGCCTCATGCACATAGTCTCTTGTGGCTAGAAGAAAAAATATGTCCCAACGATGTCCATATGCTGGTAAGTGCTGAATTCCCGGACCGTAACACAGATCCAACATTGACATCGTAAAGAAACACATTGTTCAAGTCCTTGCGGAGCATCAACCCATGACCACCGAGAGAGAAGGCCGCCGCAATGAAACTGAGTACATTGTTACATCATCAGAGACAGGAGGCCTTCTCTCTCGGTGGTCGCGAACAAGTAGAAACTCTTCTTGTGTCACGGAATTTTAATAATTCCGGCGACATGGTCGATCGTTTTCGCTCCAGAATAGTTTACAATTCGGAGCGAAAACGAAATCGACGTCATCATCCGCTACAACATCATAACGCAGGAGCCAATGAGGGAGGAGCGACGCTCTCGAGTGCGGGCTCGAAGCAAGAGCAAGGGAGGAGAGACAGAAAGAGATTGGCGACGACCGATGGACGTTGGAGGAAAAGGAATCTCCTGGCCGCGAACGACACGAGGCATCGGGACGGTTTGGAGACCGATTCGCCGAAGGAGAGGGTTCGACCGCAAGCGACTGCAACGGATACGGCTACGAGGTCGAAGTGCGCTTCGTTGTGCGTGACACTGCCATGCGGAGAAGCGTGTTTGGCGGAGAATTATTCCGACGGAAAATACGAGAGCCCTCAGCGTGAAAAGTGCACGTCGCCGGCGTTCAGCTTGCTACTACGTTCACCGAGTGTCTCAGCCGCCGACCGTGGATTCGGCCTGGTGAGTGTATCGTTTATTGTAGGCTGTGCGGCCGTTGTAGTAAAGAGAGCCTTTCCTGAGTTAAGTCGCCGTGACGTACGTGTGTGCTCGCAGGTGTGTGGTCTTTGGCCCAACGGGATGCGAGCCTATTTCACGAACGATTTTGGCTTCGTGATAATCATGCCCAAGTGAAGTGCCTCCTTCCTCATGTGCAGATCTTGTCCTTAATGCAAAGTCACATAATGAGCCCATTAAGCCTGTCTGTGCTTTTAATGTTAATAAGTTAGCACAGTCTGTTTTATTCATTTTAATTTCTATGTTTTCTATCACAGGTCGTTTGTGACTTTGAATTCCCGAACTGGAAATTAATAATAATTATTGTGTGCATTAGTGACTACCTTGTTTGTAATTTTTTATGAATATGAACTTCCCCTGATTGTAGAACTTTTACCGATTATGACTTTCGTGATGAAATTTATTTAACTAGTTCTGGCTCTCGCAATTGGAACTTTCAGTACGCGAGTGCGCCGTTTGTGTTACCGTATACTTTTGTGTACAGCGAAATTCATGTAATGTTCACTGTAAATTATTGTATCTGTTTTATTTGGTTTATGCTAGATGTAATTAGTTTAAGCCTTTGTATACTTTAATATGTTCTGTTTGCTTAGAATGTTTAAGCTGTAGGTTAGCCACTTTTAAAGTGTTTCAGATACCGACCCAGTTAACTTGCTGTATTCTTATTTAGCTTATATCCAATGTTTTGGTTTAAAGCTATAAAACTTTTCGGCTATTAGACTTTAGCTCTTAAGTTTTAGTTGCCTACCCGGGTGGCCAAAGCGGGTAGGTGTCGGGAGTTAGCTTCC
>JAHWFO010097661.1:355372-444171 GCA_023313115.1 Rhysida immarginata
ATAGGCCACCCACAACTTCCTATTCATTGGATTCATCAAAATTGACATATCTGCTTCGGTTCAGGAAATAAAAGGGGGGGTTCAGACTTTTGTATTCACCCTGTATAAAGGAAAAAACGGAAAACACCACTCCACATAGATATATATTTTTTACTGACTCAGATGTACATTTCGGATTTCAAACACCCATCATCAGTGAGTGATTTACAGACGGAAAAAACGGATATACATGTATATACAGAATTAGAAGAAACTTTAAACAACGGAGGAAAGAAAATTTACATCTCGCTAGTACAATATAGCCAATCAGAGCGCA
The DNA here is from genome assembly GCA_023313115.1 of Rhysida immarginata. Taxonomy (NCBI): domain Eukaryota; kingdom Metazoa; phylum Arthropoda; class Chilopoda; order Scolopendromorpha; family Scolopendridae; genus Rhysida; species Rhysida immarginata. Next base: position 355,689 of record JAHWFO010097661.1, read on the forward strand.
GCGAGTCTTTTTTCCCTGACCTCTTACAAGAATCGTCAACTTTACAATAAACGGTGATAAAAAACATCGAAGCTTTTAGAAGTTTAACTAACTCTTTATAATGGAATTAAAAAACTTAATAATACACAAAATGATAAAAAACAAAAACATCGAAGTGATGAACAAATAAAGGACCCCAATAAAGGATAATAAAGATACCCCAATAAAGGACAATAAACTTAATCCACTGAAAGAATTACGTGATATATTTAGTTAAGTATTTTGTTAACGGCAGCCATGGAGATACTGGCATGGGGCCCTCATCCCTGTTTAATAGGTTATTAGTCGCTTTATTTTTTACAATTTCATGAGATTCACGAAAATATAATAATCTATGATTACCGGAACTGTGCACCACTTCAAATATCACTTCGCGTTTCTCATTGAGTACATGGTCGGCGAAAGCATTTCTATTTTAGCATTTCTAATGCAAGTAAGCTGTTCTTTTAGTCTGTTTTTAACACTACGTTTTGGTGATCCAAGGTAAAACTGATCACATGACGCACATTTTAATTTGGATACCCCCGCTTTTTCATCCATGGGGATTTTGTACTTTATGGACCTCAAATAATTTTTTATGGTATTTGCGCTCTTGTAAACCACTTTGCAATTAAAATCCTTGCAGATTTTTCTAAAACCTTTGTTTAAACTTACATACAAAGGTAGGACTAATGAAACATCTTGTATTTTTGTCCCTGTGTAACGTGGAAGCGTGAATAGGTAAGTTATGAAACAGAACAGGTGTGTGGAAAATTGATATAAGGAATAAAGTTTATTAATCTTCTTAATTATATAAATCAAAGTCATTTAATTTCTTCTTTAAATAATTACAAAACAGCTGTCTTCTCTGCTTAACATAAATTTCCAAGAATTAAAGATTAAGTTCCGACAGGTAACTTGAATTCCAAGATATGCAAATTAGATTTGAATAGTTCCTTATCTTGCTACACATAATAATTTGATAAATTGTGAGGCCCCGGGATTCTGAAACCCCCATCCTTATTTTTAGTTAGACGCGAGCTGAGATTTAATAATTAAATATAAAGATTTTTCAGCAATTTCTTTAATAGTTGTCAATTTAACTGGGGAGAAGTCTTAGTTCATAAAGAGACCTGTTAGAGTATAATTATTTTAATTAATATTAATCTTAGTTAGTATTTAAACAGTTTATTTAGTTTTTATAAAGCTTTAGAAAGTTTTTAGAAAGGTTTTAGAATGGAAAGTTTAACAGTTAGAATTACACCGGATGGACATCTTAGTTTACTGAATATTGTATTTTGAGACAGTCATAGAATACGCTGACGCACATTGTCTAGAATTTATGCAAATTGATGGTGGCATGATTTAGAAAGGAGGAATTGACCTTTCTTTCCACCAATCATCTGTTTGAGTGTCTTTTACACACTGTTGTTCGGTTTACAGTTAGTTGTTGTTGGATCAGAAAAGTTGGGCAGAAGGAATCAACCTGTCCATGTAGACAGAGGCAGATAGTTTTGTGAGAAAGTGATTAGTGAGCAGTCGGAGAGGAGTCGAGGTGTAGTTAGTGTTGAGAGCAAGTTGAAGAACCTGTCGGAGCAGACAGATGTAGACGTTGAGGTAGTTAGTGAATAGTTAGTGTGAGTGGTGAGAATTTAGAGCGAGTAACCTATCAGGGCGGACAAAGGTACTTAGTATACATTCAACAATCAATTCAATTTATTTACTGAGGAGAAACCCCTCTTTAATAGAAGAGAATATTTATTCAACATGGAAACGTGAAATAGAAGTCGAACTTTATTGAGAATTTTCAGAATAGACGAACGGAGGCGAATGCGAGAACGTTAGATTGGGTAACACACAGCTTCTCTCATATCTCTCATTTCTCTTAGATCCATTTATTCGGTGTAGAATCAAATCAATAGAAATTTAGTTAGCTTTGGATATGATCAATCGTAATTGTAAATTCATCATAAATAAATCAGTTGTTTACAACCAGTTGTTGTCATTTGCACCCTACCCCCTTACGTTAGAAAACGATCGGGAGAAACACCCGACGAACTTTGTGTTGTGGAAAAACTCATTCTCATTTAAAGAAGGGAGAATGAAAGGGGAACTGGGGACCCTAGTTCGTTTGATGTATAAATCCATTCCCTAGGGCCGCAGGCTCCACAAATTGTTACAAGATCCAATGAGGTTGATAACGGAAGTAATCCTCGCTCCCCTCCTTACAGGGACTACCTCTTCTTGTAGTCGCAGTTACTCAGGCAACAATGAAGGCTGCTCATCTACCGAGAAGCTCCACTCCTTTATTTGACGTCGACGACCTCCAGAAGACCGCTGCTAGACTGGGCCGTTCCGACGCTCCACCAAGGGAAAATCCAAAGAAATAAATAAACAAGAATTAGCCAACAATCCAAAATGTCTTTCACTATACGTAGGCGATCTGTTATCTCGCCTTATAACTTGTAACTATCAATAAACAGTTAACGAGTCCAAATATATCGTATTATATTATTATGTCCAATCTAGCAATATATTTAAATGCGTTTCAATATGCAATACGGGCTCTCTTTCTCTATTAATTCAAATAGCAACAACTTACTCTTAAACTCCTGGCTATTCGACCATTATGACAATTTTACAATTATTCACACAGCGCAATAGCTGCATCCATAGCTCCGCTTCATTATCATTCCATACACTGAAGCATAATAACATTTAGCACGTAAATGATCTCTCGTTGAATTAAACTCTTGGCTTGCACAAACACAATGCACAAAAAAAAACTCAGACGCCGAAGCACCGTTCGCTGTGCAACTAACTTTCATAATTTTTTTTAATTCGCTGACACGAAACCGCCGACTCCGGTATCCATAAAGTACCCTCTAGGCTGTGACGCCCCTCCCCCACTTATAAAGTATCAACAACTAGTGTTGGGGTGGGATGGGCGCCAAGGGTTCGGGACTAATATTCTGGAACGTAAACTTTTGGTGTTTCAAACAAAAGTTACTGTGACAAATTAAATTAATGTAGTACTCTCTTTATTTCAGACATATAAAAATGTGCAAATATAATCTAAACTCATGTTAGGGTCGACACCTGAGTAGAAGAGCTTCCATCCTCCTTCTAAGTCCACAGTTCCAGAACCCGGACGTTTTGTAGAGGTAATACCTATGATAATCCAGTCGATACCGTTTGGCTTCCTCCACTAACTCTGATTCCTTTCCTGTCATGGAGAATACGTTCCAAGTGCGGACTGACAGCACCTGATCCCGTTGTCGCTTAATCCGTTTCTCCTCTTGGGTAAAGGCATGCGCTGCCCAAAACCGTTTCCCCAAGCGCTTAGCGAGTGCACTGGTGGGGCTTCTCGGAGGCATTGCTCCGAGATAACAGCTGGGAGACTGTCGACTATTTTTCGAACGAGAGCCTCTGCCTAAATCCTAAACGCGGGTGACTTTAACCTGCGCCACACCCGATGCAGTATGAATTCTGTCATTCGTCGACATCATGAGATATATGTTTGTTTGGATACTCTTCGTCTCACTTCTCAACCGGGACCTTTCTGGTAAGGGTGACCTTAAAGCAGCACTGCTAAAACCAAACCCCTGACCCACGGTAAGGGGGCATCCACTCAAGGGGGGGGGGCATCTAGATGAAGTTGATGCTGCTCTTAGCAGGAGAGGGAGTGCAGATTCTGTCATCCTAGTAGGCGACTTCAATGCACACGTAGGGGTTGATGACCAAACGTGGAAAGGCGTGATTGGGAGGAATGGCGATCCCAATTTAAATGCGAATGGGAGGTGCTTGTTGGATCTCTGTTGCAACAATGGACTTTCCATGACTAACACCTTCTTCGAGCACAGGGATGTCCATAGATTTACCTGGTACAGGGATGCAATGGACCAGAAGTGACCGATTGATTTTGTAATCGTATCAGCCGACTGTGTTGCAAGAGTATGGAGTGGATGGGCAATTACTGGTTGCTATCATGTCTCTGTACGAAAGCTCTGAGATGTGTGTCCTGATAAATGGCATTAAGTCAAGACCATTCACCGTGGGTGTTGGACTCCGCCAAGGGCGCGTACTGTCGCCCCTCTTGTTCATTATCTTTATGGACTGGATAGACAGGGGCAGCCGAGGCGATGAGCGTGTTTGTGTGGGCGACTGCTTGGTGGAGAGGTTGCTCTTTGCTGACGACCTTGTCCTCCTTGGGTCTTCTCGCACGAACCTTCAGCGTGCACTAGACCGGTTTGCAGCCAAATGTGAAGAAGCTGGGATGAAGATCAGTGTGGCTAAAACTGAGTTTCTGGTCCTTTCAAGACAGCCTGCTCAGTGCGCTCTCCATGTTAGGGGAACCTCATTGAGACAGGTGGAGAAATTCAAGTATCTCGGAATTGCATTGACGAGTGATGGACGGCAGGAGAAAGAATTGGATGCTCGGATCGGTGCAGCAAGCTGTGTCAGACGTGAGCTGTGGCAATCCGTGGTACCAAAACGCGAGCTGGGTAACAAAGCCAGGCTCTCCGTCTTCAAATCTATCTTTGTCCCCATTCTCACCTATCGTCATGAGGCTTGGGTAATGACCGAAAGAGTGCGATCGCGCGTACAAGCGGTTGGAATGAGATTTCTGAGAGGTGTGGCAGGTATTACCCTACTGGAAAGAGTGCACAGCAGCAAAATAAGGGAGTCTTTAGGTGTTAAGCCGTTGTTATTTTCGATCTCTTCCTAGGCAGTTGTTATTTTTCAAGCCAGTGGGTAAGAGACCAAGGGGTCGGCCTAGAACCAGGTGGCTAGACTACATGGAGAATCTGGGTTCGAGTCGCTTGGGTATTACCAGGGAGGACATGCGCCTGATGGCGGAAGATCGCGATCGCTGGAGATCCTCCATAGGGCTGTTGCCCCTGCGACCCTAACGGATATGCGAGTTTGAAAAGAAGAAGAAGAGGAAGAAGAATCTAAAGTTTTCATATATGCTTATATTAACCACTAAGCATAACATCTGCTTATGTGCATGATTATATTTAGCCCTAAAAGGCTACTGACGAGGGGCCTCTAATTCCCCACAATTATCAGTAATTTAATAACTTTTAACATTGGTTGTATTCTTCAAAATTATTATAGGCTGAAGTTCCCACTTAAATGCAAATGAGGTTTTGCAATCAATGCGCCTGCATAACCAAGCAAGATATATTATTAATCATGTTCCCGGGATCCTTATAGGTGCTAACGATATGCAAGCGTTCTGACACAAAACATGTAAATTGCACTTTACTTTTCAACGCCAACACTGTCTAGCATCGGACGAACCTTTTATTATTATTTTGCATAAGGGGAGGACCGCGGTAACCCCTAAGCGACTTTAAGTGTTTGTGCCTTCCCTGCGTTGCCTTTTCACCCTCACCATTAGTTGTGCTCAGCGTGAGTTTTATACGCAATCGATTCGGTGCGCTCCCTTACTCGGCAAGAGCACGAAACACTACACCGGCTTAGGTGAGCACCTATAAGTTCCGGCATTAATTTCAATATGTTGTCTACACCTCCATTTAATATCTATGATTACAAAATGCAAGAATTTGTCTATTTTAATGTCGCTATCAGGATTCTTTAATGTCAACACGCAATGAATGTCAGCGACTCTCATTAGTACTTTATGAATTAACTTGGAATTTCCAAAATTGTACGGCGTTCTAAACTTTATGACTCAATCAGGCACAAACTTTTAATTAATTCGGCGTTCCTTATTAGCTGGAGTGTTAATAATTGACATTGTACAAAATATCTCTCAGGGAATAAAAGTATCTCACACATACGCCAAGGAACAGACTCACCAAGATGTCGTCTCATGGCTTGCAGACTTCACGAGTGAACGAACTCGATGGCTGACCGACTGTAACAAGGTCTCCATGTTTCTCTTAATGACGGGCAGTGACAGCAAAAACTTAAGTTTTTGAGTAAATTTGGATTGTAATACGTTTTCGTTCCGATTATGTCTGCATCATCAATCAAATTATAATAATGCTGTGGCAGAGAGGAATCCAGCATAATACTTTCAGAACTTTACGACGTTCTCACCATTACAGAAATTTTTTTCTACACCCATCTCGGGGTGGGGGTGGGGGGGTCGAGTTTGGTATCATTAGATGTCCCCCTTCTAGACGAACATTTTTCATTCCACACTTTTTTGATCCCATGTTTGGTTTTCGAGATATTTCAATGTCTTCAGATAAATTGAACACCCGGTATAACGAAAAATGTTGGTTTGTGGGTTTTTTTCTTATACAAACCTACAGGTTTAGTCCGATCTTGCTGAAAATTTGCACACTGGGTTTTCAAAGCATGAGGAAGGTCATTGTCTATCTCAGATTTCGAAAAAATAATAATTACCGATAACTAGCAGAGGACCCGGCGTTGCCCAGGATAATTACACTCGTAAGTAAACAGAACAATCTCAAAAAGTTAAATTATAACTCCAAATTGTTTAAAATAATAACTCAATCAATTCAACACAGAGTGAAGGGACTATCCATTTAAAGTTCAGTTTAATGTGTTCTTTAAAACGCTGGCAAATCAATTGCCTGATATGCTGGAACAACAAGAAGTTGAAATTTTTGTTGATGTATTTCCGTCGGCAATAAAGGGTTTGTTGGAAGACACTGCCCCTTATCAATTGGATCAGGCTATGCGTTTGGTCGAAGATATATTTAGGAAGGCCAAGAACGTTTAGGAAATTTGTAGCGCAGCTAAGACTAATGGTAAGAGGTCTCAAGTCGATTTTAGACAGGAGAAAAGTAAGGTCAAGAGTAATGACGCTCCAAGAATTTAAATAAAATACAGGAAATGAGCTTTGGTCGAATTCCGCATCACATGGATACAGGGATACGAATTCCGCGTCACATGGTAATAGTGGACAAAGGAGGGAATCCCTACAGATGCGGGTTAAGTTGTACAAACTAAGTCTTAGCGAAAACTATTCAATTGACGCTTTAGATGCGGAACGTTTACGTAGGTTAGAAGGTATCAACAAAGGCCCTCCTCCCATGTGTTTCCAGCACATATGAGTCGGTAAAGATATCCGAAGCTGGAAATTTAAATAGGATGAATAAAATTGATGATTTATGCGATACAGATTACAGTGTCATGAGTCTAAGTAATTCCGTGGGCGCATTAAATAGAGCTCAGGCAGTAATTAACACGCTATCGAAAGAAGTAGGGTGTCAAATAAATTACCAAGATAGAGTTTCCGAAAAAGGATCGGAAACTCTTGGTCTTATACATCGGGCACTTGTCAAGATAGATTGTTTAGTAAAGCTCACTTTTGGTATGGAGCTCTCAAATAAAAATGCTGGCAGAATGAACGCTAAGTACCCTTCGCAAGTGTGTTTGATTAAAGAGGGCGATAATCGACAAACTGTTCATTGTTCATTGATTAGGATAAACCGAGAAAGGCGTAGAAGAAACCACAAAATGAGAAACGTTAATTTTAGTGCTTCTTCAAAAGCGACCCCTTTGCCGAAGGGCGAGAGCAGGCATCAGTTTATTGCAGGTCCTATACCTGTATCGACTATATCCCCTTTAGCGGCTGTGGGTAATAAGATAGGGCACAGGAGGCAAGACGGTCGTACCAGGCAGCAGGAAACAGCTGTTGCTGTATCTAGGTGTCGAGGCAGGAAAAAGGTACGAGTGGTCGATTCCTTAGGTCGGCAGCGAAGGCATCAGTCACGAAGAAAGCCGATCCTTAACTATGCAAGTAAAACTACTCGAAACAATTACGAATTTATAGCGACCGTATCAAAAGGACCTCTTTTTAAATAAATGCAAGTCAAATTATAATAATGCGCTTTATCTTAATAATGGAAAACTCCCTAAGTGTGTAAGAGGGCAAAGTGACCAAGCAAACATTAAAGGCGAGCGTCTTTAGTACAGGCAGGGGTAAGTATTGCGGCAAAACTAACCCGACAAGCAAGGCGCGTCATCTCAAGCATTGAAAAGTGACATCGGAGCAAAAAGTTCACAATGCAAACAAAACTAGTATTAAGCACTATAGAGCATTAGGAAACGCCAGTAAGAAAGCCATAGATGGTGTAGTCATAGGCGTCTCCATACCTAGACTTTGTAGCAAGAAGAGGTCAACGGCAGTAGCACAAGTTAACCATGAGCCTTTATCGCTGGTGAAACAGGGATCATCTGATGTGAGCATGTCACAAGGAAATGTGAGCGTGATGTGCGGCGGAAAATTTTTAATAAGAAGTCGCCATCTATTGCCAGTATCGTTAAAAATAATCATACAGCTAATTTTCAATAGATGGCGAAGCAAAAATGAATATCACGGGAGTGATAGAACGTTGCGCAAAAGCGCGAATTTTGAGGCTGTGGGAGAGAGAGAAATTTCGGGAGACAGAAAGGATGAGCCAGCGAACAGCAACGGATCAGATGAAAGAACTCCCATCGGAACTGCCAATAAACCTAGCCAGTGAAGCATTCGATGCTACGAATGTATACAGGGTGAATACAAAAGTCTGAACCCCCCTTTTATTTTTTGAACCGAAGCAGATATGTCAATTTTAATGAATCCAATGAATAGGAAGTTGTGGGGTGGCCTATCCCATGGTGCACTATTCATCATCCCAAATATGCAAATTAGGACACATTCAAAATTTATCTCAAAAACCGTAAGGGATAGAGAAAAAAACCCAGTTGCAAACTTGTTCAGCATAAAAAAACAAACAAAACAAAAAATAATCATTCAAATCGGACCAAGCAATTACCCACAATCACGTGGTGAACTGTTTGTAGCTTACAAACAGTCACACTACACAAGGAAAACTGAATGTTGATATTCCATCATGTAAAGCATGCAAATCAAAAAATTAACATAAATTACCATACTCACATTCACTTTCATGCGGAAAAGCAAATAAAAGGCATGTTTCAGCACACAGAAGACAGAACAATTCCAGGATGGCAAGCTACACTGTTCCGGAAATGGTCAACATGATCTTCTGCTTCGGAAAGGCAAGGAGCAACCTACATGCCGCAGTTAAGTTGTATCGAGACAAAAACCCTAACGAACACCATCCATCTCGTCAAACAATGCGTCACATTATTCAAAGATTCGAGGCTACAGGGAATGTTAATGCAGAACGAGGACGACCGAGGGCACAAGGCAACGAGGATACAACACTAGTTCTGGCTGCAGTTGCTGCAAATCCCCACGCAAGCAGCAGAGCAATTGCTGCAGATGTTGGGTGCCATCCGAGAACTGTTCTCAGCATTCTACATGCACATCATTTTCACCCATACCATATATTGTCACCTGGAGTTACTGCCATTGGATTATATTGCTAGAGCCGCCTTCTGCAACTAGTTACTTACCTGCCTGGATGACAATCCAAACTTCATTCATGAGGTGTTGTGGACACATGAAGCCCAGTTTACCAGGGATGGAGTTATCAACAGGCACAACCATCATCATTGGGCAGACGAAAACCCACGATGTCTGCGAGAAGCAACTCATCAAGTGAACTGGAGAATCAATGTGTGGTGTGGATTGTACAATGACACTGTGGTTGTACCGTATTTTTACGATTGAACACTGACTGCTGAACGCTACCGGGCTGAAATTCTCAACGTGGTAGCCACAGACTACATTGACAATTTGCCATTGGCCTCGTATCAGCGCACGTGGTTTCAGCATGATGGAGTTCCTCCACATTACGGGTTGGTCGTGCCCAATTGTGTTATGGTGCCCACGGTCATCACATCGAGCATTTTGTTGATTAACTTTTTTTAAAACTGTTTGAAGTAATTTGTTTGTGCAGTGTGACTGTTTGTAAGCTACAAACAGTTCACCACGTGATTGTGGGTGATTGGTTGGTCCGATTTGGATGAATTTATTTTTGTTTTGTTTGTTTTTTTTATGCTGAACAAGTTTGCAATTGGGTTTTTTTTCTATCCCTTATGGTTTTTGAGATAAATTTTGAATGTGTCCTATTTTGCATATTTGGGATGATGAAAAGTGCACCATGGAATAGGCCACCCACAACTTCCTATTCATTGGATTCATCAAAATTGAAATATCTGCTTCGGTACAAAAAATAAAAGGGGGGGGGGGTCAGACTTTTGTATTCACCCTGTTTAGACGATAATATTGCTATTAACAGGTGCAACGGCCTGTCGCCTCTCGATCCAGATAAATCTGTTACGAGCGATGCGTGCACTGAGCACGCACAGCATAATAGACTTTTTGTTCCTACTTCTCGACCTGCTTTAGGCTAGGAGAACTCTACTCGGCCAGTGTGAGAGAAAAGATTTGTCCGACGTCATTGTGGTAGCCGGGAGCGGAGCCCAGCAGTAACCCATGCACAAGTTCCACGTCTGTTGCCAGCGAGCGACTTCCCTGACGATGTGCCAGTGATCCCAGGAAATTTTTGTCGAGCTGAGCGTCTTCAGGCATCGTGGCTGCAGCGTGTAGTAACCCGCACCTTGGTTGTGATAAGAGGACTGCCTACTTCACAAGCACCACCTTTCCGTCACCCACAGGACGATCGATTTGTAGAGCACGACTTGGACATTAGTTATGCCTTAGGGGCTAGAAACATTTCGCCAGGACGACCTAGGAGCCTACTATTGAATTCAGAGGTAAGCTGGCACTCCTTCATGGTTTTCTAGTCTTTCATACATGTATTGCAAGCTTTCTCTCCCACGCTAAGCCCGAAGCGTGCACATTTAAATGCTTGCCTGTTAATTGTTCTTTTTGTTTATTGCAGGAGCCTACTTTGCTGCCTCTGGTAATAAACGGTTTGCGTCGCCGCTTACCGGGGAGAGAGTCTCGCTTCCGCGGCCCATTCCACTTTCTCTGGAATCTTCATTATCAGCGCCATTCAGACGGCTTGTTCAGCGGTATCCAGATCCGGAATACGTCTCATCCATTGTAATTGCTTAAATTTCCCAAGCGAGTCATATATTTTCTCAAATATTAATTTATGCTTATTCAATGTTATCAATAAATAATAATATGATTGCAAAACTGTTTATTCCTTTACGTAAATCTATTTTTCCACTGCGCATAATCTTATACGTGACACAAGGGAAGAAGCTCACTGTATTGTGGTCCTGAATATTTTTTCGAAAAATAGATGTTAATTCATATCTATTGAAATGTTAACGAAGAAAAGTACAGAGCAAACTAAAGAAATAGTTTTCCATGCATCAGAAACATAAGAACAACGCTAACTGAGTCTATAGTAGGAAAGGGTAGAATTACTGAAAAATAATTTGCGTTATTATATAACTTCTTTAGCTTGTTTGTTTTACATACAACTTAGTATTATCCAAGGCAATGCATAAAGTTCCTGTGATTCGGGCTTTTCATATAAATGATAGTTCTTAGGACCCAGCATATTCTTTAGAATATACGAAAATGAACAATAACTAGAGATAGTGGAGAGTTAGGAAAACTATTGAGAAACTGAAGAAATTGTGAGTGACCTAGAGGTCTCAAGTGTCCAGGCAGCAGTCAGCGATGTAAGCGTGTCAACTGAGAAAAAGACGACTGCTAGACTACACCCTGTGATAAATGCTAAGTTTTGCTTCAAGACATCGAGAGCAAAGTGCGAAGTGCATCAACAGATTACCCAGTAGTGAATAACCCCATTCAGTTTGTTGGAATTGCAGAACACAGAGACACAAACGACATGTACATTCACTGCCAGCCAGGAAGAAAATTTTTTTCATCCAAATTTTAATTGATGAATATTTCTACATCAAAGCTAGGAAAAATGAGCGGGAATAGTTTATAATAGAGCATATAGATAGGACAGTCTTTCGAAGAGGCAAAACGATACACCTGTTTCCCTTCAGGCCCCAAACAAACGTTCAGACGATTGTCGAAAATTTGTATGTTTAGAACCCTTGAACTCAGCAGAACCTTTCAGAAGTGACAACAACTTCCCATTTCTCTTCTGGTGAGTTGGGTATTTACAGACGCCGGTGTTTTTCTGGCGACAGTTTATGACAAAACCGATAACAAATCATATATCAAGTCGATTCCTGAAGCCTGTATTCTAATAGTCACTCAAAAGATTCAAATTAATTCATATCTATCGTAATGCCACTGAAGAAAAGAACGAGGATTGTTCAGAGAAAAGAAAAGTCATCCGGATGTCAGAAACATCTGAACATTGGGAACTTTGTCTACAGCATGAAATTGTAGAATACTGAAAAACCACTGAGATTTTATTTAACTTCTTGGGGTTGCTCTGTTTACCTACAAGTGTAAATATCCTGAGCAATGCCAGGTGCCTCTGCTAGTCTATCTTTCTATATATATAAAGAAGAATGTTTGTGGGTTTGTGGGTTTGTTTGTTTCTTATACAAATCTACAGTTTGATGAAATTTTGCATACTTGACCATCAAAGCATGAGGAAGGTCACTGTCTACCTCGGATTTTGAAAAATAATAATTATCGATAATAAATCGATATTCATAATGAAGGCAGGGCATATTAATGAGAAATATCTCATGACCAACAATGCAAGGCAAAGTTTGTGCAACAATAATCATCAACACGGGTATCATCACGCAATTCACAAACATTCTGCACGGACCAAAAATATAGATCTCATGCGCAACAAAGCAAGGCAAAGTGTGTGCAACAATAGGTTTCTATTGTGTACAGGCTCGGTAAAGAGGGGGAGCAATCGTATATGCCTTACTAACTACGGCAATTACCTGGAATACGATGACTTGCTTCTTTGTGAGGTGGGACTCCCATTGGAACATTTAAACTGCAGTTGCAGATGAATGATAAACGACATCCATCAGTAACAGAATCGGAATCAACAGCCATCATTTAAAACATCGCAAGGAACGATAACAGTCGGAAAGAATGACAACACATAACAAGACGTCACAACAATTACGATCGTCGTGTGCGACAACAGTTGACTTGTTGATCGCCGACATGACAATAAACTAGGGGGGAATACTGCTGGGACGGTTGTCGATTGCGACCCAAGAGTCAGAGGAAAACTCTGTCAGTCCTCGTCTGGCCTGTCACTTGCCTGTGTCAGTGGACAACTTTGCCAGTGGTGCAATCGGATGGGAGAGCTGGTGGTTCGCCATTTCCAGCATCTGGCTGATGGGGTCCAATCGGACCGACGGAGTCATTCTGATCTGGCGGAGGAACGTCTTCTATTTGGCTTGGGGTTGGCGACGTGATTAACAGTCCATTGTCGGCTGTAACTGGGAAATCCTGAACAGGTGAGTGAGTTGCTGCTTGGGAAGCGCTTTTCGTAAAACGCACCCGATAAGGAGTTGTAAGTTCTCCGTTTTTCCACTACGTAGCGCACTGGGAAGCCTCGAGTCACGTGGCTTGAGCTAGTCGAAGTGTCGTTTCGAACTCTTCGTAGTGCAGGTCTCCTAGGTAATGGGTAACAATGCCGGGCATCTATTTCTTCTGCGAGGGTCTTCCCATATGAACAAATACTGCTTGAACTGACAGGGATCTAAATTTTGGGTGAAAATGTGGCTTGCTGATTCTCTTGCACCCGCTGGCTGACATCTTGCGGACGCAGCATATCCAGGCGAGTATACAGTTCCCGTCTGAGGAAGAGCTTGGCAGGGGACTCCTCCGTTGAGGCGTGTGGCGCTCTCCGGTATCGTTCCAAAAATATATTTAAGTTGCAATGTAAATTAGTTAGGGTGGTGCCCATGGCTTTTTAGGCATTGTTAACTGTTTGGACATAAGGTTCTGCTTGTCCATTCGTGGAAGGGTGGTAGGGAGGTGTGTGCTTGTGAAATTTGACTCGTTTCACTTTGAGGTATGATGTAAATTCGTCGGCAACAAAGTGGGGATCATTGTCCGAGACTACCGTGGTCGGTATCCCATATCTGGCAAACAGTTCATCCAGGATGTCAGCGGTGGCTGTCGCAGTGATCGACGTGGTTACCTTCACCTGCATCCATTTACTGTACATATCTACTACGATGAGAAGCACTTTGCCCACTACTGGTCCTGCGTAGTCCAGATGGATGCTCTCCCAAGGGCCTTTGGGGTACTCTCAATGGTGGTGCACTGGAGAACGTCACACAATCGACACACGATTTAACTGTGTGCTCAATGTCGGCATCGATGCTGGGCCTGTACACAAACGAGCAGGCTAGGCTGTTCATCCTGCCCATTCTTAGATGGCCAGTGTAGAGGTCATTCAGGACCGGTTGCCGTAGTGTTGGTAGTATTACTACTCGATATTCATACATCAGGCAACCAGCGTTCATTGTGTATCTGAGTTCGGGTGACTTGAAACCAGAGCGGGCTAGATCTCAGCCCCGTTCGAGCTCTTGAATGATCTGGCCCAGTCTGGGATCGCTTCCGGTGCCTTTCGCGATTTCGTTCGGTCTGATGGGAAGCTGGCTCATTTGATGACTGGTAAATTTTTCAAACCCATCTTCCTCCTCCTCTTCTACCCTGTTGATGGGTGTTACCCGCGAGCAATAATCTGCATTGCTGTGCTCTGTGGTCGGCATATAGGTGAGGGAGTAGTTGAAATTGGTAAGATACTCTGCATAATTAGCCATGCGGTTGATAAACAGGGTCGAGAGTGATTTATGAGGGTGGAAAATCTGCATTAATGATTTGTGGTCCGTGACCAACTCAAATGTTCGTGCGTACAGGTAGTTTAAATATTTTATAATGGCCCATACGATGGCTAGGGCTTCGTTTTTGATCTGGGGATATTTTCGTTCTGTCTCGTAGAGGGACAAGCTGGCGTATGCTATGGGTCTTTCTAAGTTGTTGACCAGGTGGTTTCTCAACACTACTCCCAATCTGTAGCTGCTGGTATCAGTGGCGAGAATTACTGGTAGACAAGGTCATATTGAATGAGGACCTACTGAGATATGAGGGAGGTTTTCAATTCCTCATATGCCTTATGCGCTTCTTTCGTCCACTTGAATTTCTCCTGAGTCAGCATCCCTCCAGGGGTTTTAACCTTTGGGATAAATTGGCTATATATGCATTATAGTACGTAGCCTATCCCAGGAAAAATTGTAGTTCCTTGGACGACGTCGGTTTTGGGGCCTTTTGTATGGCTGCTATATGTTCGTTTGATTTTTGCAGTTCATCTTTGTCAATTATGTGTCCTAAGCAAGTCAGTGAGGTGGTGGCGAATACACATAGCGGTCGCGGAAAACTTCTTCCATCAACGCTGGAAGTTAGTGGCA
This sequence comes from Rhysida immarginata, assembly GCA_023313115.1. NCBI lineage: Eukaryota > Metazoa > Arthropoda > Chilopoda > Scolopendromorpha > Scolopendridae > Rhysida > Rhysida immarginata. The sequence continues at coordinate 370,929 of JAHWFO010097661.1, forward strand.
CCATAAATGGCCCTGGTTGGTCTGACCAGTCCATATGTCGGCATGTTCAGCGTTAAGATTAGCCAAAATTTCTCATCGATTGTCAGGTGAGTACACGTATTGGTGATGTCTAGGTGAGCAAACCATGCTGCCCCTATCATTGTGTTGAAAATGTCTTCTATTTTTGGAATCGGGTGTTCATCATTGATCATTTGCTTGTTTACAGTTAGCTTGTAATTACCCGTGATTCACCACAACATGGGTCGGCGATGCCCATTCAGAGTATTCAACCTTTTCATAGAAGCCGGCTTTCACCTTCTTGTTGATTGCTTTTGCGTACTCCTCTCGTAATGCAAGGGGAACGTCTCTGCTTTGGTGAATATGGGGGTGGAATCTGGCACAAGATGGATGGTTGCTGGTGGCCCATAATAAAGCATAAATCAACTCGACTCTTCAAATCAACAGGCATATTGTGTTATTGTCTAAAATAATCGTTTGAAGGGCACATGTTAATTGATATCAATAGAAATGCGACCGAAGAAATGAATGAGTATTTGTCAGAGAATGCAAAAATGTATCAAGACGCCGGACATATTTGCACAACGGGAGCTTCGTCTACAGTAGGAAATTGTAGAACTACTGAAAATCAGTTTGAGTTATTTAACTTATTGAGGTTGTTCGGTTTACCTGCAGCTGTATTTATCCCGGGCCAAGCTGGGTGCCTCTGCTAGTTATAAATAACGTTCAATTTGTAACAATCCATAGAGTTCTTCATGTTCAGGCTTTTCTTAGAATTCATAGTTCTTAGAATTTAACATTTTCATGAAAATCTTTAAAAATAAGCAGTAACAGGAGATAATGAACAGTTAGCATATTGTTGAGACAGACCGGAAAGGCGACAGTAGAGACAGTCTTTTCGCTCCGTGCGGTATTGATTTACCCAGCACACAGCTGCAATTGAGTAAATGCTGCGCATGTCAACAGAAAAAACGGCGATGCTAAACCATAGAAAGTTATCAATGGCCAAGTCTTGCTTCAAAACATGGAGAGAAGTATGCTAAGCAACAAGAGTTTACCAAGTTGTGAATAACCACATTGAGATTGTTGGGATTGCAGAGCACACAGAAACCAGTGTTTTCCCTTCAGCACCCTAACAATTTTTCAGACGATTTGAATGTTTGGAACCTCTGAAAACTGAAGAACCTTCTAGATGCGACGGCAACTTCTCCTTCCTCTTCCAGTGGGTTGGGTATATAAAGATGCCAGTTGGTCTCAGGCGACAGTTTATGACATAAGTGATAACAAATCATACTTGAACTCGACTGCTCAAATCAACAAATACGTTGTGTTGTGCTCCTTGATATTGCATATTTAATTTCCTATTTGCTAAATGTTCTGAAACTTATGATACTACTGTGTATAATCCATACATTACCTATGATTCACTCATCGTTTTTATGATGAATCTATCGTCAGAAGACTTGGTTATTGCAGCATCAGAGCTGACGAAATCAAAGCCATGGTTCCAAACTTTTTCAGAGCAGTTATTTTATTTTATCGGTAATCTTTATTTTAACAGAATTATTTAATGTATCTATTGATTCTGGAACTTTTCCTGTGTCTCTGAAACTATCAATGATTTTGCAAAAATAAAGAATGGTGACACCTCATCAATGACTAACTACAGGCCTATTGCACTTGCATCAACTGTATCCAAAATTTTCGAGATTATTTGTGAAAAACTTTTATTATTTATTGATATATGCAAGATTCTTTCTAATAAACAATTTGGTTTAGAAAAAATTAAAGTGCATAAATATGTCCCACAGAAATCATTCATGAATTGTGCAATGACAAGGATAATGATTATTTTATTATCATATTTTGAAGGCATTTGATAGCAGAGATAGTATCCTTCTTCTTACTAAGCTTAATAGATATTGTACTTCGTTCCAAAGGAATAAATTAGGTGAAGATTTTTTTAAAGGCCTACATATAGAGATTACGGCGTTGTTAAATGATCCTTTTTATTTTTATAATAAGGGTATTCCAGAAGGATCCATTTTGAGGCCGTTAATTTTTATTTTAATTGTCAATGATGTATTACCCTTCTTAGTGTAAACCTCAACCGACACGCTTGATCGGGAGATCATGTGAAGCGACATCAGGAGATAGATAAAAGAAACGTTACCCCTCCAAATTGGGGGACCCTGACAAGCCCAAAGAGTGGGCAAACAAGGCTTCGCGATTTGTCGAGCGATGGGGTATGCAAATGAGGGAGCAGAAAAAACAAAATAAAAAGGGAGAATTCGCGATATAGCTCTTCCTCTTCGTACCAGATGCAATCACCCAACGGAAGACGATGGAGCTTGCATCTACAACATCTAAGCTTCATTCTCCCTCAGTTACAGGTCAGCTTCCGACATTGTAAATCCTCAATGAAGTCGTCTTAATAAAAGTGCGTTCCCTTGGCGCCTCGTTTAAGCAATGGGAGTTGTCTACATTTATTGCTCTGTGCAGGCCGATATTTTTCTGCTTCAAGAGATTAAGTTGGCCATCACGCAACAGAGTCACAATCATTCTGGCCTTCGCAGCCAGTACTGCAAAGGACAATTCTTCGTCAACTTGTCCTCTCCGAATGCTCAAGGGGTTGCTACTACCATCTTCAATCCCTCCATTCAGGTCTCAAACCGAATGTATGACTGCGAGTACAGAATGATTTCCTTAGACATCTGAACATATGGTGCCAACATCCGATTGTTTATTGTATACGCTCCTTCTGCTCCAGCAGAGAAAAGACTTGTGCTCATCTTTACCAATAGTGATTGCTGGTGACTTTAACTGCCATCCAGAAAGTGATAACTTCTTTTCGTCTGGATGCATGCGTTGTTGTGCCAGCAAAAGGCCTTATTCGATCCTTGGACACTACCTTCACGAACAGACAGTTCAGGTTTCATCTACCATCGAGGACATGGTTGGTGTATTTCTTTTCCCTCCTGTCTTATGCACAAAGTTTGTCTTTTCACAGTTATGTTTCTTTTTTAAGGTGAATAGGCTTATTGCCAGTGATCATGCATTTTCGGTCATCAAATATATAAAAGATATTTACTCTTGCATTTTACACCTCCTTGATCCACAGGATTGAGGTCTTCTTCGTCTTTCGTCATTTTCCAGCAATCTGATCCAGATGAAACAACTTACATCTTTCTCCTTCACCCAGATTATCTGTGGGCAGCAATTCTGTGGGTTTTAAAATCATTTGCCTTCGAACGATCATTGGTCAACTGCCAACGGCGACTTCTGCATCACGGATTCCACTCCCTTCAACATTTCCATCCAACAGTGGTTGGATTTGTTGGATGTCATTTCTGCAGTGTAATTGAGCAATAGCCATATTTTTTAAAAGTGCCTATTCGCTCAAGCCCCTAGGTATTGTATGATGCAGCACTATGGGTTGGCGAGTTTCTACTACCAGTCCATATGCTTCTTCATCAATGATTCCACCTGCGAGGCTTTGAAATCGGACTAGCCATTTCTATCGCATTCCTAAACAAATAACTCTGATTAGCTAGATGGAAGAGATTACAGGGTAATCCTGCATCACCCTCGATCGTTTGGTGGAAAGTTCCTGTGCAATTGAGGTCCTTTTTTTTCTTGAATTGCCACAGCTAGGTCCCTTCACTTTTAAGAAACATTTTACATCATCCAAACGTCTTTGCGTTTACGTCAGAGGAGACCATTCCTTCCTCTGGGCTTGTGATGTCTTTTCGGCTAGCGAGCAGGATTCGTTTTGAGGCGTTTACATAAGTCAGCAGTCCTTAAGTGGGATGTGGGACCCTTCTTGCATGTGCGCCTAGGTGCCTGATTTCACATATTCGAGGCATCTGCTGAGGCAATTCCATCAGCCTCAGCTGCAACAGTACCTCCCGTTTGCTCCTGTTATTCGTTCGTATTTTATGTCTTTGTGATTTGAACTGAAGTGCTGTAAAATTTCCTGACGTATTGGTGTCTATTCAACCGCACTTTTTTAGTGAGTAACTCTCTCAAGTTTACTCACACTCCTTTAAAAGTTGTGACTTTTTCTTTAATCTTTTAATTTGGTGTCATGGAATACATAGTGATGGTTGTTGCAGTTGGCCATTTCGCCTTCTGCAGTTTTATGAAAGGGCTTTATGCCGCAACAGGGATTCCTGCCGATTTTGCTGTCTGGAGACCCCGCCATTCCTGTCTTGTAGCTTCTCTCCTCGACCAAGTTGAGGATGCTCTGTCGTCAAAGTAAGGTTGCTAATGGCATCGTCAATGTTGAGCGTGTTGTAGTTGGCAATACCCCCGTCAACTTCTTTCACGCTGGCCCTGGCCATCTGATGGTCCATGTCAGGGGGATTTTGTCCCTCCTCTCTGAGAAATACATGCGGAAATTTATGTCAGACTAGAACCGAACTCAACCGATTGTATAATCGGGAAATGACCCATTGTTAGATAACCCATTGTTAGATTTTTTCTTCATTGTGACATACGTAGTCAACCGTCGCTGATTTTATGGAGAGGTAGTCGGATTTTCCCGACTCGAGCACCAGGATAACCCTGTAATATTACATTCTACGAGGGTTGGGGCATAAGTCATGGCAACTATTTTTTTTCTCATAGCTAAGGGATGATATCACAAAATGTCATATATCTCGAAGAAACCGTTCATTCATAGTATATTTCCACAACACCAGATGGCTCTGCGATTTCCTTTTGTTGCATTGAGAACAATGTTAAATCAGTTCTTAGTCAACTGCCATGCAGGATGGATGTAACCCGAGTTGAACAACGCTCGTATATCAATATAGCCGGTCTCCGCTGGCTTTGGTAAGAATTGGAGCATCCACTATACTCTCCGGACTTTTCTTGATGTGATTTTTGACCTTATACGGACGGTAAGGCACCATTACGTGGTAGATAGCTTCGGACACGAATCGACATTGCAAATACGCGTATTGTGCAGCAGGAGATGACCAGATTTCCACATGGTGAGAGAAATGGTGAAGTAGATGATATGGGCGCTTGTCACATCGTTGGCAGCGTACTGTGAACGTTCAGGGGACTACTTTGAGGCCCTTTAGAACGGGTATGTGTGCTGTAATGATTCTGGAACATGAAAGTTGTAATGTTATATCAACACTTAATAAACATGAAGAGCAAAATATTTCCGTGTTGCTAAATATTCGTTCATTTCCTCCATTCCTTGTCCTTTCATCTATATATTTCGCATTTTCCATCCACGGTCGAATTCTCACAAAAAAATAGTTGCCATGACTTATGCCCCAACCCTCGTAGAATTCTTTATAATGCACGGAGAGCATGGCTTTGTGTATTACAAGGGTATGAGGCTGTGCTGCTGGTATAGCTAAATGTCCACACAAGTACAGAGAGATTGCCTTCACCTGAAGAAGTGCGAGATTTGCTCGTGCATAGTGGGCAGATTTCATCGTTGCCCAGAGTGGGCAGTCAACTGGCCAGGAGCATCAGTTCATGGAGAAGGAATTTATCGCCAGAGCCGTGTCAGATGGTTCCATCTTCATCTCTGCGACGAGGAACACGAGTGAATACGATACCTTCACCTCTTCCTCGTGAGCCAAGAGCTTTGATACCATCACCACCTACACTTCCACCTCCAGAGTTGATCAAGGCCATCCCTCCTCCGCAGCCATTTAGCGACATCATGATGGTTGAAGACATGAACTCTGCTTAGATGCAGACATCTCATTGGGCTTGGAATCCATGCTTGTGTAAGAGAAATTTCCTGCTGTTCCTTCGCCAATGCATTTGTCCATTCAGCCAATGAAGACTTCCTCTATGGCTTCTCCAGCTCTGATATCATCATCAGCTCCAGCTACTGGCAAAGGGTATTCATCAACAATGTCACTGCAGCAGAATGAACTTTTGAAGGCGAAGAGCCTTCGCAAGAAGAAACCCAGACAGTACCGCGGAGCAGAAGGGACGGTACTGCATCTTCTTCTGAGGGAGACAACTTCGCCAGTCATCAGCGAATTCCTTCCTCCTCTTTTTCGTGTCGGGCTCGTTCACCTAGAAGGAAGACATTGGAGACTCCTGCTACATCTTCGAGGCTCCAGTCTTCATTGAACTCAGATCGGCATTTGCCACCTTAAGCCGTAGCCCATTTGCCTTGCCTTGCTTAATGTAAGATATAAATAAATATAACAATATATACTATGTAAATATTGTTGTAATGTTGTTTGTAAAATTCATGTTAGTACCATAGGTTAATAGTCTAAAGGGGATATGCTTAATAATAGGTTAATTAATTAAATCCAAGGGAAAGCTTGTTATCATTTCATCAATAAAATATATTGAAATTTTAAAATATAAAACTTGGATTATGTCCATTATATTAAATCCATGTAATAATCCATTACATTAAAATGCTCTTAATAAGAACTATGCAAAGGCATATGGAAATAATAACAATGTTATATACCATATAATATATATAGCAGACGCATGTACCATATAAATTATATTACCAAAATCACCAACTGTAATGTTTCCAAAACTAAGTACTTCAATTATTCTAGGGATATCTTTGACAATCCTTATTCTAACAGAAGAAAACTTAAGGAACTTACTTTTTTTAAAAAAGTTATTAAACCTACTTATAAGAAGGGTGTATATGCATGCTGAGGATGCTAAATAAGATATATGCATACCAATTTGCCAAAGTAGAAAAATGTTTTGATAGATCATTTTCATTACTAAATACAGTAGCACAAATATTTCCCAGCTGGTTAATAAATCTTATAAATATAGTAGACTTTTAGCAAAATGAAATACTGTAATATATTACTGAGAATATCACTATTCACTTATAATGGGTTTTTTCAAAACTTTTTAAGGATGAAATAACAAGTTTAAGAAAAATCATAAAATAAGTAATCATTCTTAGGGTAAAATTTAATTTGTTTAAAAAAAATTGAAACCAGATATAAGTATTAAATTTAAAATATCAGCATTTCATAGTAATACATAATTCAATATTTACAGGAGATCCTATCTTAAACTTTATTTGACATATGAACTACTTGAGTTATCATTCAAGTGGCATTTCCATTCTCTGAAAATTGAAAATGCCTTTTTGACAATTAAATATGCAAAATAGTTAGAAGTACAACGGTGGCTTGGGGAAGAATGATGGATGTATTTCTCTCTTTTTCTATCAATGACTTGACTTTTCAATAAGAATGAGTTGAGGGAGGGGGGTGAATATATTCTGGTACTTGAGTATAATTTTCAAAGAAAATTAGCCTACATTTTCAAGCCTAGGGTATACACACTACTTTACAGTTCCCCCCAATATTTAACCTATTGTATGGAAGTGTATTTTTGTTTTTTTAAAAGAATATATTTTCTTATTATCTAAGATGACAAACGATACAGTAGTATTGAAAATAAAAAATATTAAATCTTCTATACTCTATCCCGCTTTAAGCTATTAGCACTGGGACTGTTACAGTGTATAAATTGCCTATGCTCTAAGATTGTGTTCTCTCACCAAACAAAAATGGTCCCAACAATAGACAAAATGTATACAAAACATTTAAATAAATTAAAGATTATTATATTTATTATGAGTTCCGTTTATTATTTGCATATTATATTTCTCTCAAGATTATTATAATAAAAGTACTTTTCACCTGCGCAGTGCACTCTAGATGTTTTCATTTTCACTTAGCAATGGCCGAGGTTTCATCTCCCCAGCACTATTTTTCCAAGCATAAAAGGATTAAGTCCCTTAATTGTTCAAGCAAGCAGATTGTTTTGAATGTTCATAGTGGTCTTCGCGTAGCTTATCCATCGCAGTCTGTGAACAGCATTGTAAAAGGATGGAAGAATTAACTGGCATCTTAGCAGCAGCGATCTTTCGAGCAAAAGCCGAAATCGTTAGCAAAGGGTAGTTAAGCACTCCTGTGAAGGCACGTCAACTTGCCAAAGGAGCCCACCATATTTCACAGCGATATGAGGAATTTACCCTGTCTGCTATATGCAGAATTGTTCATGGATTTTTAATACGAAATGAAATACCAACGATTGACAAATTATTGAAATATATAAATGAAGAAGATGATATGCCAAAGTTTTCACGAACAGTTTTGCATCATGTGTTGAAAGAGGCTTTACTTTCAGTAAGAGAAAACGTGAAGCATATTTGCTCGACCGTGATGATATCGTGATCTGGAGAAGAAATTATCTCCGATCTATAAAACAATACAGAGAAAAAGGAAGGAATATTTATTATATGGACGAAACTTGGGTGAATGCCAGCCATACAAATCTTAAAGTATGCAAGACTCAACTGTAAGAAGTCGGCAGCAAGCATTTTTTTAATGGTTATCATTAGGCCTAACATCACCGTCAGGGAAAGGGGGTTAATCGTTACGCATGCATTTAATGAACAGGGATTTGTTCAGGGGGCTGCAAAACATTTTTCGAGCAAAAGAAGGTAAAGGGGATTAAAATAATGAAATGAACGGGCCACATTTTGAGCAATGGTTTACAGATAAGCTGATACCAAATACTGCACCTCATAGTGTCATTATCATGGACAACACCCCGTATTACTCTATCAACTGGAATGAGTGTCAACTAATCAGATAAGCGAAATTCAGTGTTGGCTTACTGAATAAGGGTTACCATGGGATACAACAATGGTAAAACAAGAACTCATGCGTGTTGTTGACTCTGTAAAATACAAATTCAATACTTATAGAATTGATACCATTGCAAAATTAGCTGGTCATAATGTACTTCGTCTTCCCCCTGTCACGTGGATTGCGCAGAGTGAGACAAGAAAAGCGTGAACGTATAGGAAAAATAAAGATTTTTATTCAATGCAAATTAAAATCAAAAAGCAAGAACAAAAACACGTTAACAACGAAAGTCACTTTGTTTTCGCACAGTGGAGGAAGATTAAGTTAGAGTCTAACAGTCTGACATTCGCTGCAATGTCCACACACACAACTGCTGGATCGAAAATAAATGAAAATATACAAAGCTCCAAACTCAGTTGAATTATCGCCACGATAGTTCCAACGGAAATCGTAGGGCATAACGCCTGAACGCCTCTGCAAAAAGGATTATCTTTGAAGAAATAACCCAACTACGACTCCACTCCTGGATCCGTGAAATATAGTTCCACTGAAACAACTACTCCTGTGGCTCCTACAGATGAACCAAGATAAATACTGCTAACATCGGATATATTCCTTGTCGAAATACCGTTATCTTTGTAGACAGATTGACGTCAATGACCTTCCTGGAATCGAGACGAACAGCTCCGCTGTATGCAACTACGCTGGTAGCCAAAGAAGAAATAAGAGACGCAAACTCTGCCGCCTCCGCTGAATGCTTCTCCAGGGACGTCGTTATCTTAGACGAAACGCTCCCGAACAGCCTGCACGGAGATTCCGTTCCGTAAAATTCAGGTTAACCACACATACACACAGACTTCGTGGGCTTGGCTAGCACAACCCAAAAACACAACAAATATAAATTCACTATCACTGCACCACCAGTTCATGGGGTACAACCCATCAGTGAAGACACAACATTTGGTCTCTTTGACCTTAGTGACACAATAATAGATGAATTATTGGAAATCACTCTTATCTTGGTTGGAATAACTTTACTCTGTAAGCACTAAATTAGATTGATACGACCAATTAAAATTAAATAGACATATGAGATACATATAGTGAAAGAGCATATCACTTGCTGCTTTGCTTTTGGTTAAGAGAGGAAAATATGACACACCGACGACATTTCCGCGTACGTGCATAGAACCTATTCGCACACTCAAGGAAGGCACACTTCTCAGCACTCCAGCACTTAAATTTCTCACGTTAAGAAAATCTAATCATATGCGCCGGGATAAATCCTCCCGTTCCATGAGTACAGTACGCATTTAACGAGAAGGGATAAATTCCTACTGCGTCTTTCCCTTCGCCGAGTCCAACCAAATCCGGTTGAAATAATCTTTCGAAAACTTCTTGACGGCGGAAATGCCCTCCTACATATAGCAACATCAGTGTTTTGCTGAAGCTACGATGTAGACTCAGACAAATAACAATTGATATAAAGTTCTTACCGTCTCGTCGAGCAACTTGTCGGGTAGCCGCTGTTTCACCTTCTCTTGACAGGGACTGTCCATGACCTTCTTTCGTCGTCGCCGGCGTAGAGGGAAGTGCGTCGGTCTTTCCTTCTCCGTCTCTATTCGTAATTTCGCCCGCGACGAAAATGATAGCACGCTCAATAATGGTCCTCAGGCGGCTCTCCCATTCGGTGGAGAAGTTCAATACTGGGCCGTCTTTTTGCGTCGGGAATGCCGACTCTTCAACGCCGAACTCGTTTCGCTCGCCGGCAGCGTTCACCATTTCTCCGTCATCGCGTCCGTAGCTCTGCCAAGCTTTTGTCGTCGTCGCCTGCAAACCGCAGTTCGGAGAAAACTCCTCTCTGTCGTTAATGTCGCTACGGAGACATTGACGAGGGCCTTGAGCCGGCGCTTTATCGCGCTGATCACGAGCAAACCACCTTCCCGCTTGCCGACGATCGCTTTTCTGTCCTCTCTCTTTCCTCTCACTCACGTGTTTCGGAGCGGCTCGCTCGACGTCATCGTCGTCTGTTACGTCATTTCTCTTTGACGTCCTTGCCGGACGCCGACGATATCCACGTGACACCCCCTATCATTGCGACTTAAATCCAATCGACATGGCTTTGAGCCACGTGAAAGGATTTGTGGCTCGTGAAAATCATCATTTCAAAATAGAAGAAGTCTAACGCTTAACTTCGGATGCTATATCACGAGTTACAAAAGAAAATTGGGATAAATATGTGCGACACGTGAAAGCTAAAGAAGAAAAGTTGTGGGAGCTCGATGGCCTGGTGAAACGACGGTGGTGCGATTGGCATTCTCCGTTGGTGATTCGACCAATTCTGCTTCAGATTCCGATAAATAAATGAGCGGCGTTCATGAACGTTAAATTTTTTTTGTGCTTAAACGGTCCTTTTAAGGGCCTTCATATTAAGGAAAAAGACAAAACCATGGAGTTTCGTATATTTACTGCATATTTCATTAAAGAGCTTTAATAAGTATAATATTTTCAATAAACTTAAACACCATTCCTTCAGTACAAAGAAAATGTAAAAGAATATAATCGTAATAAATAATTTTTGACTACAACATCTCTGAGATTTATATACGTCCGTTTGAGTTGTAATTTTTATTAAATAAAGATCAATTTATTTGTAATAGCTGCTTAGCAAAGTGTTCTATACTGCCTGAAGCAAAAAAAGGGCGTGTAAGGATACACATTTTCAGGTAAATTGTCAGACTCGTTTTCGCGTAACACTTTTAGTGCTATCAAATTAAAGCGGGATAGACTTTAGTAACATGAACTTATTTTATTAATTTTATTTAACTATAATTTTCATTATTATAGATATAAAGAAATAAACATAGATTATAAAATAACAGCCCTTTAATTTATCACTTTGCTATCATCACTTAGGTAGAACCATACGAGAAACTAATTTTGACGTTTAAGCATACGAGAAGCGAAGCACTCCCCCTCTTTCATCCATTCCTGGGCCCACGTTTCGCATTAAACGTGTTTATCCGAAATCAATGATCGTAATACGGATTTAGTTGTTATGTAATGCCAATATCCTGCCCTATTTTAGTTAGGATCCATTTTCTCGCAGTCTGCTAGGAGTAGAAACTTGTCTTCATGCTGCGATTGGAGAGAGCACGTTGTTAAATAAGGTGAGAAAAACAGCGGCTGCTGCTTCTTCTACTTATTTCCGAGAGCTTGTATCATGCACAATCCATAAAATCAAATAGAACTCTGAAGTGTGTATAATATGTATCTTTAGACGACTATTTAATACATGTTTTTTTTAATCAGTCTTCCAAAATTTCAATTTAATCGACGCGTCGCGATGAACAGTTCAGCGGGCGTCCACTTTAAGCTTCTATAGAAAGCGGAAGTTGAGATAGGTGCAGACATGCGCATTAACGTTCAGTAATAACGATAATTATATATAAAATTGATAAATAAAACGATTTTGCACCTTCAAATAACGTTTAATTTTTCATTTAAAAATAAGGAAAATTTTCCTTGGAATGTTTATATTGAGTGACAAAAATTTTTGGTGCTGCGTTTTCGTTTAGGAGAAATAAATTCTTTTCGATGCGAGTGTTGAACTTTTCACCTCAGACATAAGGTTAAAAGCTAAAAATATACAAAAAAATTGCAGACACTTAGTAAAAAAATCAAGTTTAAATCACACGGGCATGAAAAACACACCAGTCGAACGAAAAAGCTCGAACGCAGATACGTTTATTCTGGTCTGCTGATATCTATTAAAATATTTTTGCGAGAGCCGCTTAAATTCGTGTTCCCATGTTAAAGAATAGGGCATTCGTGCTAGGCTGTCTCAGAGGCCGACTTCCTAAATTCCTGGGTATGTGTTTTATTTTAGCTGATCTTCAGTACTAACAGTTGGGACCGAATTGTTGTTTCACTGTTACTACTTTAAGAGACTCTAAGATTAAAGTAACCCGGATTTGACTTTATGACTTAGACCTTTAATTATGCAGTGTTCTTTATTTTAAGGTTTTGTTTTTTCCTTTAAATTAATGCTATAGGACTTTGAAATACAAAATCTCATAGTTATTGGAAGGTTTTGTTTTTAATCTTCGTGCCAATGAGGCCGATAATTTTTGAAAATTAAACTAATATTGCTTATCGAGAATTATTAATTGAATGCAATTCAGAGAGCTGAGTTTCCGTTTTAATAACAATTAAGCCTAATTGTAGGTGTCGTTAATAAAGTATAAACGTAAAATATAGGCAGCAATATTTACTGGTTATATCATTTTAACTTAAGTATTTAGTTTGGTAGCTAATGTTATTTCTATTGTATAATTTTATTTGCACTTTCTACACAAGTCATTTCCCTTTCAAAGACCCTTTCAAAGAAAATGATGTTTTGTCAAAAGTATTTTAGTAAGTTAGGTTACTATTATCTAAGCTTAGTTTATGCATAGTTAATACGTTTAATTGTCGTATTTGGCTTGTCTTTATCAGTTTCATTAAATCATTTCATTTATTATCGGTACCAATTCTACAATGTATGTCATTACATATTTTTCCACTGCGCCTAAATAAGACTTCAAGCGCTTGCATACTCAAGGATTGAGACAGAAGCCACCGCCAGCTACGGAAAATTATATACAAAAGGAAAAGGCCAGTGAATCATTTGACTTTAAGTATGACTAACTGGGATACCCGGCGTTGATTGGGCTTAGTGTAGAGAGTACAGTTTAATTATTTTCGTGTATATAAAAAAGACTGTTGTGATTTCTGATGTTGAGTCTCGAAACGAAGATCTCTCAGCTGAGTTTCAAGTGGGCTGACCGGAAAATTTTATTTATATCTAAGCTTTTACTACAAAACTTGCTGGTACACTTTGTTTTCTGTCCCAGGCGTAGACAGAAACAACTTGAAATTAAAGGGCATATTTGTATCACTGGGTATCAACGGAATGCGAGGAATGAATACGTCCTCACATGCAGCATTAGCCGTGATGATCATGGCCTCAGTTCCGTTCAGAAATAGATTCTTCATGGTGAGTCTTGTTCCATTGCACAACCTTGGCGGGTCGATGTTACGTAATAGCACTAGAGGGGATCTTTTTTTAAAATGAGATTAAGGGATCAAGGGTGGATCAAGGGAATTTAAATATTCTGTATTCTGTATTCGGGAATTTATATTACAGCTTGCTCTATATGCGTTACTGTATTAATAGATGAAAAAGTGGCAGGGTTGCCGGAAAGCATGGTTAACATCTAATGCTGTCGTTTTTGGTAGCTAAAGTGGCCTATTCGCACAGCCATCGATGCGACGTGTAATTTTCGCAGATATCAGGAAACACTTTGGTTATTAGCTCGTCGAGTGAAGAGACCATATTGTAGAAGCTTTAGGGAAACGAAATTAGACCGATAGTGGGGTCGACAGTAACTTCTCCATTGGCAAGTAAGAATAATTGATGTGCAAACTGCTCTAGACTTGTTTCTCCTCGTAAAAGAACCCTCATATTCGTCTTAACATCCATTTTGCGCACATGCCTCCTTAAGATCGATGACTTCAGACAGGCGTTAAGTTCATCGGCTGGCAAAGAGCCAGGACGACAACAGCCTTGCCCATAAGCTGCCCATTTCCAAGTATATCGGTCAAGCGCTTCTAGTGCTTTTTTGTGGGCCATGGTACATTTGTCCAAAATTATTAGTTTGCAATGCTTGAGAATTTGTACCATACTGGAGCCTTTGCTTATGTTGCAAATGGATCGTTCTGAAATCTGCAAATTCAATGGTAGCTTTAGATCTGAACGCGTTGTTCGGCCGTGAACTTAAATTGTAGATGCTATTCCAGAAGATGCTATAGCCAAAGCAATTTCATTTCTTTGCCGAATTTCAGCCAGCAAAATATTTATCAGAAAAGTTTTTTCCAGTTTCCCCGCGTGCGTCAAGGAAATAAATACCACGATTTCCATCCTGAATCAGACTTAAAAAAGAGTCATAGGCTTGCCTCTACTCTGAGACAATTAGGCGTTTATTATTTTCCACAAAAAGTTGGCGAGCGTTAATTTGAATTCTATCCCTTTCCCTCAAAAAATCCCTATCTATGAATGCATGACAATTTCGATTCGGCGCCTCCAGCTCAAGCTCCAATAGAGCTTTGCCATTAATAAACATATATTTATCCTCATGAAATATAAGCGCTTGTTTCATGATTTCCGCAGTGTAACCTGAGTTAATGATTGGATTATCTCTTTGCACAACTCTGAGGATGTCTTTAGCTCTATCTATTAATATATGTCTGTGGGTGTTTGGGTTTGTTGGTGGGTTTGTTTTGGAAACAAATCTATAGTTTTATTCCGAACTTGATGAAATTCTGCACACTTGAACTTCAAAGCATGAGGAAGGTCACTGTCTACCTCAGATTTCCAAAATTAATAATTATCGATAATAAAGCGATATTCATAATGGTGGCATATTAAAGAGAAATATCTCATGACCAATAATACAAAGCAAATTTTGTGCAACAATAGTTATCAATAATGGTACAAACACGAAATTCATCAAAATTATGCAGGGATCAGCAATATATAACTGATGACAAACAATCAAGGGCAAAATTTGTGCAATATAAATAAGTTTCAATTTGTAACAATGCATAGAATTTCTTTTATTTAGGCTTTTCTTAGAATTGAGAGTTAACAATTTCTTGAAAATCTTTAAAAATGACCAGTAACTGGAGATAATTGAGAGTTAGCATACTACTGAGAAAGAGTGGAAAGATAACCGAGGAAGTCGTCCTTTTGCCCCGTGCTGTATTGAGCAAATGGTAAGTATGTCAATAGAAGAATGTGAATATTTGGCTACATTCTGTGTGAATGTGAATATTTGGGAAACTGAGATGCTGATAATGCGATGATAGCACGTATTATTAATAATGATCATAAAATTATTATGCAGTGACAGGACATACATATGGCAGCGTCTATTTCTCTTGAGCTCTGTATCAAACGTCCACATGACTGGTAAAAACTTATGTCTCGAATGGATAGAGAAAGAACGAGTATTGGTCAGAGAAACTCTGCAGCTAATACAGAAACAGCTATACGGCAATTGGAAACACCTGAACGGGTGTTTCGAAAAGAGCAAAGGGGTATAAGAGCTTCGACGTCAAGGGCAATAAAAACTTGGGTCTAAAGTATCCAGTGATGTTCCCTGGTGGTGAAGATGGACACATTTTAATCTGAAGCATGTTAACAAGTAGATAAATAAAGTATGTACCGGGATTTTATTTATCACCTAGAATTCCTGTTTTTCGGATTTTTTTTAGAATGGATAGTCCCTTTACTCTGTGTTGTATTGATTGAGTTATTATTTAACCAATTTGGAGTTATAATTTAACTTCTTGATATTCTTCTGTTTAATACCCGTGTAATTATCCCGGGCAACGCCGGGTCCTCTGGTAGTGCTTCTATATAATATGCAGATTAACTAGCCGATCCGTTAAACTGCGGAATCCTTTACAAAGTAAGAATTTTTAGAACTTTGCCTAGGTACTGTGCACATTGGCTACTACTAGTTAAAGTGAAATTAAGATCTTTTCTCGAACAACAGCAACGTATTTGTAAGCTGAAATGAATACTCAGACAATCAACTCAGTAATACTAGGAACTACTAATTGAAAAACATGCTATAGTTTAATCCTATAAAGTCAAACGCAATTTTATACAATAATCAGCAGATTGTAAATAAAATATATTGATAATTTTTGAAACAATGTTATTTATTTATTTTTCGATATCTAAAGAATCAAGTTGATAAAACCACGCAATGAACAAAGTATAACAAATAGAATGAATTAAACGGTTTAAAGGTATTACAATTAAGGTAATGATTTGCAAAACATGATGAAATCATGCCTACTTGTTAGCGCAATGTAAGATTGGTGACACTTTGAATTTCATAGCAATTGATTTTTGCGACAAGCACACTTATTTGTGGCCCATTTAGATTTGCAATCACATCTTCTGAAACCTTGTCCAGTACCTAGATATTGAATTGAAATAACAGGAAACCACGGATCCACATAAAACTTTTAAATCACGTGTCTGTTCTAATCAAAATCCTTGTGTACGCTGAGGAAGGCAGCGTGACTGCCGAAATCCGCATACGTCCGATTAAAAGTTTTATGTGGATCAGTGGTTTCCTGATAATTCTATAGAAGTTCGTCCACCGTGTCCGGCTCCGGTTCTCTCTTACCTAGGGATTGTGTTATTGCTGTTTCACGTAAAGATATTTCTGCAGTTGGGACATCCACTTTCGTTAAAAATATCTCTTTGCTAATACTAAATTCAGATCGTGCATATAATTGTTTAAAGCACCGTTGTAGTACCAAGTTTATAGAAACCACCCTCTGTTTTAATAAGAACCACAGATAAAATCGAGCGGGCATCAGTTTTTGCTCTCTTTACTTCAGGTACTTTAATTCTTACAGTGACACCTTCATCGATATTTGGGTGTTTTGCATCAGAAACTGCAACCATTTTCTTTGCTTGCTTTTCTAAACCTTCCTTGGCTTCATCACGCTGGATTTTCTGGTTATTTTTACAGATCTTGCACAATACATTCTTACCAAACTCTTCCTCTTCAGGTTTTACTTCACCACAAATTACGTAACACCTGATGCTGCTTTTGAGCGAACAACACAGACAATGTCTTGAACAAATTCTGCTGAAGTTGAGGATAAATCAATGATGACTTCTTCAACCTGCAGAGGTGATTCTTTGGAAGTGCAGAGCAACTGAATATTCATTATAATTGTATCCTCAATTAACGGTGACAACAGTGTTGAAGGCAGTTTAAGATTACTATCGATGGATTTTTGTATTTCTGTAGGTGATTCTGCAGAAGGTGGTGGTGACGGAATGTCTTCTTGAATAACATTTGACTGTGATTCCAAAATACCAGTCTCTTGTGATTCTTCTAATATTTCAAGGTCTTCTTCATTATTTATCGAATGTAATATACTTTGTGGTATAATAGAAGAAGACAATCCCACTTTTGCGGGACTACTGAACATGGCTTCGTACGGACTTCTTTTAATTCCAGAATGATATGCACAATTTCTCATGAACTGTATAAGTCGCACGCCCTCACTCCACTTGTTAGTTTGGTTATCAGACATCCAAGTAGTGAGCGTATTTTCAATGTCTTGATTTGCACGTTCCACACTTCCTGTGCTACATATTCTAAGACTTGATTGCAAAATTTGCGTCCTTTATCCGAATGCAAAATACTTGGAGCTCCAAAAAGGAGGAAAATATCAAGCAAGTTGTAGGTTATTTCTTTTGCCCGTTTTGATGTGAGCGGCTTCAATACAACAAATTTTGTTAAGTGGTCTAGTTATACGAGAAGAAACTTAAACTTTCCGTCTCATTGAGACCGGTAATCGATGAGATCCACTTGGCATCTGCTATTGAAATGCGATGAAATAATCGGCTTTGCAAAAATTCCTTTTTTCTCACTTTTTTGTTTTTGTTCAGAAGGTTCGCATAAATCCAAAAATTTTTTATTTGGGCTTGGGTTAAGTTTTTATGAAGCGTATTTAATTGTTTGATCATTCTTTCTCTTCCGCCGTGTCCGATAGACAAATGAGTAGAATACAATATGCCAAACAATTCTTCAGCATGGACAAACGTTTTCGTACTTCCTCGAGCATCTTACAATGGCTCGATGAGTCTTTCACAGCCATGGACAGTCAACACATCATATCTTGAATTAATCAATAATTTCGAGATGATTCTTTCTTCTTGGAAATTTTTATTCAGTTTACATCTTCAATTATGGAATCATACTTTTGTTTTGTCATTAAATCACTATTATATCTCGATTCTTTGATAAACAGGTTTGCGTAGAATCGTTTCTTCAATTTACTGACCAATTCGGTACATGCTTGCATTCTTGGAGCAAAATTTACCTGCTTTAAAAAAATCACGACACAAATTCACGAGCTATTGAAACCATAGCATTGGAATGCGAAAGTGGAAGGTGCGTTATAAGGTATAACGTGTATGCGGATACAGGGGTGACGCGCGGTGGAAAAGAGATAGAAGTCGAGGCTACGCGTTGTAGCAGTGGGGATGCACCCGTGTTGAATTAGAGAACTAACCTTTGCACTTTAACGAGTGCGTAGTAGGTAATATGCATATTGCCTAGGTAAAGTCCTAAAAACTCCTATTCTGAAAATGATTCCGCAGTTTAATGTATCGTGTATCACAAACCCGGCTTTCGAGCTTTAACGATAACATATATAAAGAAGGATGTTTGTTTGTGGGTTGTGAGTTTGTTTATTTTTTATACAAATCTACAGTTTTATTCCGATTTTGATGAAATTTTGCATACTTACCTTCAAAGAATGAGGAAGGTCACTGTCTACCTCAGATTTCGAAAAAATAATAAATATCAATAATAAATCGATATTCGTTATGATGGCAAGGCATATTAATGAGAAATATCTCATTACCAACAATGCAAGACAAAGTTTGTGCAATAATAGGTAGGAACAATGTTATCCACTCGCAATTCACAAACAGTCTACACGGATCAACAATATATATCTCATGACCAACAGTGCAAGGCAAAGTTTGTGCAATATAAATAAGGTTTGGTTTGGTTTGGTTTGTTTGGTATTAACGTCCTTTTCAACTGCCATGGTCATTTCAGGACGGCGTTATAGGGGCCGCAAATTTTGCCTCGCAAGGGTTCTTTAACGTGCAGCCGGCAAACGACTACACGGGACCAACGGCTTTACTTCCCTTCCGAAGGAAGTGCGTGATCTGAGGATTTTCCCCCTGAAAAAATCCTCGTCGTCCTCGGCCGGGTCGAACCCGCGTCCTCGGGCATTAGAGGCGACCACGCAACCCCTGAGCCACCGAGGCCGATCATATATAAATAAGGTTCAATTTGTAACAATGCATAGATTTCCTGTTATTCAGGCTTTTCTTTGAACTGAGAGTTCTTAGTACTTGACAATTTCTTGAAAATCTTCAAAAATGATCAGCAACTGAAGATAATGGAGAGTTAGCAGACTATTGAGAAAGAGTAAAAACACGACAAAGGAACCACTCTTTTGTTGTATTGAGCAAATGGTAAATAGAAGAATCTGCGACTGCTAGACTATACAGAGTGATGAATGGACAATTTTTCCTTCAGGACATCGAGAAAAGAGTGGGAATTTCAACAACTTAAAGTGTACATCTAAAGGAAAATTACGTGGCTAAGAAATTATTTAGACTAGCAGTGGCATTCTTGGAGAGGTCCACCTGTTGTGAGCCTGTAAAAAAATTTTCCGTATTTTCATTAGGAATTTTTACTGTACTAATTCTAGGCGTTTTCATCTCATTGATATTTTTTGTACAAAGCATTTTCTAAATCTGAATACTCTAAGGCACATAATAATATTTACGAAGATATTAAAACCTTAAGGAATTGGTACACTATTCAAGGGTCAAAGTTCCATGAGTGTAAAACGTTAAGATATCATAAAATTTAATCAGAAAAACACAGAGCCACGCCGGGGTTATCACCGAGCTTGTACGTCAAGGGCAAGAAAAAATATCCTATGTTTTCTGGTGCTGAAGATGGACATTGTTTTCATCTGAGGCAAGTCAAGAAGAGTTTAAATAAGGTCCCGGTATATCACCTAGAAATCCTAGATTTTTCGTATTTTTCGTAGAATATATAGTCCTTTCGCTCTGTGTTGTATTGATTGAGTTATTATTTAACCAATTTGGAGTTATAATTTAACTTTTTGAGATTGTTCTGTTTACCTACTAAAGTAATTATCCCGGGAGACGCCGGGTCCTACAAATCTACAGTTTACTCAGATCTTGATGAAATTTTGCGCAGTTGATCTTCAAAGCAAGATAAAGGTCATTGTATATGTGTTATTTTGAAACAATAATAATTACCGATAATAAATCGATAATGCATAATGATGGCAGGGCATATTAATAAGAAGTTTCTCATGACTAGCAATGCAAGGCAAAGTTTGTGCAACACTGAGTATCAACAATGGTATCAACACGCAATGCACCAACTTAAAGCTGGGATCACCAATATATATCTCAGACCAATAATCCAAAATTTGTGCAATATTAATAAGATTCATTTGTAAAAATGCATAGTTTCCTGTTATTCAGGCTTTTCTTAGAATTGAGAGTTCTTAGCACTAAAAATTTCTTGAAAATCTTTAAAAGAGATCAGTGTCATTTGTGAGCAACGGCACAGGCGTGCGCGATTGTAGGGCTTTACGGCATATTCAGCATAAGAGGCAGAAGCCATGTACTCCATCTGTTGCCACGAACGATAGTTTGTAATATTAATAAATGCAATATGCAGTATGGTGGCAACAGATGGCAGCACAAGAGCGCGGATGGCGGAAACAGGCGAGTGATGCGCAAAGGCGCGAATATTGAGACTGGGAAAGAGAGATATGAGAAAAGAGAGAGAAGGCATAAACCAGCGAAGGGAAAAGGACGGCTAAGTGACTCGTCCGGAGAGGTTGTGACTTTCGAACTGGGTAAAGATGATGCAAGCTTCGAACGAGGAGAATTGTCCTTTTCTACGAGTGCGAGTGCCTCTCATGATAGTCCGGTTTTAGTGCCATTGGTGGCTGCCCATTCAGAGAGTGTTTTCGACAAGAAAACTGAAGCATGGCCGTCGCAGCGTCAAGTTGCATGTTTCTTTTTCCTTAAAGGTGGTTTCGCCGGTGATTTGGCTAACGAGCCGGGGCGAGCAGCGACCGACGTCGTAGGCACCTGTTCAGAGCCGCTTAACTACGCAGAGAATACTTCGGGCAGCAGGGAAGCTGCCTCTCCCGCATCGAAAGAGAGTGCTGCGTTCAACGGAGTCGACGTAGGAGGTAGCGGAATTAGGAGAGAGCGTTGGCTGCAACAAGCAGTTTCTCCGATATCAGTGTGCTACAACCTGGTCTGGATTGACAGTTTCCCGTATTGGACCGAGCGTCGTGAGGCACATTACGACAGTAGTGTTTCCAAAGAGGTTTATGGATGCTGGACTGTAATTGCGCCTTGGGGGCTAAGAGCCTACCTAGAGGACGATCTGGATGCCCTTTTTCAACCGCAGAGGTAAGCTGGTTTCCTTATGTTTTGCCATCTATTCTCTTTCTCGCTCATGAACTTAGTTTATCCCACGCAGAGTCTCATGCGCGTTGTTCGTTTTATGTGCGTGGCTAATATTATGTTTTCTTTTGTTTATTGCAGGAGCACTGTCTGACTCCTCTGCCGTTTAAAGCCTTTTGCGTCGCTGTTTTCCGTGAGGACGGGGTCCTCGGTGTACAGCCTTTTTCTTCTGCTCATAGCTAAGAAATCTCCTCATGTTATGTCAAGACTTCTTAGGAGTGCTTTGTAAGTTCAGTCCGGAGCCCGTTGTACGTGCGTTATCGCCGTACCAAACTTTCTCAAAATTTAGACTGTGTTTCTTTGTTTTGATATCCACTGGACGTAAATCCTCGTGTTAGAGGATACGTTCGTCGCGTCTTTCTCCTCTTAAAGAAAGACAACGTTTTGCTTATACAATTTACATTGTATTATTTGTTATTTTTAATTAATTGTCGGGTTAATAAAATTAATTGTTGTTATGGCTACATGGCTGTTTTTCATTTCACGGCTTTTCTTTTAACTCTTCCACTGCTAGCTCAAATATCCGTGACAGCTTTGTAGCCATATCATTAATTTTACTCCCCTTTCTGGTAGCGAGCGTTACGTTCCAGGTTCGGGGCCCAGTATTTGTCAAAAAAAAAAAAAGATTTCATTGGCTGTTGAATTCGCTATACTTTTTGGTAGCGAGCCTTATGTTTGTGGACCGGGCTGAACTTGTGGCAAAAAAAAAAAATAATTATTTTTTTCCCCCCTTGGTTTGCTTTGTGGGTCTCGTGCGTTGTTGTTTGTTTTTTGACGTAGAACTACGACTATCAGGGGTGCAGCCGAGGAAAAATTCAGACGCGATTTTTCGTTCAAAAAGTGATGTACGTATCTCAGTCTATATCTTTCTATCACTATATCCTACAACTATGGTCATTATCTCATTGGAAAGAGGATGGTTAGGTCTTGAATAATAAGCAAAAATCTTACCAAATGAGCCACTGGGTCAAAAGTTACAGCAAGTTAAAATTAAGTGAATTTTATGCTCGCCATCGTAATAACGGAGTGGCGCTGCTGCAGCTTATACGTGTGCGGCGTGTATTGGAAGCTAACCATGGCCTACGAGAAAAGGCCTGTGTATTTAATATAAAAAAGCCTGTGCATTAGGTATAAAAACATGGAAACACGAGCGTTTTAAGATAATATCATGAAATCCTGTCATCTGCCGGCGAAATCAGTACATCATCATTTATATAAAATCAGCGGCGGTGGACGTTGTCACAACGAAGAAAAAATCGAACAATGAGTTATCTAACAATGGGTTATTTCCCGATTATACAAACGGGTGGGTACGCTTCTAGTTTTTTATTAAAAATATGTTGTAAAATAATAAAATATATATTATTTTAGGCAGATTAATTATTTTAAGAAATGAACTTTGAAGTTTTCTTAATTTCTTAAAACAAAACAATAAATCTGACTAAAATAATATGTTTTCAAACATGTTGGTCTTAGTTGTTTGTAAAACTATAAATATATGGGTCTTTAAAACAACAGTGATTTTACGACATAGAGTCGACGCGTTTCAGCCATGGCTTTCTTCAGGACTGTGTGTATAATGATTAAAGAAGCTTAGAAGAACACTCGAGGGGGAGAGAGGGTTGGGGTAGGCGGGTAAAACAACAACGGGGGGGAGTCTAGGAGATTGCTGCATTCGTAATTTAAAACCCAATGGGAATAGGAGAGTTCTGACCAAATTATTTGTGCAAACGGAAAACAATACAAGACTGTATCTAGAATAACTCAATGGTAGATTATCAATACGGCAGGTATACCCCATTTCATTCATTAGGGTAACAAAAGTGGGGACTTCAAGACTAGGACGGAGTTAATTACTCAACTCCGATTAAAACTTGGAGATAGGGGGAGTTTTAAAAGTAACACATTGTCAGCAAGTAGGGGGAGAAACCTTCGAGCATGAAAATAGAAGGTTTCTTCTATTTTCATGCTCGAAAGGAGAAACCAGCTCACATTTGGAAACAGATCCCTTTAGAGGAATGGCGGGGGAGGGGGGAGCCGTAGGAAAATACTCAAATTGGTTCAAACATCGTGTAATGGTCCTTGTCACCCACGCTTATTAATGAACAACAAAATAAAACTTATAAGGAAAAATACATACAGATAAATAAAATATAAAACAACAATTAGATATCTGGATAAATAAATAAATTAATTAATAAATAAATGGAAGAATGATATATAAATATAAAACCACATGCTCTGGCATTTTACATGAACGTGTTGACAGGCATGGGGCAGCACGAATGGATAAGAACCCTACAAACAACTAACGACATTCTATTGAAACCCGGCTAGAATGTGGACTACTTACAGTTTCCCCACTCTTCATTCCATCTCCGTATTATTATAGCCCCCCCTACCCACCGCCCTCACCTTTTGTTGTCATTTAATTTAGTTTACTTTATATACTAAATTTTTTTTTATTTTGTTCCTTTTTTCGCCAAAAAATACACACAAACGGTAACCAATGATAACATACAGTAGTAGTTCTACGCCTTAAAAACCCGCGGCTTTGGCAGTCAGCAGAGCCTCCGTCAATTTTTTTTTTCCCCCTCTTTCTCGCGAACGCTGCGTTTTAGGTGGTTGTGCTCTACTTGTTTAAAAAAATAAAATAGGGAAGGGAGTTTATGGGTAGTTGTATATGCGCTTTGTAGTTTATCCCACGCAGAGTCTCATGCGCGTTGTTCGTTTTATGTGCGTGGCTAATATTATGTTTTCTTTTGTTTATTGCAGGAGCACTGTCTGACTCCTCTGCCGTTTAACGCCTTTTGCGTCGCTGTTTTCCGTGAGGACGGGGACCTCGGTGTACAGCCTTTTTCTTTTGCTCATAGCTAAGAAATCTCCTCATGTTATGTCAAGACTTCTTAGGAGTGCTTTGTAAGTTCAGTCCGGAGCCCGTTGTACGTGCGTTATTGCCGTACCAAACTTTCTCAAAATTTAGACTGTGTTTCTTTGTTTTGATATCCACTGGACGTAAATCCTCGTGTTAGAGGATACGTTCGTCGCGTCTTTCTCCTCTTAAAGAAAGACAACGTTTTGCTTATACAATTTACATTGTATTATTTGTTATTTATAATTAATTGTCGGGTTAATAAAATTAATTGTTGTTATGGCTACATGGCTGTTTTTCATTTCACGGCTTTTCTTTTAACTCTTCCACTGCTAGCTCAAATATCCGTGACAATCAGTAACTGGAGATAATGGAGAGTTAGCACACTATTGAGAATAAGTGAAAAGACGACAGAGGAAGCACTCATTTAGCTCCGTGATGTATTGAGCAAATGGTAAGCATGTCAATAGAAGAATCAACAACTGCTAGACTACAAAAAGTTATGAATGGCCAAGTTTTGCTTTCAGACGTCGAGAGCAGGGTGGTAATATACAACAACATTATGTGTACATGTACAGTAAGATCATGTGACTAATGAACGGATATATGTGTTATCCTATTGCATTTTTCTCGCCGCCCTCTTATTTTTTCCTATTTGTCCTCCCAACACGTCTTCTAATTAATCTCATTTGTTCTCTTCTTGTTTTTCAGCCATTATCGTATTACTATTCCCTATGCAAACTATATATAAACACGTCCGTTAGTACACCTTTCATAACTTCAGGATAATTCTCTAATATTCTATTTGCTTTTAGAGAATTATCCTTTTTGTTTTCATAAAGGATAGTCTCTATCCGCAACGTCAGCTTTTCATTTTAATTATTTTTGGTTATTATATCATATCTTTTATTTATTTTGAATTTTTAATTAATAACTATTATTTATTACGTGACTAAGAAACTATTTAGGCTAGGTGTGGCATATTTGGAGAGGTCCATCAATTGTGAGCATTTAAAAAAATTTTTTCGAACTTTCATTATGAATTTTTAGTATAATTTAAAGAGTTTTGATCTGTTTATTTTTAAGATATTGCAAAATTTAATCAAAAAAAAAAATCCGAGCCACAGCGGGGATATCACCTAGGTTATTTGTGTGAATGCGAATATTTTGGACACTGAGATGCTGATAAGGCGTTGATTGAACATTCGTTTCCATGAATTCTTAATAACTAGAAATTCCACCCGTCGCATGACGGGTGTCAACCGTACAGGCTGAAGAGTAAAGAAATGAAAGTGAAGCATCAATGGTGTTCAAAACTTATATTCTACAACAATATTGGCTACTGTTCATCTGCATATAAAATAAATTGGGCTAGTGCGAGTTGGGCTCTCGCATCGAGGGTTCTGTACTACCATATAATATATTTACCAAAATATGCTAGGTTCTGGAGGGTGTGGCACTGTGTTCTCGATTTCGGCTTTTATAGACATATAATTTTTAATTGTTTAAGTGTCGAAATTTATAAAATAAGCGCTTTGAACAAAAAAGTTTTCAAATATTAAATTAACAGATCACCTGAAAAAAGATTTTATGTTTGGCGTTGCGCTGTGCCACCCACGTGCGGGGGAGGACCCTCAGTGTGTAGTCCTATAATATACTTAGTCCCCGTACGTCGAGGCGAGGGAGGGTGGACCTCGAATTAGCCGTGCAAAAGAGTATTAGCTAGTACGTTTAAGCAAGACAACAACATTTATCTTCTATTAGAACTTTAATTATTTAAATATCCATATAGCATTAAAACATTTAACAATACTTAACACAAACTCAGGGGCCCTCTGAAACAAACAGAACAAAAGCATATGCTTCAAGTGCAAAATTCCAAGATAAACAATAATTACAGCAAGTATTTTTGCCTAGAATTACTGTACATATTCAAATTGGCATCTCGCCGGCATAAGTGTACTTTTTTAACAGTGGTACGCTAACATGTACCAGGGCAAACTGCTCCAGCCACCCCTTAGCGCATTAATCAACATCAATAGAGCTAATACATCAATTCAACACTGGAACGTGTCGTGTACCCCTTTTTATATTGTTGGGAGGGGTACCGTAACCCACTTAAGTATTGCTATTAAACCACTTCCTGTTCAATACTACAATGCGCCAACGAACCTTTAGGTTCCATTATTCTCTGCAACTTATGCGCGGGCGTGGGCAGTTGCCCTCACAACGGTCAACAGCCTTATGACTCAATTTCACGCTGGCACCTCTTGATTTGCTCAACAAGCAACATTTATGCCGACTCAGCTGAACATGGATTGTTCAGTAACGCTAATGAACATTCTCTGCCATATGGCATTAAAACCCACAATGTTTGTTTCCTTAAGAATATTCAACATGGAATAAAGTACCAATGCACTGCTTCACAAATTAATTGTTCTTCAACAGCGCATGCAAAAGGAGCGTCCCGTCGGAAGAAAGTCGATAGCGACTGCCGCTCGACGCGTAATCACTGCACATAAAACAGGAACGCAAGAATGTCAATATACATTCGGACAATGACCTGTCTACGCAGTTTTTCCCTTGTGATCCAAGAAACAAATTCTTCCGAAATAAATAAAAAAGCAACGGTCTCACCCAGCTCGATGGCAAGTTGTCTTCTCAATGCTGTAGTTCATGAGGACAAAGAACATCTAGGCCAACTGCTGCCACGACCACGGACTTCATTCGAACTCTACGACGTTTTATCGTGAAAATCGCCAATACTTCGAAACATCAGCATTTGGAGTTAATTTTGTATCGAACTGTGAAATCAACTGTATTGCTATCTGTTCCAGTTCCACTTTCAAGCGATGCTGATAGGATAGCGAGTAACAAGCGCAATTTTCGAAGCCTCCATCGCTGGTCGCTTGTTATCACTCCTCTACAAACCTAAAAAAAACGTCTTCTCCGGTCGAAAAATAATTTTTTTAAGACAACACATAAAAAAAAGAACCTCTCTTAACAATACTTACACACAATACAAAAGACACGCGGTTTTTCATAGAAAACCTCCTCGCCACAACAAAGCTTAGCAATCGACGCCAAAACATTGTTGCCGCGAAGGGGAATTTACATTGCTCTTCATAAATTGCTCTTAACAATTACCTAGAAAACTAAGCTTATCATGCCCATTACAATAAATTGCAACCAATCACTCACAAATTTATAACGACAACACCACAAACACGATATACAAACGAATGAGCTACATAAAATACAATGACCAGAACATACATCCACACATACGCACGCATGCACCACCCCCAACAAGTGAAACACACACTGACCCTCAGTCACAGCGCAAGTCCAACGTTACATTTGGCCAGTTTTTCATTATTTGTTGTAATACTTTAGGGTTTGATCTACAATCATGCCAAGTTTGACGCTTGTATGTATAACCGTTTTTACGATAAAACAAAAAAAACAACAAAAAGAAACAAACAAAAAGAAAAAGAAAAAAACTTTTTACATTTTTTATTATTTGTTAGTCAATCCGCTGTCTGCCATAATAACACATACTCTGTGAAAATTTCAACTGGCCACCTGTTCCCCTTCAAAAGTTACTGCCCTTAATAGTATTATCTTACCGCACAACAATCCCTCGCTTTGGACAGACGAAGAGAATTATTATTTTTATTTCAGTTTATTTATTTAATTAAATAACAATTATTGTCTTGCCACAACAATCCCTGGCTTCGGACGGATTGTTGTAACTTTCTTTGTTGGCTTCGGACAGATACGAGAATTAGTATATTAGATGAGCATAAAGTGATGATGCACTTGAGCTCCTTATCAAACGTCTAGACGACTGGCAAAAATTTACGTGTCTGGAAAGAAAAGAGAAAAAACGAGTATAGGTCAGAAAAACTCTGGAGCTAAACATAAAAAGCTATACGGGCATTGGAAACATCTGAACAACGGGAGTTTCGAATAGTGCCAGAGGGTATACGAACTAGTACGTCAAGGGCAAATCTGATTTTTTAATCTGAGGCAAGTCAAGAAGAGTTTAAACAAAGTCCCGGTATATCTCCTAAAATTCCTGTTTTTCGGATTTTTTGTAGAATGGATATTCCGTTCCCTGTCCGTTGTATTGACTGAGTTCCCCAGTGGTGAGGATGAACTTGTTTTATTAAAAACTTCTTGATTTGCCTCAGATTAAAACAAAGTTTCGGTATGTCAACTAGAACTCCTGTTTTTCGGATTTTTCGTAAAATGGATAGTCCCTTCTGTCTGTGTTCTATTATGTGAGTTATTATTAACCAATTTGTATTTATAATTTATCTTTTTAAGATTGTTCTGTGTAATTATTCCGGTCAACGCTGGGTCCACTGCTATTGTTATTAAGTAGCGGAAGAATGGAGCTACTTATTGTTTTCACAATGTACGTCTGTCTGTCCGTCCGTCCCCTTCATAATTTCCGCATTTTTTGAGGTAGAAAGTTGAAATTCGGAATGTAGCTTACTATGGGCATGTGCATCTTCACTCTTTAGTTTGGTTTTGATTAGCCCAATGGGGTCGGAGTTTCGGGGGCGGAAATTAGAGGGGACCAAATGGTCTACGCGTGAAATTCGGTATGCAGATTCCTCTAAGTAAGATCAACATTTCTGTAAAGTTTGGGCCAAATTGTCCCAATAGGGTCGGTGTTGTGGGGGTGGCAGTCACTTGGTCTATAGAGCTATGGCAACATATGGCATGTCATATATCATTCGTTTGGAAATGAGGAGAAACGAAAGAAGATAGAGCTCTTTTTCATTTTCTAAATACTACGTTCGAGAAAATCAATTTTTCGATTAAAAAAATGGGGGGGGGGGTTAAAAAGTGCAGATAAAAGGGTAAAAATAGATAACCTCAGCGCTTCCGCTACTTTCCTATACCTTCCTCGGGAGGATTAATTTCTTGTTATCGTGTTAAAAATATCTTGTGATATTATCCTTTATTATTACAATAGAAAAAGGAAAAACTGGCAGAAGTATAAGTGGTATTAGGTTCACCTCTAAATTGAAATAAATATAAAATGCTGTGCATTTATTGCTGCAAGGGCTGTCTATTCTAAATTCAAGGATTCTAGATTAAATGCAAGGATTGTTCTACCATTTTTGCCATTTCACGTGTCCGTTTACAAAGCAACTCTACACATAAATCTCCGATCAGCGACGCGTCACAAACTGGTTACCAAGTAGTATCGTTGTGTGCAGATGCTAATTGAAATACATGGACGGCAATATTTAGCAACTGATTCGAGATTTTAGTTTGTAATTCATTTGTTTTTAGTCGCTTTGTATGCGAAGGGCCTAACCCGAAAACGGCTATGTACTGTATATGTTGGTAGATTTCACAGACTGAGAGTAGTCGACATTGATGTGTGCCTGAAATATTTTTGTAAAGAGAGGGGAGTAAGGCACGACCCACATGTTATCAGTTTTGATGTCGGTGTTAAAATTAAATGTAACAGTCGCTGTGAAGCCCCCATTTTCAGGTTTCCGTCTTCTGTATAATGGATAACCATCGTTGGCTGATTGGGTATAACCATCGTTTTCTGTATAATCAATGAACTGTCGTGGCTAGTTCTTAGTACATTTGCCATTTTTCATGCATGGTGCCTCCTGGTTTAAAGGTCTGTGGATCATGTTCTTTGTCACTACTTCGATTAACAGCGGATCCTTCCGAAGTGGAAATTATGTCGTCTGTTTCAGAGATAAATAAGGTCGTGGAATTATTTTAAAATAATTATTTTGTATAAATAAAAAATCTATGGGTGCAAAATACGTCGAAAATTAATATAAGAAATCAAAAATCGTTATGTGAATAACGACTAATAGAACTATTCTGAAAAACATAACGATTTAGTTCACGATAGAAAGCAAAGTACGGAGTCAGATTGCAAAGTGCCAAGGTTAACTTGGCCCATTCAAAGAACTCCTTAAGGTTGGTAGTATTTATTTTGTCTGTAGGTTTTGTAAAGTTATCTTTCTTTCAGGGGGCAGCCGTAGTCCAGTTGTCTCGCCTTGCTCAAAACAATGGTGGAGTTAAGCAACCTTGGGCGCGGCTAATCACAGGTTGGGTGACCACCTGGATATTTCCATGGCCCCCCCCCCCCCCCCGTGCTTCGCAGGGCACGTAAAGCCGTCGGTCCAGGCTGCTGCGACCATCATACAGCAGTCGTTAAAATATAAAGATGGCGCAAAACTCCCTCGAAGGAGTAAGTGATAACGATAAGATAACTTTCTTTCATCTATTAACACATGTGATGTTTAAGGCTTTTTTGTTTTTATGAGGTACCCGAATAAGAGACTGTTACTAGCATATTTTTTCGTAATAAAAGGCAAATAGATGGCAGATGCACGCCCAGTAGGATAGCTGTGCAGTTCTCCTTAACAAAAATGGCCCACTGGGCATTCGCATCCGACTACCGAGCAGGCCAGAGACGGCGCGAACCCTCTCCAACCTGTCGTTCATTAATTTTTTTGTGAGGTCCGGGCTTCAGTCGAGCAAGCCAGACTTTTCACCCATTGAAAGATTAAGAATAGGTTGAATAAGCCGTTTCGGCCCCAAGGCCTCTAATCATTCGCTTTTCCGGATGAGACTGCGTTCCTCACTGAGCACCAGCTATCCTGAGGGACTACGGAGGGAACCAGTTACTAGACGGCTCGATACTCGGATCCGACGATCGATTTGCACGTCAGAATTGCTACGGAGCTCCACCAGAGTTTCCTGTGGCTTCGTCCTGCCCGAGTATAGTTCACCATCTTTCGGATCCCAACGTGTGCGCTTGGCTCCACTTCGCCGACGTAACTGCCAAGTAATTGCCTTAAACACAGTAGCACAAACTTGCAATTTGTAAACCTGAAACCCAAATTCGTAAAAACCTCTTTTGTAGCATAAATATTCTAAGAGAGTTACGTTGCGTGGTAGCCCCCCAAAATATAATTCCAAAGCATGAGATAGTATGAATAAATGCTTTATATAATAAAATTAACTGATCAGGACGCAAATGACATAGCCTTGAAATAAAACTCATGTTAGGATTAAGTTTCAAGAGAAGATTTTACGTGCAGATCCCAAGAGAGGTCTTGCCTAATTGAATATTTTCGATACTTATAAAAGAATCGGCGGGTACGTTTTCCTTCTTGTCTTGATAAAAAAACATTATTCGAATCTTACTAGTGTTAATTTTTTTATATTTTTTTATTTGTATAAGAATAATTTGACAAGCAGCGACATCGCTCGTTTAAGTCAAAGACATAAATAAAATATGAAAGATACTAAAAAAGGTAAAGCATAATGCAAAATACAAAAGCTGATTAAATATAAACAAAACAAATTAACATGCCACTTATAACTTAAAACACAGCACAATATTTACATATAAAAATTTTTACATTTACTTTTATAAGAACATTTTACGCATATAATTGTTTTTACATTTTTACCAATTTTTTATATTGCCGAGTAAAAATCTTAAGAGATTTAGCATTTTTAATATAATCAGGTAGATTATTAAAATTTTTAATTGCCGAGAAAGAAAGAAAGTCTCTTCCCTTTATCAGCATGTCTTGTATTAATAGTATAAATCTCAGTTTCTAATTTTAATTTGTTTAAATCGCTCCAAGCAAACAATCTCCTGGCTCCGTCACGCACCGTAGTAAGAAGAGCGTTAGTGTCAGAATTGGAATGCTAGCGTAACATCGTCAGCTTACATAATAATTTTGTGTCCTGTAAGAACGGATGGTAGCTCACTAATGAACAGAAAAAACAGAAGGGGAGACAATAAAAAATGAGGGATGCCAAGGTTCCTACCGATCAAAGAAAATGAATGCCCTTCGCCAATATTCCCTGTTATGCAGAAAAAAAGCTAGCCATGCTAGAGGGGGATCTGTATGTATGATAATATGTACTAAGCTTAGCCAGGAATAACGGGATGGAGAAAGTGTCAAAGGCTTTTGGAAAATCAACAAACAACGCAGCCATCAATTTGTTCTCAACTATCTCACCTATAATAATTTTTCGATTGAAAAATGGAAGGAAAAATTCTGCGACCTGGATTTGAACCAGGAACCTCGACTATCATGACCGACGCCTCTACCAATTGGGCTATCGCAGAATTTCTCCCCTCCAAACCATCAGAAAGTTTGATGAACTCACAGATAATAATAATAATAATAATTATAAACTGGAGATTGTCTCCAAACACAGGTAATAATTTTTCGATTGAAAAATGTAAGGAACAATTCTGCGACCTGGATTTGAACCTGGAACCTCGACTATCATGGCCTCTACCAATTTCGAGGCGTCGGCGAGGTGATAGCCCAATTGGTAGAGGCGTCGGCCATGATAGTCGAGGTTCCTGGTTCAAATCCAGGTCGCAGAATTTTTCCTTCCATTTTTCAATCGAAAAATTATTACCCGTGTTTGGAGACAATCTCCAGTTTATAATTATTATTATTATTATCTCACCTACGAGATACTCAGTGAGTTCCAAACATGCTGAATCGGTAGATCTATTCGGGGTAAAACCATGCTGAATATTGGAATAACATTAATTTCAAAAATATATGACGCTAAACGCTTATAAAAGAGCTCAATAACTTTCGAGAAGACTGACAAAGTAACCATAGGTCTTTAATTGTTATAATTCATAAGATCCCCTTATATAATTAGGAGTTTACACGAGCCATTTTTAAGGCAGAGGGAAAAGACCGGAGAATCAGAGATTGATTGAATATTATTGACTGAGGAGACGCGATCACATCATCCAAAACTGTGAGTACATAAGCTCTAAAACCCAAGGAATCAGGAGTAGAACATGGCTTTAAACAAGCTATCACCTCTATGAGTTCATCTGGAGAGGTAAGAATGACAAAAAAAAATACGAAGAGAACCGCGATTTTATTTCACTTATTACCTCCCCCTCCCCAATTTTTTAAATCGAAAAATTGATTTTCTCGAAGGTGTAAAAGCGCTCTATCTTCTTTCGTTTCTCGTCATTTCCGAAAGAATGATATATGACATGCCATATGTTGCCGTAGTTCTAAACACCCAGAAACTGCCACCCCCACGATTCCCAACCCATTGCAATGGACTGTGAAGTTGATCTTGTTTAGAAGAATCTGCATACCGAATTTCACACCTTTATATGCATAAATACGGGACATTTGGTGCCCTCTAATTTCCGCCCCCGAAACTCCTACCCCAGTGATCCAATCAACACCAAACTAAATAGTGAAGGTGCGCATGCCCATAGTAAGCTATATTCCGAATTTCAATCTTCTACTTCAAAAAATGGTTTCAAACTGGTTCCAAACTGGTTTCAAGGAACCTGGTTTAGTGGAACCATTATGGTTTATTGGAACTTTCAATGCTAAAATATAGTATGTAATATATCAAACGACTTGGAATGAGGTGTCATCAATGAACATAACGTAAAATTAATGATAGTCCAAATTGGTTTCAAGGAACCTGGTTTAGTGGAACCATTATGGTTTTATGGTTCCATTATGGTTCTATGGACCTTTCACTGCTAAAATATGGCATGTTATATATTAAACGACTTGGAATAATGTGTCATGAATGAATATTACGTAAAATTAATGATAGTCGAAATTGGTTTCAAGGAACTTGGTTTAGTGGAACCATTATGGGTCATTGGATATTTCATTGCCAAAATATGGCATGGAATATATCAAACAACTTGGAATGAGGTGTCATGAATGAATATAACGTAAAATTAATGAAAGTCGACATGGGTTCAAAGGTACGAGGTGTAATGGTATCTTTATGGCCCATTAGAAACTAACAAGGTTAACATAGGGCTGTTTAAAAATATAATTCCGCGAATGGTTTAATTTAACCTTTCGGTACTTGGTTATGTCATTCCTAATGGTTTATTAAGTTCCGAATGGTGCTTTATGCTATCAGTGTGGGGAAACGTGTCTGTCTGTCTGTCTGTGTGTGTGTCTGTCCGTCTGTCCGTATGTAACGCCAACTCCTCGGAGGCTATCAAAGATTTTCAAAATCTGTTTCCGTCAGTCGATGAATATGGTTCATGCCACGAACCAATCACAAATATTATCTAAATCGATTTATTGGCACGTGCACAAATGGTACCTCCATTTTCCCACCAAGCAATTTTCAGTGGGAAGAATATTAAATAATATATCAAACAATTCGTAATGACGAGATAGAAGGGGTTATTCATGATCATTTTCGTCACTCGATAAATATGGGAAATGGCGCGAAAGAAACACAAAAATTAGCTAAATCCGTTAATTAGCACGTGCACAAATGGTACCTTCACGATCCCACCATGGAATTTTCAATATAGAGATATATTAAGTAATATATCAAACAAACCGTAATGACGAAATTGAATCAGATATAAATTACTATATTCGCCAATTAGTAAATATGGTTACAGGAATGAACCATTTTGTAAATGGTTGTAATCGAAACATTGGCACGTGCTCTAATGTTACTCTTATGACAACCTCAAAAATTTTCAATGATAAGATATGGCATGTAATATATCAAACAAATTGGGATGATGTATCATGAATGAATATAACGTAAAATTAATGCCAGTCCAAATTGGTTTCAAGGAACCTGGTTTAGTGGAGCCATTCTGGTTTAGTGAAACCATTACGGTACATTGGAACTTTTAATAAAGTATGGTATGTAATATATCAAACACTTGGAATGAAGTATCATGAAAGAATATAACGTAAAATTAATGATAGTCCAAATTGGTTTCAAGGAACCTGGTTTAGTAGAACCATGATGGTTCGTTGTAACTTTCAATATTAAAATATGGCATGTAATATATCAAACGACTTAGAATGATGTGTCATGAATGAATATAACGTAAAATTAATGACATTTCAAATTGGTTTCAAGGAACCTGGTTTAGTGGAACAGTTATGGTTCATTGGAACTTTCCATGTAAAAATATAGCATGTAATATATCAAACGACTTGGAATGATTTGACATGAATGGACATAACGTAAAATTAATGGTAGTCGAAATTTGTTTCGAGGAACCAGGTTTAGTGGAGCCATCATGGTTCATTTGAATTTCAATGCTAAAATATGGCATATAATATCAAACGACTTGGAATGAGTTGTCATGAATGAATATAACGTAAAACTAATGATAGTCGACATTGGTTCCAGGATACGTGGTGTAATGGTATCTTTATGGCCCATTAGAAACTAACATAGGGCTGTTTAAAAATATAGTTCCACGAATGGTTTAGTTTAACCTTTCGGTGCTTGGTTATGTCATTCCTTAATGGTTTATTAAGTACTGAAAGGTGCTTTATGCTATCAGTGTGGGGAAACTTGTCTGTCTGTCTGTCTGTCCGTCTGTCTCTCTCTAACTTTAACTCTTCCGAGGCTATGAATAATTTTTAAAATCTGTTTTCGTCAGTCAATGAAAATGGGTCATATCACGAATTATTCACAAATATTATCCAAATCGGTTCAATAGCACGTGCACAAATGGTACTTTCACGACCCCACCTAGCAATATTCAATGGAGAGATATATTAATTAATATATCAAACAAATCGTAACGATGAGATAGAAGCAGATATAAATTACTATTTTCACCAATTGATAAATATGGTTCAGGATATGAACGATTTCAAAAATGGTTGTAATCGAAGCAATGGCATGTGCTCTAATGGTACCCTTATGACATGTAGTATATCAAACAAATTGGAATGATGTATCATGAATGAATATAAGGTAAAATTATTTATAGGCGAAATTGTTTCAAAGACACCTTGTTTAGTGGAACCATTATAGTTCATTGGAACTTTAAATGCTAAAATATGGCGTGTAATATATCAAATGACTTAGAATGAAGTGTCATGAATGAATATAACGTAAAATAAATGATAGTCCAAATTGATTTCAAGGAACCTGCTTTAGTGGAACCATTATTGTTTATTGGTACCATTATGGTTCTAGGGAACTTTCATTGCTAAAATATGGCATGTAGTACACTGAGTTAGTAAAACTCATGGGATAGCAAGCTCATTGATTGATGGGCATGGCTCACGAATTCACAGAGGTAACGGATTCTGGGAATGGACCATTAGACGTTGTGGGAACAGCTTGGATAAGTGATTAATCAGAAATGGCATGTCGTCGCGAGTTGACGTCATTTGAACGGGGTATGATAGTAGGTGCCCGACGCATGGGATGTTCCATTGTCGCAGTGGTGCAGGAATTTGGCTTTCCCCGCTCAACTGTCTCCAGAGTGTACCGGGAATGGCTGAATGAAGGCATCACAGTCCACAACAGGCACCATATCGGGCGTCCAGTTGCCCTGAATGATCGTGACCGGCGACACGTGGGACGAATGATTCAGAGAGACAGGAGCGCAACAGTGCAGCAAATCACAGACCAGTTCAATACTGGCCGCACTAGAAACTTCTCTCGGTGGACTATCCGTCGGAATCTGCATGCCCTCGGGTGCCAATGCTTACCCAGCGTCATCGCCCTACACGGGTGCCAATGCTTACCCGGCGTCATCGGACACTCCGGCGTGCATTTGCCACCAACCATCTTGGCTGGACTCTGCAACAGTGGCGTAACGTCATATGGTCAGATGAGTCACGATATCAACTGTACCACGCTGATGGGAGGCACCGTGTGTGGCGCAGACCTCACAAAACGATGGACCCCGCATGCCAACAGGTGGTGGTGCAGGGTGATGGGGCGTCAGTGATGGTCTGGGGTGCATTTTCCTGGTTTGGAATGGGCCCTCTGGTTATCCTGGACCAAACGTTGAATGGTCCACGGTATCGTCAACTCATCGGAGACCATCTGCACCAGTTTTTGACATTTCAACACCCTGACGACGTAGCAGTCTTTCAAGATGACAATGCTCCACCACATCGCTCCAATGTCGTCCGCGAATGGTTCAAGGAGCATGCAGGAGAGGTCCACCGACTGAGCTGGCCAGCCCGGAGCCCTGACATGAATCCCATCGAGCATATCTGGGATGCTGTTGAAGACAGGCTCCGGGCACTGGATCATCCGCCCACGAACGGGCAGCAACTATCTTCGGCTCTGCAGACTATCTGGTGTCAACTGCCTCCAGAAGTGCACCAGGGACTTGCAGACTCACTACAGCGCGGTATTGCTGCACTCCACAGGGCCAGATGTGCATAATAATAGACCAGCATAATAAGTAACTATCCCATGAGTTTTGCTAACTCAGTGTATATCAAACGACTAGGAATGTTGTGTCATGAGTAAATAAAACGTAAAATTAATGATAGCCCAAATTGGTTTTAAGGAACCAGGTTTAGTGAAACCACTCTGGTTAAGTGGAACTATTATGGTTCATTGGAACTTTCAATGCTAAAATATGGCATGTAATATATCAAACGACTTAGAGACATGTGTCATGAATGAATATAACGTAAAATTAATGAAAGTCGACACAGGTTCAAAGATACGTGGTGTAATGGTTTTTTATGGCCCAATAGAAACTAACAAAGTTAACTTAGGGTTGTTTAAAAATATAGTTCCGGGAATGGTTTAATTTAACCTTTCGGTACTTGGTTATGATATTCCTAATGGTTTATTAAGTACCGGAAGTTGCTTTATGCTATCAGTGTGGGGAAACGTGTCTGTCTGTCTGTGTGTCTGTCTGTCCGTCTGTAACTCTAACTCCTCGGAGGCTATCAAAGATTTTCAAAATCTGTTTTCGTCAGTCGATGGATATGGTTCATATCACGAACCGGTCGCAAATATTATCTAAATCGATTTATTGGCACGTGCACAAATGATACCTCTATTTTCCCGCCAAGCAATTTTCATTCGGGAAGAATATTACGTAATATATCAAATAAGTCGTAATGACGTGATAGAAGAAGTTATTCGTTATCATTTTCGTCACTCGATACATATGGGACATGGCGTGAAGGAATTCCAAAAATTATCTAAATCCGTTTAATAGCACGTGCACAAATGGTACCTTCACGACCCCACCAAGCAATTTTCAATATAGAGAAATATTAAGTAATATATCAAACAAATCGTAATGACGAAATTGAAGCAGATATAAATTACTATTTTCGCCAATTAATAAATATGGTTACGGGAATAAACCATTTTGAAAATGGTTGTAATCGAAACATTGGCACGTGCTCTAATGGTACTCTTATGACACCCTCAAAAATTTTCAATGATAAGATATGGCATGTAATATATCAAAGAAATTGGGATTATGTATCAAGAATAAATATAACGTAAAATTATAGCTAGTCCAAATTGGTTTCAAGGAACCTGGTTTAGTGGAACCATGCTGGTACAGTGGAAACATTATGATTCACTGTTATTTTCAATGCTAAAATATGGCGTGTAATATATCAAACGACTTGGAATGAGTTGTCATGAATGAATATAACGTAAAATTAATGATAGTCCAAATTAGTTTCAAGGAACCTTGTTTAGTGGGACCATGATGGTTCTTTTGAACTTTCTTTGCTAAAATATGGCATGTAATATATCAAACGACTTGGAATAATTTGCCGTGAATGAATATGACGTAAAATTAATGACAGTCCAAATTGGTTTCAAGGAACCTGGTTTAGTGGGACTTTGAATGCTGAAATATGGCATGCAATATATCTAACGATTTGGAATGACTTGTCATAAATGAATATAACGTAAATTATTGATAGTCCGAATTGGTCTCAAGGAACCTGGTTTAGTGGAACCATTCTGGTTCACTGGAACTTTCAATGCTAAAATATGGCATGTAATATATCAAACGACTTGAAATGAAGTGTCATGAAAGAATATAACGTAAAATTATGATAGTCCAAATTGGTTTCAAGGAACTTGGTTTAGTAGAACCATGATGGTTCATTGTAACTTTCAATGCTAAAATATGGCATGTAATATATCAAACGACTTAGAATGATGTGTCATGAATGAATATAACGTAAAACTAATGATAGTCGACATTGGTTCAAAGGTACCTGGCGTAATGGTATCTTTATGGCCCATTAGAAACTAACATGTTTAACATAGGGCTGTTTAAAAATATAGTTCCGCGAATGGTTTATTTTAACTTTTTGGTACTTGGATATGTCATACCTTAATGG
The DNA here is from genome assembly GCA_023313115.1 of Rhysida immarginata. NCBI lineage: Eukaryota > Metazoa > Arthropoda > Chilopoda > Scolopendromorpha > Scolopendridae > Rhysida > Rhysida immarginata. The sequence continues at coordinate 410,784 of JAHWFO010097661.1, forward strand.
TTTAATAATACCGAAAGGTGCTTTATGCTATTAGTGTGGGGAAACCTGTCTGTCCGTCTGTCTGTCTGTCCGTCTGTCTGACTGTAACTTTAACTCCTCCGAGGCTATGAATAATTTTTAAAATCGTTTTCGTCAGTCGATGAAAATGGTTCATGGCACGAATCAATCACAAATATTATCTAAGTCGGTTCAATAGCACGTGCACCAATGGTACCTCTATTTTCACGCTCAGCATTATTCAATGGGAAGATATATTGAATAATGTATCAAACAAATCGTAATGACGAGATAGATGCGGGTATTCATTATTATTTTCGTCAGTCGATGAATATGGTGCATGGCAGGAATCAGTCACAAATATTATCTAAATCGGTTCAATAGCACGTGCACAAATAGTACCTTCACGACCCCATCTAGCAATTTTCAATGGAGAGATATATTAAGTAATATATCAAACAAATCGTAATGACAAGATAGAAGCAGATATAAATTACTATTTTCGCCAATTGATAGATATGGTTCAGGATATGAACGATTTTAAAAATAGTTGAAATCGAAACAATGGCACGTGCTCTAATGCTACCCTTATGACACCCTCAAAAATTTTTTCAATCATAAGATATGGCATGTAGGTTATCAAACAAATTGGGATGTTGTTTCATGAAAGAATATAAGGTAAAATTATTGATAGGCGAAATTGGTTCAAAGACACCTGGTTTAGTGGAACCATAATAGTTCATTGGAACTTTTAATGCTAAAATTTGGCATGTAATATATCAAACAACTTGGAATGAGGTGTCATGAATGAATTAAACGTAAAATAAATGATAGTCCAAATTGGTTTCAAGGAACCTGGTTTAGTGGAACAATTCTGGCTTATTGGACCGTTCAATGCTAAAATTTGGTATGTAATATATCAAACGACTTGGAATGATGTGTGATGAGTGAATAAAACGTAAAATTAATGATAATCCTAACTGATTTCAAAGAACCCGTTTTAGTGGAACCATTATGGTTCATTAGAACTTTCATTGCTAAAATTTTGCCTGTAATATATCAAACAACTTGGAAAGATGTGTCATGAATGAACATAACGTAAAATTAATGATAGTCAAAATTGGTTTCAAGGAACCTGGTTTTGTGGAACTAGTATGCTTTAGTGGAACCATTATGGTTCATTGGAAATATCTTTGCTAAAATATGGCATGTAATATATCAAACTACTTGGAATAATCTGTCATGAATGAATATTACGTAAAATTAATGATAGTCGAAATTGCTTTCAAGGAACTGGGTTTAGTGGAAACATTATGGTTTAGTAGATCTCAAAAATTATATTATAACTCCCAAAACGTTAAATAATAACTTAATCGATACAACACATAGCAAAGGGACTATCCATTCTACAAAAAATATGAAAAACAGGAAGTCCAGGTGATATACCGGACCTGAAATGCGACACGCGTGACTCTTTTGCCTCATCAATAGAAGCTGTCTTATTAATGTTCTCTCACTCCATTATCATTTCATGTTCGTTATCAATAATTATTGCAAAGGAACGCTCAGTCATCGCATTATCAGCATTTCAGTTTCAAAAATATACACTTTCCTACAGGATATTTTTAGCAAATGTGTGGATCTGCTATGCTACCAAATAAGGTAGGTGATAACCCCTGTGTAGCTCGGACCTTTTTTTGGAATAAATTTTGAAATATCTTAAAAATAAACACATGGAAACGCTTAAAATAATACATTAAAAATTCATAATAAACATTTGAAAAATATTTTTTAAAGGCTCACAATGGATGGACCTCTCCAAGGATGCCACTGCTAGTCTAAATAATTTCTTAATCACGTAATCTTACTTTAGATGTACACTTGATGTTGTTGCAATTCCCTTTCTTCTCTCAATGTCTTGAATCAAAACTCTCATTCATCTCTTTTTGTAGTCTAGCGATCGCCGATTCTTCTATTGACCTGTTTACCATTTGCTGAATATAGCACGGAGCTAAAAGAGTGCTTCCTCTGTCGTCTTTGCACTCTTTCTCAATAGTCTGCTAACTTTCCATTATCTCCAGTTACTAATCATTTTTAAAGAATTTCAAATAATTGTTAGGTACTAAGAACCCTCTTATCTTAGAAAAGCCTGAATAACAGGAATTCTATGCATTGTTACCAATTTTGCCTTTCATTGGTGAGATATTTATTGTTCATTCTATATATATTGTTGAGATATTTATTGTTCTGTCGTTGCATCATCATTTTATGTTCATTGTTATAATTCTTTGAAATAAACTTTCTATCATTTTGTGCTCATTTTTATTGTTGAATTGCGCATTGATATCATTGTTGATGCGAACACGACGGGCCTATTTTTGCACAAAATGAACTTTCATTGTACTTTGACTTTCATTGTTGGTCATGAGATATCTTTTGCTGGTCCGAGAGTAGTGTGAATTGCGTGTTGATACCATTGTTGATAAGCAATATTGCATAAACATTGCTTTTCATTGTTTGTCATGAGATACAGGGCGATTCAATCAATTTCTGACCATTTCACTCGAATGACGTGCATTAGAGATACACAATTGAAGGATTATGAGCGCCATAACGAATTTCTGAATAGTTGCAGTGTGTATTTTTGAAAAATGACGCCGCTTTATCAACAGAGCAGAAATGCATGGTATTTCGAGACAAAATCACCTGTCATCATAGATTTTGTTAAGCAATTTGTGCCACAGGATATGTTAAAGGCAAGAAAAAAGGCGGGAATGAAGCTAGTGTTGGAACGGCCGAAGTTGTCGAAAATTTTGGCACAAGGTTGGTTGATTCCCCTACCAAAAAATCTGTTCCCCCTATCAATTGAAGAAGGGCTGTCGTATACCACGACATGGCGAATTTTGAGAAAGGATTTACCCCTGTTCCCGTATAAGATCCATGTTTATCAGGAGTTAACAGACACTGGAAGACAGATGCGACAACAATTTGCGATGGAGTTTGGAGCAGATATGGAAGCCAATCAGGACATTGTGGACAACCTGTGGGTATCAGATGAGGCCTTCTGCCATCTGTCAGGTGACGTTAATAAACACAACGTTCGTTTTTGGGTTTCCCAGCACCCTCATGAGATCCATAAGTCACCTCTTCATCAACGAAATGTTATGGCTTGGTGCGCGATTTCCAAAAGAGGCATCATTGGTCCGTTCTTTTTTGAGGGCACCGTAACGTCACCAGCTTACCTTAACGTGTTGGAAACCTTCTTCATCCCCGAGCTGCGAAGGAGGCGTATACCGCTTCGACATCAATGGTTTCAACAGGATGGGGCTGGGCCTCACACCACTAATGAAATGATAGACTTTTTCGGAAATTCGGAAATCGTGGCATTTCAAACAGGTTTCCAGATCGATTCGGGGGTGGCTTTCTTTGGCCCCCAACGAGTCTTGACCTAAACCCATGTGATTTTTATCTCTGGGGGTTCCTTAAAGACCGTGTGTTCACCACAGCACCAAGAACCCTAGACCAGCTGCGACAAAGCATCGTCGACTGCTGCACCTTTGTGGATGCAGAAATCCTGGATAGAGTTGTGAACAACTTCATCATTTGGCTGCGAGCAGTTAGAACGTTCGTGATGGCCACATAGAGCATATCATCAAGACTTTTCCACGGGAATAAAAACTCCGAACTGCCTAAAATATCATACTGAAATGCTAAGTTTGTAAACATTAATGGGTCAATAATTCATAGTACTGAAACGGTCAGAAATTGACTGAATCACCCTGTATTTCTCATTAATAGGCCTTGCCATAATCATGAATATCGAATTTTTTTTATGAATAATTATTATTTTTTCGAAATCTGAGGTAGACAGTGATCTTCCTCATGCTTTGAAGGTCAAGTCTGCAATATTTCTTCAAGATCGGAAAAAACTGTAGATTTGTATAAAAAACAAACCCACAAACACACAAACTCACAAACAAACATCCTTCTTTATATACGAGGGGAGATCAAAAAGTAAGTTGCACTAACTTGCCGCAGGAGCACGCTGTGTGTCGCAATAATGGGCAAAGCGGAGAAAGGGACATTAACTGCGCAGACATCGGATAGGACGGTTGCTGTGGTTTCCCATCGTGTTTTGTGTGACTAGTGGGCTAAAAGCAATGGCGCATCAACTGGATGTCCATCCGATTTCTATGGGCCAAACGGGTGAATTGCACGGACATTCATTGAGAAATCACTTCTGTATATGTAAATTGAGCGCCAGTGTGATTTTGTTGCACGATAATGCAACACCTCACAAGGCCTGCTAAACGTGCGAACTGCTGCAGCGATTCAATTGGGAGGTTTGGCAATACCCTCCATACAGTCCCGACTTAGCGTTATGCGACTTTTATCTTTTCGGTAAGCTCAAAACGGAACTCGGTGGACAATGATTTTGGAACGATGAGGAGGTTGAAATCGGCTGTTACCGTGTGGTTACAAAACGCTGGAGGATTTTTCTATGCATCCGGAATCGAAAAGTTGGTTGATCGTTCGGATAAATGTTTAAGGCCTCTTGGGGACTATGTGAAAAAGTGAACCTACATTGAATGCTGCTATAGCCATGTTGCTTTTGTATAGGTGGTGTAATAAATGGCCATACCGTGGAAGTGCAACTTACTTTTTGATCTCCCCTCGTATATAGATAGAAGATAAGACCAGCAGAGGACCCAGCATTGCTCGCGATTATTACACTTGCAGGCCAACAGAAAAATCTCAAGAAGATAAATTATAACTCCATATTGGTTAAACAATAACTCAATGAATATAACACAAAGCGATGGGACTATACATTGCATGAAAAATACGAGAAAACAGGAATTCTACTTGAAATACCAGGACATTATTTAAAACAATATCCATCTTCACCACTGGGTACTTTGGACCCAAGTTTTTCTTAACCTGGGACTATCCCTTGAGCTCTTATTAACCCACTTGCTCTATTTGAAACTGTCATTGTTCAGATGTTTTTAATACCCGTATAGCTGTACACAATTCTTCTGTTTTAGCCTGAGAGTTTCTCTGACCAGTACTCGTTCTTTCTCTTTCCTTTCCAGGCACATAAATTTTTGCCAGTAATCTGGAAGTTCCATAGGGAGATCAGGGGAGACACGTGGGACTCCTTTTCCTCCTCAATAGACGCTGCCTTATTTATGTCCTCTCATTGCATCATGATTTAATGCTCATTATTATTAATTGATGGAAACGAAGGTTCAGTCTTCAAATTATCAGTATCGCAGCTTCCAAAATATTCACATTCACAAAGAATATTGTCAAAATGTATTTTCATGAAATGTTTGGATCTGCTGTGCTACCAATAACCTAGGTAATAACCCTGGCATGGCTCCAACTCTTTTTTTTATGATTAAATTTTGCAATATCTTAAAAATAAACACATGAAAACGGTTTGAACTAATACAGTAAAAATTCATAATAAAAGTGAAGAAAAATCTGTTAAATGCTTGGACCTATATATTTTAGACCCAACTTTTTATTTCCCTTGACGTAGAAGCTCTTATATCCTCTTGCTCTATTTAAAATTCCCGTTGTTCAGATGTTTCCAATGCCTGTATAGCTTTTTCTGTTTTAGCTGCAGTGTTTCTCTGGCCCAATACTCGTTCTTTCTCTTTACTTTCTAGAATAAAACGAAATGCCCTTGTATTTCACGTGGTAAATAAGATAAAACGGAAATTGGTAAGTTGAAATATAGAAAAGCTTTGATTAATCAGATAGGTTTACAGTGGAAACAATTGAGTAAACTTGATAACCACTGATATTGAGAGTTACACAATTTGATACACCCATGTGCTAGGCGCATTCACTGAGAAGAGACATCTAACAAGACAAACGCTTCGTGAAGCACTGTTGAGGATGTGGCAAACACACTTAAGCAATTGATGCACAACACCACGTTCGCAAAACCAATAGCTCGTATATTCTTTACAAGTGGTACTAATAACCTCTAGTATCAGCACAACACCTTTTTATTGCACATATGCTGAGGGCACTAATCGTAGTAACAAGCACAATAAAACTCATGAATACTGTGCATTCGAACAAAAATTAGGAGATAGCACTTAGGGACGTCTCATCGTATAATTTCGTAGCACAACAGTTCAAACACTCACTTAGTGCAAGTTCAATTATATCACACTTGGAAATAACTGTAGGTTCTCTATATTGAAGAACAATACACTTAATGCAAGATCAATTATACCACACATAGAAATAATTATCAGCACACTATACCGATACATCACACACCTCTCTGTAGAGAATCTTGCCAGAATGCTGAAACAAACCTCTTATGGAATATTGGAAATGGGTCCCACGATCTGGGTCTGCCTCACTCTTTCTGGTGAGGGGGCTGGCTTAACTTTCTTGGACCGCGACATGCCAAACCTCGATTTCTCGTCTCACCAAAAGGAACAATCATTTTGGGTAATTGGGGCTTCCTTCTTTTCGATTTCACTTCGGGAGGCGTTATCCAAAACCATTTCTGAAATTTAAAACCCAATAATGTTAAAACTTTTGAAATTTTATCGCAAATTTTTTATGTAATATAGAAAACTTCCTTTAAATTATCTGTTTATTAAGAGGCCTATGCAAACATTTGAAGTTTAATAAAATAATAATTATAACTTGCTGCTCTTATAATGAAGAGCGTTGCAACTCGACAAAATAGCGATGTATATCTTATAAATAATTATCTTATGCAGCCGCATATCTCAAACTGCTTTTATATTTCAACCTCTACATTTATTTTCTAGCAATAGGCAGAAATATTTATCAGAATGTAATAAAAAATTGACATTTAGACTTACTTAGAGCATTGGAGCATAAAAGGAGAAATTTTTCATATTTTATACGTACTGACACCTCCATTACAAAATACCGCAGTCCAGATTGGTAAAACCAATTCACAACACAGCAGACTCCTGATTTCAGTGTCTTAATTAATTTTAAATGGAATTAGAAAATATTATAGTATTTCAATAAAAAACCGAGCCCTTGCAATCGTCCTCCCGCTGTCGTTACGTCACTTTTGGCTGCGCCATTGCATTCAGTCATTCAACCTCACTAGAGAGAACAAAGGAAAATTGAACTTCGCGACGTTGCTTGTAATGGGGGAGCTGGCCACGTGGGTAATGCACGCGATAGCTGTTTGAGGCTCTCAAATGATGTGATTACATTAGTGAGAGAAAATTACAATTTGACATAAATTGAAATGAAAATTCATAGTAAAATAACTTAAAAACGTATTTAGAAATTTCTTCAGCCTTCTATTACGAATAAAATCACCTAAAATGTGACTATTATAATTTTTCTTGAACTTGTATGTATAAATTCTGAAAAAAATTTGAAACTGTGTATTTCATTTCTGTGACATGATTTAACGATTTCTATCAATTTTTCAAATAATTTAAATATATTACATAAAAATGAAATAAATGCTATAAACCAAAAAACATCTCCGATTTATTACCAAAATTTTTGGTCCAAAAAGATAATTTAATTATTTACAAAAAAAACGTTTCCCGAGTTATCATAGAAATCACTTTTTCTATAAAAAAATGGCATGTTGTTAGACGGTTAAATAACTTTGAAAAAGAATTCTTTATAGTCACATCAAGTTATAACACTGGTCAATGTTTTGCTTCGTTCCATCAAAACAATAAAAGTAGAATTAGGTGGGAACTATAATATTATGTGGGCAATGTAGATTTTGATTTTTAAGTCTTAATGTAGTTGATCATGAAAACGCATACTGGATTATTGACTGTTGAGGCTATTCTTCGCTGTGGGTAAAAGAACGCCAAAGGTAGAGATGCTTACCGAGCATAATTATGAAACTCAAATAGCGAAAGTTAGTTCTTGGTCAAAGGACCTTAAATTTTACGGATAGACACATATGCCTTAACCGGTCTTAATATCCGACAAAGAAGAAGCAGCTCGATAAGAATTGGCAAGGACAGCTAACGCAAAATTTACGCGACTGATATAGGGGAAATAAATCTCTGATGCCTCCCTCTAAATAGTTCAGGGAGAATGGGAAGATTCCTAGCACCTCACTATAATGTCCATTTATGTTATTTAATTCCGGGAAGATATTGATATGCAGATGCCGCAATGAAGAACCATTTATGAATAATACGCAGGTATAGTTTAGAATACAAGTAAACGATACCTGTCGGAGGATGCTTTCATGTCTCCAGACGTTTGCCAGAGTGTTGCTCAGCGGAGCTCATCTTAACGAGGGTGTGAATGCTAGCAAAGAAGTCGACCTCGTGTCACTGGGCAGAGAATTTTCATTAGCAGCCTTTTGGCATTCCTTTGTGGAGTTCGCTGCCTCCAAGTCGCCTCTCATAACGTCTCTGGTTAACCACGTTGATGTTTACTGGCGAGTTGAATCCATGGTTCCGCTGGCTTTGCTGGCTATGCTTCCACGCATCTCTCAGCCATTGTGGGGATGCTTCTCGTCGTTCGCGAAACCAAGCTTTCATTCCGTGCTCGCTTTTCTCCTTCGGTGTTGGTGTTTTCTTATACGTGCGAACACCATGCCTTTACTGTCCTTCATCCGATTGTCTTTCCTTCAAATGCCGTTCTGTCTTTTTCACCTCTAATCCCCATCATACTTCCTGTATCTTGGGATCGATGCCAATTGGCTGATTTCCTTCTTCTTTGCCTGTGTCTATTGTCGATGCTGTTTGACATCATGGCCCTCAATTCTGGGCCTTTACCATGTGACATGCTCACCTAGTGTCGAGGACTACATAATGTTAATGGGCGTAAAGTTTTTCCCTCATTGCTTCCTCCAACATCCGTTGTTGGTCATGCCATATTCATGATCCTGTCTTTTATCAGAAGACTTTCTATCCGTTATTTGATTTTGCCCCTTTTTGTTAATATTACATTTCTGTTTCTTAACAATACTCTTGTCTGAGTGTCTCGTGAAATATTTTTCAGGGCTCGTAATAATGTTAAATATCCGTTTTCTCCTCTCTCTTTTTGTAAATGTGTCTCTTTATTCTTAGGTCTTCTCTTTCTAATATATTCGCTTCATCTACATAATTTTTTATGATTCTTATAACTTTTTGTTTTCCCATTAAATATATTGACACTGGAATATATTGTGGGCAACTCCCAATGATTCCGTATAGCTTTGAGCCTTAGCTCGAGATTTATGGTTAAAATTGATAAGGTGGCAAAAATTTTGAGTACCTTTATTATTACTTCCTTGAGACTCTTGTTTGCCATGATTGTCATAATGTCTATTAAAAGTCTAATTCCGATTTTTGGAATAATTCTTGCACACTTGAAATCTTCATTTTTGTTTGCATCAATTTTCTTTACCTTTATTATTAAATGACGCTGACTTAACTGCATGCTTCCCAGGGATTGCCATATTACCTTTGCTACAATGATTTTGATAAGCCAATCGATTATTATAAGCGAATGATCTAACTGAGATAATAATTTGCAAACAATTTTATCGTTGGCAATATTAGTACCCCATGCTGTTGTTTGACCTGCAACCTTTCGCTGAATATCCTTCGGCTCCTCCTCATTCGAGAGATCGTTGATAACCTCTTTGACTTTGCCATCAACACAGAGAGTGTGATTCAATGTCGGCTCAGTTTGATGTGGTGCAATGCCGTCGTCACTTTTCTTTAGTGCAGATTCTAATACCATATCATCTTCTTTAACGTCAAGTTCATGAGCCTTATAAGTAAAATTTTCTTCCCACTTTAGCATTTTGTTCGAAATATTTCTTATTGCTTGCTCCTCTTTCAGTCCATTTCAATTGATGAGTTAGGTGGATAGTTGATATGGATGACAAATTTCTGAGGCCTATTCTTAAGGCTAGACTGCAATTCTTGGATTTCTTGCACCATCTTTATTAAATATTTTTCAATGTCCTGGTTGTTGATAACACCCTTGTTTTTGAGATTTGATAATGCATCCATTCTTCAGAAAAACGGCGAGTTGGAATGCTGCAGGACGTAATCTTTAATGAAGGTGCCTGCAGAATTTGCCTCGGAGCTACTTTCTTCTTTATAATTAGCAAATTCAATGAATTTTTCATACCTTGTTTCGTCGCTCGTAAATTGTTGTCCCGCATCTTTGTATATCTCTCTAGGTCTATGAGATATCTATATTAACCATCAAGTCGTTCCTCTATACTAAGCAGAACATATCTTTCATACTGTCTGTGTGACAATAACTAATTCCTCCCTGGCACCTTACGTCTATAGTGAATCTCTGGATCTGAATTCGTAGAGCTCAACACATTTATTTGGCTAGATGAATTCGCTATGTCAATATTTGTATTCCGTTGCTTCTGTCTCTTTTTCTTCTTACATTTATTGGTTGAGATGTATTGAAACTCTCTAGTTTCGTATGAGATCTCTCTTGTGCATTGAGTCGCTATAATTAAATTGAAGAAGAGACAAGTAATGCTCTAACATTCTGCTCACTTCAATTCCAGGTGAACGGATCAGGAGCAGGAAATTAATTCCAATGTTCGTGAAGGGTGAGTTGGTTGGGAAAAATAGAAAGTACCTTCTCGACGATTTCTGAGGGCACTGTCAAATACTACTGGGATTTAGGAGTAACCACGCCAGATACTAAATGTTCCGCTCTGTCACACGGTAAATAAGACAGAACGGAAATGTCTAAGTTGAAATATAAAAAAGCTTTTTATTAATCAGATTGGTTTACAGTGGAAGCAATTGAGTTAAATTGATAATCACTGATATTTAGAGTTACACAATTTGTCCACCAACGCGCTGGGCGGATTCGCCGAGAAGGGACTTCAAACAATACACACACAACTTTAGAATCAGCATAACACTCTTTTGTCGCACATATGCTGAAGGCACTAATTGTAGTAACAAGCACAATAAAACATATGAATACTGCGCATTCAAACAAAAATTAAAAGATAGCACTAAGGGACGTCTCGTCATAATTTCATAGCACTACACTTCACACACGTGCTTAGCACAAGTTTGAATTATATCACACATGGAAATAATTGTTGGTGCAGTATATTGAAGCACAACACACTTAATGCAAGATCAATTATACAACCACTTGGAAATAATTATCAGTACACTAAATCGATAAACAACACACATCTCTGCAGAGAAACAAAACTCTTATGGAATATCAGAAATGGATCCCACGATCTGGGTCTGCCTCACTTTCTCCAGTGGGCAGGAGGGCTTAAATAACTTTGAAACAGAATGCTATATGGACAGGTCGGTTTATAACACTGGTCGATGTTATGCATCGTTCCATCAGAATTATAAATGTACAGTTAGGTGGGAACTATAACGTTATGTGAGCAATACAGATTTCAATGAATAAGGCTTAATGTAGTTGAGCATGAAGATGCTTACTAGATTATCGGCAGTTAAGGCTCTTCTTCAGTCTGGGTGAAAGAACGCCAAAGGTAGAGATGCTCACCAAGCGTAATTCTGAAAGTCAAATATCAAATGTTAGCTCTTGGTCAAAGGGCCTTAAATTTCAAGAATAGATATATATGCTTTATCCTGTTTTAATATCCGCTGAGTAAGAAGGAGCTCGATAAGAATTGGTGAGGACAGTTGACGTAAAATTTACGACTGATGTCGTGCAAATAAACATCTAGTGCCTTCCTCTAAATAGTTCTTCAAAGAGAATGGGAAGATTCCTAGCAACTCATTATAATGTCCATTTACATTATTTAAGTCCGGGAAAATATTAGTACGCAGATGCCACAATGAAGAACCATTTATGAATAATACGCAAGTATAGTTTAGAATACAAGTAAACGATACCTGTTGGAGGATGCATTCATGTCTCCAGACGATTGTCAGAATGTTGTTCTGCGCAGCTCATCTTAATGGGGGGGGGGGTGAATGCCAGCAGAGAAGTCGACCTCATGTCGCTAGGCGGAGAATTTTCATTAGCTGCCTTATGGCGTTCAACGTAGAGTTCGCTGTCCCTGTTGCATGCAAGTCGCCTCTTGTAATGTCTCCAGTTAAACACGCTGATGTTTACCGGCTAGTTGAATCCATGGTTCCACTAGCCTTGCTGGCTACACCTCCACGCATCTCCCAGCCATGGCGGGGGTACTTGTCATCGTCCGTGGACCAAGCTTTCATTCCGGGCTCGCTTTTCTCCCTTGGTGTTCGTGTTTTCTTTTACGTGCGAACACCGGGTCTATTCCGTACTCCATCCGATCGTCTTTAGTTTAAACTCCATTCTGTCTTTTTCACATCTAATCCCCATCGTATTTGCTGTATCTCAGGACTGACGCCAATTGGCTAATTTTCTTCTTCTTTGTCCGTGTCTACGTAGATGCTGTGTGATGTCATACCCTTCGTTTGGGTCTTTACCACGTGACACTTTGCCTCCTCAATAGATGCTGCTTATTTTTGTCCTGTCATTGCATCATCATTTTAAGTTCATCTTTCTATATATAGAGAGAAGGATATTTGTGTGTAGGTTTATTTGTTTGTGGGTTTGTTTGTTTTTTATACAAATTTACTGTTTTATTCCGATCTTGATGAAATTTTGCATGCATGACCTTCAAAGCATGAGGAAGGTCATTGTCTACCTCAGATTTAAAAAAAATAATTATTTGATAAAAAATCGATATTCATGGTTATTGCATGGCAGTAATGAGAAATATCAAATAACCAACAATGCAAGGAAAAGTTTGTGCAACAATAGGTATCAACAATGGTGTCAACACGCAATGCACCAACACAATGCAAGGACCATCAATATATATCTCATGACCAACAATGCAAGGCAAAATTTGTGCAATATAGATAACTTTCAATTTGTAAGAATGCAGAGAATTCTTGTTATTCAGGCTTTTCTTAGAAAAGAGAGTTCTGAAGTACTTAAAAATTTCTTTAAAATCTTTAAAATTCATCAGTAACTGAGTTAGCAGATTATTGGCAAAAAATGGAAAGACGACAGAGGAAGCACTCTTTTAGCTCCGTGCTGCATTGAGCAAATGGTAAGCAAGTAAATAGAAGAATTCACGACCGCTAAACTACACAATGTGATGACTGGCCAAGATTTGCTTCAAGACATAACGAGAAGAAAAGGAATTGCAACAACATCAAGTGTACATCTAAAGTAAGATTACGTGAGTCTTTAAAAAATTTTTTTTTAATATTCATAAGAATTTTTTCTGTATTAATTCTAAGCGTTTTCATGTGTTTATTTGTAAGATATTTCAAAATTTAATCCAAAAAAAATCCTAGCCATGCCAGCTTTATCACCTGGTCTATTTGGTAGCACAGCAGATCCAAACATTTCATCATAATACATTTTGACTATATATTGTGGGAATGTGTATATTTTGGAAACTGAGATGCTGATGATGCGATGAATGTACTTCATTTCCAAGTATTATTGATAATGAGAGTAAAGTGATTATGTAGTGACAGAATATTAATAAGTCAGAGTCTGCTGATGAGGCAAAGGAGTCACGCGTGTCTCCTTTGAGTCCCTATCAAACGTTCAGATGACTGGCAAAAATGTATGTGTCTGGATAGGAAAGAGAAAGATCGAGTATTGGTCAGAAAGCAGAAAAAACTATACAGGTATTTGAAACATCCGAACAATGGGAATTTCGAATAGAGCAAGAGGGTATAAAAGGTTTTAAGTCAAAGGCAAGAAAAACTTGAGTCTAAAGTATCTGGTGATGCTCTGCAGTGATGAGGCAAGTCAAGAATAGTTTAGATAGCCCGGTATATCACTTAGACTTCCTGTTTTTCGTATTTTTCGTAGAATGGATAGCCCCTTAGCTTTGTGTTGCACTAATTGAGTTCTTATTTAAACAATTAGGAGTTATAATTTAATTTTTTAAGATCCAACTCTATACCTACAAGTGTAATTAACCCGGGCAATGCCGGGTACCTCTGCTAGTCTATCTATATATATAAAGAAGGATTTGTTTGTTTGTTTGTGGGTTTGTTTCTTATACAAATCTACAGTTTTATTCCGATCTTGATGAAGTTTTGCATACTTGACCTTCAAAGCATGAAGACGGTCACTGTCTACCTCAGATATTGAAAAATTAATAAATATTGATAAAAAATTGATATTCATGGTTATGGCAAGGCATATTAATGAGAAATATCTCATGACCTACAATGCAAGGCAAAGTTTGTGCAACAATAGGTATCAACATGTAATTCACAATCACTCTGCACGGACCAACTATATAAATCTCATGGCCAACAGTGCAAGGAAATGTTTGTGCAACAATAGATATCAACAATGGGGTCAACATGCAATGCACCAATGCTATGCAAGGATCAACAATATATTTCTGATGACCAACAATGACAAAGTCTGCGCAATATAGATATGTTTTAATCTGTAACTATGCATAGAATTCCTGTTATTCAGGCTTTTCTTAGAAAAGAGAGTTCTTAGTACTTAAAAATTTCTTGAAAATCTTTAAAAATGATCAGTAACTGGAGATAATGGAGAGTTAGCAGACTATTGAGATTGAGTGGAAGACAACAGAGGAAGCAATCCTTTAAGTCCGTGCTGTATTATGCAAATAGTAATTAGAAGAGTTGGGGACCACTACACTACACTACACAATGATGAATGGATAAGTTTTGCTTCAAGACATCGAAAGAAGAAAGGGAATTGCAGCAACATCAAGTGTACATCTAAAGTAAGATTACGTAATTAAGAAATTATTTAGACTAGCAGTGGCATCCTTGGTGAGGTCCATCCATGTGAGCTTTTAAAAACTTTTTATTAAATTTTCATTAAGAATTTTTACTGTATTAATTGTAAGCGTTTTTATGTGTTTATTTTTAAGATATTTCAAAATTTATTCCTAAAGAAAAAAGTCCGAGCCACCCCAGGGTTATCACCTAGCTCATTTGGTAGCACAGCAGATCCAAACATTTCATATAAATACATTTTGACAGGTACCCGGTGATTTGGCTGATGGACATTTGATCGACAGACACTTGATTGGCGGGCATTAGACCGAATGGACATTCGATCGAGCGGACATTCGGCCAAACAGACATTCGGCCAAACAGACATTTGGCCGAACGGACATTCGATTGAACGGACGTTCGACCGAACGGATATTGGCTGAACGGATATTACACTGAACGGACATTACAACGAACCCGCATTTCACCGAACGGACACTTCACCGATGGACATATGACCGAACGGATTTTTTATTTTTCATAGAATTGATAGTCCCTCTACTCTGTGTTGTATTGGTTGAGTTATTATTTAACCATTTGGCTGTTATAATTTAATTTTTAGACTGTTCTCTTTACCTATATGTGTAATTATCCTGGGCAATGCCGGGTACCTTTGCTAGTTCTATATATATAAAGAAAGATGTTTGTTTGTGGATTTGTGTGTGTGCTTGTTTTTTATACAAATCTACAGGTTTTTCTTATCTTGATGAAATTTTGGATACTTGACCTTCAAATCATGAGGATGGTCACTGTCTATCTGAGATTTCGAAAAAAATTATTATTGATAAAAAATCGATATTCAAATTTATGGCAAAGCATATTAATGAGAAATATCTCATGACTAACAATACATGGAAAAGCTTGTGCAATAATAGATATCAACAACTAGCAGAGGACCTGGCGTTGCCCAGGAGAGTTACACTTGTAGATAAACAGAACAATCTCTAAAGGTTATATTACAACTCCAAATTGGTTAAATATTAACTCACTCAATACAATACAGTGCGCAGTAACTATACATTTTACGATAGTTCCGTAAAATAGGAATTCTAGGTGATATACTGGGACTTAATATCAACTCTTCTTGACTTACCTCAGATTAAAACCATCTTCAGCACCGGGGAACATCACTGGTTACTTTGGAACTAATTTTTTCTTGCCCTTGACGTAGAAGCTCGTAAACCCTCTTGCTCTATTTGAAACTTCCGTTGTTCACAAGTTTCTAATGTCCATGTAGCCATTCTGTTTTTGCTGCAGAGTTTTCAAAATATTTACATTCACAGAGACTATAGTCAAAACGTATTTTCATGAAATGCTATGCTATCTCACATTCAAATTTTCCAAGGTCTTTGAAAATAAACACATGAAAACGCTTAGAATTATTACAGTATAAATTCATAAAAAAAATTCGAAAAAATATTTTTTTTAAGTACTGAAAAAATTCGATGGGCCTGTCCAAGTATGTCATTGCTAGTCTAAATAATTTCTTAGTCACAAAACCTTACTTTAGATATATACTTGACGTTGTTGCAATACCCACTCTGCTCTTGATGTCTTGCAGCAAAACTTGGCCATTCATCACTTTGTGTAGTCTAGCGGTCGCTGATTCTTCTATTTTCTCAATACAGCATATTTACCATTTGCTCAATACACCATAGAGCTAAAGAACCGTTTCTTCTGTCATCTTTCCGCTCTTTCTCAATAGTCTGCTAACTCTCCATTATCTCCATGTACGGATATATATTTAAAGAAGGATGAGACACAAGAACCCTGTAATACAATAAATAATAGTTATTAATTAAAAATGCAAAATGAATAAAAAGGTTTTTTTCGAATTTTCATTAAGAATTTTTACTGTATTAATTCTAAGCATTTTCATGTGTTTATTTTTAAGATATTGCATTGCAAAATTTAATTTAATTTTTTGAGATTGTTCTGTTTACATCCAAGTGTAATAATCCCGGGCAACGCCGGGTACCTCTTCTAGTAATTAATAAAAATCAAAATAAAAAACTGACGTTTCGGATAGAGACTATTCTTTATCAAAGCAAAAAGGATAATTCTCTAAAAGCAAATAGAATATTAGAGAATTATCCTGAAATTATGAAAGGTGTAATCGACAATCGACAATCGAACAGTGTAGTGAAAAAGAAAGACGCGAGTGGTCCAGGAGCCAAGCTCACTTTGCACGCTCACCCAAAATGTAAACCAGAGGAAGTACACTGAACTGGGAGAGAAGCCTGATGAACCTCTTTAGTCCTCCAGAGAATGAGTCCCGAGAAGGGACGAGTCAGATTGTGGATTGACGAATAGAGTCCCCAAAAATCAGCAGGATCTAGAAGATCCAATAGTTGGGGAAGACGGCCTTTTTAACGTCATCAAAGCAGACATCCAGGACATGGCGGGGTCTTCGAAACCTGAGGGGACCCTTAACAGCGAGTGGGTGGTCCAAGATACCAGAAACCAGGGTGTTTTCATGATTCTCCATCTTGGGTAGCATGTTCTTCATAAGAGTCTGGACAAAGGTGCTTATGTGGGTCATCCCCTGATCCTCATAGATAGAGTAGTTGTTGGCAACTCTTCTGTCAAGTTGGGCAATGGACCAGAGAGCAACATTTTGGAAGGTCTGGAGATCCTTCCACCTAGATTTGCAAATAGAAGCCCAAGCAGGCATTCCATGAAGTAAGATAATACGAATCACAACCTTGTATATCAAGAGTTTGTTATCCACACCAAGAGCGCTGTTTCGCCCCAGAAGTGCAATCAAACTGAACCTCGCTTTCTTTGCTTTGTTGAGCGCGTATTGGACTTGGTCGTTCCAATTTAGTTTGGAGTCGATCATGACACCAAGATATTTGTAGCTTTTTACCCACTCAAGTTTCTTGCCAAATAAGAAGAGAGGCTTTGGAGGGTTCTTGCATTTGCGAGTGATAAACATGGCCTTGCACTTTTTGACATTCAGCTTTAATCGCCACTTTGTGAACCAGCTCTCGCAGTGATGTAAAGCTTTTTGTAGTCGAGTGATGACATGTGCTGGGTTACGTGCCCAGGTCATGATGGACCCGTCGTCAGCAAATAAGTAAAGATTACACTTTGTAAACTTGGGAAAGTCAAGGATAAAGAAGTTGAAAAGTGCTGGCCCCAAGACAGAGCCTTGGGGTACACCAGCATTAACATCGCAGGGTTCAGACAAGCAGTCCCCAACCTTAACACGAAAAGTCCTCTTTGACAGGAAGGAGCGAAGCAGAGCAATTAGATCGTCAGGGAACCCGTAGGTAATCATTTTGTAAATGAACCCATCATGCCAGACTTGATCAAAGGCCTTTTGGACATCGAGGAAAATGAGGCCACCAAACATAGAGAGGTTGAGAGGACCGTTTAAATCAGCAACGAGCCTCCATAACTGAAGCTGACAAGAGTGGCCTGGACGGAAGCCAAATTGCTCACTACGAATGAGGTTGTTTGCCTCGCAGTAGTCGTTGAACCTCTTGACCTCAAAGACCTTGGAAAGCATGGGCAACAAGCTAATGGGCCTATAACTTGTGGGAAGAGCAGGATGCAGTCCAGGTTTAGGAATGGTGATGATGACTGAGTCCTTCCAGGCACTAGGGAAATGGCCGCTAAGCCAGCAGTCATTCATGACCTTGGTGATGATGCAGATAACACTGGGAGGCAAATTCTTGAGAGCACTCTTGGTAATGGTGTTGATGCCGGCTGCCTTTTTGCTTTTGAGGCGCTTTATGATGTCCCATATCTCAGAGGTGCCAATGACATCAGGAGAGCCAAGAGCGTGCTGTTTGTGGTCATACCTATCACACACTTCTTTTGTGAATCTTAATATTAATAAAAAACTATTTAACCACAACAACGCTAAGAAATAGGATAAATACAACCTGATTCTGGAAGTACTTTTCGGAAGCAATTGCTACCATCATTCAGCAGTCCAGGAGCACCTCGAAGAAAACGAGAGAACGGAGTCCACAACAACGTCTTTGACTTCACGAGTAATATTGACCAGATCATCCTCTTTGGGCGTAGAGAATTGGCTCTTCAGTGAATCGGCGATAATTTGTGCTTTGTCCTAGTCATTGCTAACGAAATCGCCACCCTCTGTAAGCAAAGGAGGAAGAACAATAGTCCTTTTGCTTTTAAGGGCCCTGACCATACTCCAGAGAGAGTTATCCTGGACGGACAGACTTTTAACTTTGTCGTTCCATCTTTGATTCCTTAAATCCTTAATCTGATCACTTAGCTTGCGGGATAGCCTGTTGTACTTCGTCTTGAAGTGGAGAAATCTGGTACGCTGCCAAAGTTTTCTGAAGTGGTTTTTTTCATGGATGATTAGCCTGATGGAGGGAGGAAGTTCCAGGTGGTCTGACCGCTTGCAATCCACCGGAGTAGCACTAGCATTTGTAGCCATCTTGATGGAGTGAGTGACCTTTTTGATATTTTCGTCAATGTCACTGCTGGTGACGGGATCCTGATAGGGAATGTTACTGTCGTTCATAAGTTCTCTAAAAAATTTCCAGTCCTGCTTATAACGAAGATTTATTCCCAGGTCGATATTTATCCCCTCAAAATTTAGTGCAACTGGTAGGTGATCAGATGATAAGGCATTTACTGTAAAAATATTGTAGGTTTTAAAAAACCCCTTGAGAACAGCAATGTCGAGCACGTCACTAGCGGGAGAGTGATCACAGTAGTATGTATCTTCAAGAGGGCCAATAACCGAAGTGTCGATCTGATCTACCATGTACCTATAAAGTACCAAACCACTTTGATTAGTGCATCTGGAGTTCCAGTGTGGGTGTTTCGCATTCAAATCACCCGCTATAACGACTGGAGTGGGCCCAGACAGTAGTTCATCTAAGTCGTCAGGGTCTAACTTGTGCCTGGGTCTAACTGTATAGGCAAGTAAACTTCACCTCTCCAACATCAGCATCTTTGATGACAATGGAAACTGCTTCCATATTGACAAGGTTAGGTGTGACAATCTTAATGTGATTAATACCTTTTTTGACAACAATAGCTACCCCACCAGAAGCTGGATCTGGAACTTTTTTAGGGGGCCTATCTTTCCGGTAAACATAGTACCCTGGTAGATTGAAAGCCTTACTCTGTTTAAGATGGGTTTCGCACAGGAAGGCAACATCGATGTTCCAGCTTGTGAGGAAATCGTAGAACTCATGACACTTGCGAGGGATGCCCCTCGCATTCCATATAGTGCAACGTAGCTTACCTTGATTTATAACTTTGCAGGGCTGTCTATCCATGATTATTTTCTTGTCTCAGTTTGAGTGGTCTGCGGCAACGCTTTGCGACTATCCTTTAACATATTCATTAGGTTACCCAGATACCTTTGAATTTTAATCAATTCGTCGTGGTCAGCGACTCCCTTACCAATAGAAGCAGAAGCAACCGATGCGAAAGATCTTCCCTCAGTTACTCAGTGGGTATTTGGGACATTTACTGTAACTCGATGTGTGCTGGCCTTCACATCGAATACACTTAGGAGGGTCTTTACCTTTTATATTTGTGCAGTCCCGTGACTGGTGGTCGCCCGCGCACTTGTTGCAACGCGGTGACTCTGTGCAGCCCTGGGACACGTGCCCAAAACGTAAACAATTGTAACATAGTAAGGGCTTCTTGTTGCCCCTAAACAATTCAACCGTTACAGCAAGTGGACCCACGCGCTTTAAATTTAGGAAAGATTTATTATGCTCAGTGTTTTGTAAGAGGACTAGGACCATTGGCATCTCAACTGCACCATTTGCTTTTTTAAGTCTAACTGACTTATCGGGGAAGTAGTTAGCGTTTCTAAGATCTGCGCAAAAATCTTTCATGTCATAGGTTATGTCCACATTACGGACAACGTATTTTAATAGCTTCTCAGACTTGAGCTGATGATGCTGGATTTTAAGCACGCCATTCGCTTTGATTCCTGACACGAGGGTTTTGTGTGTGTCCTCGTCGTGGCATTTTATCTTGATAGTGTCTGAGCGTCCTGTATGTGCAGTAATCTTGTCTAACGTTACGTGATTTTTTTATCTCATTTAGCACTTCCTTAATCGGTTTCCCGTGATGTCTAATGATAATAGGAGGAATATAAGTAGCTCTTTTTTCACTTACCTTAATCTGGGAATTTTCCGTCCTCGTCCCCCTTCTGGGTTTTTTGTTACGAACAACTGGCCAGGCACTGTCTTCCAATTCCCCATCACTTCCGTCGGAATGGCTTCTTTTGTTGCCACCGTTTGCCGAACAGTCATGTTCATCACTTGTTTCCATGGACTCCAGTTCATGCACTTTTTTATCAATGGAGATAGGTTGAAAATTTTCTCTTACCTTATTTTCTTCCTTGGAGTTTCCCGCCTTTGGAGTCCCGGAACATTTTTCAAAGGCTATTCTAAGATCATTTATCTTGTTGATAACGTCTGCTCGAGAGTTTTGAATTTCCGTGTTGATTCCATTGAATTTCTCGTCAAAACTTGTCCGTAAGGAGTCGACCTTCGCCTCCAGTGCATTGTACTTGGTGTTTATGTCATTCCTGAGAGATTCCAGCATTTCATTAAATACAGACATAAAAAGACTAACATGAATGAATATTATTGACATTGTTCAAAATTTTCGATTTTATGATTCTCTGACTGTTCCCGGTTGCAAAAAATTCCCTGACAATTCCCGGTCGCTAGTCATCCTGTAAAATAGTACCACCTATAAGAGTACCAGGTCAAAGGTCAATGAAATATAGGAGTGTGCATGAACGGACACAAAATGCACATAGAGGTAGAAAAATATGAAAGTACATTAAAAAGAGGAAATAAAAGATAAAGAAAAAAGGGAAAAAGAAAAAGAAAAGGGCCCAGAGGGCTAACGACAAATTAGGGAATACCTGAAGTTGGAGAGAAATATGGGAAAGGCAATGAGGGAATGGTGCCTTTGCTAAGGTTAATGCCATTAGGGGTGAGGGAATTGAACTTCCAAATAAGAAAAGACTCGAATTGCTTTCTCTCTTTTTTGTTATGGAAATTTCTACGAAGAATATAAAGGCTGATGGCCTGTAAAGAGTGGCCAGTGGAATTAAAATGTTTAGCGACAGGGGTGTCAGCATTCCTAAGGATGTCGAATTTATGTCTGGCAAATCTGGCACGTATGGTATTGCCAGTCTCACCAAGATACTATTTCTGGCATACTTGGTAATGTAACAGGTAAATTAGGTTGTGAGAAGTGCAGGTCAGGTTCTGGTTAATTTTGAAAGTAAAGGGGGAAGCACTGCTGGCAATGGAGGTAGCAGGGTTAAGAAAATGGCAAACGCCACAACGCTTTGCATTGCAAGGAGAACATCCTTTAGTGGAAGTGCGAGGTTTACTAATAGCAGCATGGACCAGAAGATCGTTAAAATTAGATGTTCGTTTAAAAGAAACTGTAGGTGGTTCTGGAAGAATGGAATGGAGAAGAGGAGAGTTTTCAATTACATGTTGATCTTTCCTTTCAATTTATTGAGGATGATAAGGAAGAACTAACGTACGTGTTACCATGGCTGGAGAAAATTTAGGATTGTTGTTAGAACAGGAATTGCGATGTTTATAGATAGAAGCGTGTATGACAGACTTGAGGTAGCCTCTTGCTTTGTCAGACTGATTAGTGCATATTCTGTGGATGCAAGTTAACTGACCTAAATTGATGTTATCCTTGTAATGGCGTGGATGGCAGCTATCATAGTGTAAGTACTGGTGCCTATAGACATTAGTAGACAATTTGTTAGTGATAGAGATAGAGACACCCAAAAAAGAAACAGTTGTGATAGAATAATTGTGAGAAAACTTGATAGAGGGGGGGATGGATTTAGAATGGGTTATAAAAGATAGGAGAGAGTCTTCATTATGTGGCCAGATCAGGAAAACATCGTCAATATACCGCAGCCAGGCCAACGGCTTCATGGGGGATGTGGAAAGCAGTTTGGTTTCCACCTACCCCATAAAAATGTTGGCATAGTTGGGAGACATTTTGGAGCACATAGCAGTGCCACTGGACTGGATATAATACTCATTGTTAAAAGTGAAGAAATTGGAGGTTTGGATGGTGTGAAGGAGAAGGCAGATGGTGCCAGTAGAAGGAATTTGGAATGGTTTGTTAGCTTCGAGACTGTTGCGAACAGCTTCAATCCCATCATCATGAGGAATGTTAATGTAGAGAGAAGAGACATCAAGCGTGCAGAGGAAGGCGTTCTTCATTAGAGTCGTTAAGGCGCTGGATATGGGAGAGAAAATCGTTAGTGTCTTGGATATAGGAAGTAAGACTGGGTGGAATGTGGCGTATGTGGTGGTCGACATAAGCAGAAAGTGGCTCACGGAGGAATTGTCAGGGAATTTTTTTGTAACCGGGAACAGTCAGGGAATCATAAAATCGAAAATTATGAACAATGTCAAAAATATTCTTTCATGTTAGCCTTTTTTGTCTGCTGATGATCAGGTAAAATCAAGGGAAATCCAGGGAATTTTACGAAACTATTTGGCTAGGCACCCTCGACAATCGACAATCGAACAGTGAAGGGAAAAGAAAGACGCGAGTGGTCCAGGAGCCAAGCTCACTTTGCACGCTCGCCCAAAGAGTACACCAGAAGAGATACACTAGTCTGGGAGAGAAGCCTGATGAACGTCTTTATTCCTCCAAAGAAAATGTCCCCAGAAGGGACGAGAGTCAGATTGTAGATTGACGAATAGAGTCCACAAAAATCAGCAGGATCTAAAAGATCCAATAGTTGGGAAAGACGAACTTGTTAACGTCATCAAATCAGACATCCAGTAAATGGTGGGGTCTTCGAAACCTGAAGGGACACTTAACAACGAGTGGGTGATCCAGAATACCAGAAACCAGGGTGTTTTCATAATTCTTCATTTTGGGTAGCAAGTGTCTGGACAAAGGTGCCTATGTGGGTCATCCCCAAATCCTCATAGTCAGAGTGGTTATTGGCAACTCTTCTGTCAAGTTGGGCAATGGATCGGAGAGCAACATTTTGGAAGGTCTGGAGATCCTTCCACCTAGATTTGCAAATAGAAGCCCAAGCAGGCATTCCATGAAGTTAAATAGTACGACTCACAACCTTGTATATCAAGAGTTTGTTATCCACACGAAGAGCGCTGATTCGCCCCAGAAGTGCAATCAAACTGAACCTCGCTTTCTTTGCTTTGTTGAGCGCGTATTGGACTTGGTCGTTCCATTTATTTTGGAGTCGATCATGACACCAAGATATTTCTAGGTTTTTACCCACTCAAGTTTCTTGCCAAATAAAAAGAGGGGCATTGGAGGGTTTTTGCATTTGCGAGTGATAAACATGACCATGCACTTTTTGACATTCAGCTTTAATCGCCACTTAGTATTCCAGCTCTCCCACTGATGTAAAGCTTTCTGGAGTCGAGTGATGACATGTGCTGGGTTTCGTGCCCAGGTCATGATGGACCCGTCGTCAGCAAACAAGTAAGGATTACACTTTTCAAACTTGGGAAAATCATGGATAAAGAAGTTGAATAAGGTTGGACCCAAGACAGAGCCTTAGGGTACACAAGCTATAACATCGCAGGGTTCCATCTTTGATTCCTTACATCCTTAGTCTACTCAGTTACCTTGTGGGATAGCCTGTTATACTTTGTCTTGAAGTGGAGAAACCTAGTACGCTGCCAAAGCCTTTGGAAGGTGTTTTTTTCGTGGATGAGTTGCCTGATGGAGGGAGGAAGTTCCTGATGGTCTGGCCGCTTGCAATCCACCGGAGTAGCACTAGCATTTGTAGCCATATTGATGGAGTGAGTGACTATTTTGATAATTTCGTCTATGTCACTGCTGGTGACGGGATCCTGATAGGGAATGTTTCAGTCGTTCATAAGTTCTCTAAAAAATTTCCAGTCCTGCTTATAAACAAGATTTATTCTCAGGTCGATTTTTATCCCCTCAAAATTTAGTGCAACTGGTACGTGATCAGATGATAAGGCATTTACTGTAAAAATATTTTAGGGTTTGAAAAACCCCTTGAGAACAGTAGTGTCGAGTACATCACTAGTGCGTGCATCACGAGTATCTTTAAGAGGGCCAATAACCGAAGTGCCGATCTGATCCACCATGTACCTATTAAGTAACAAGCCATTTTGATTAGTGCATCTGGAGTTCCAGTGTGGGTGTTTCGCATTAAAATCACCCGCCATAATGACTGGGGTGAGCCCAGACTGTAGTTCATCTAAGTCGTGAGGGTCTAACCTGTGCCTGGATGGTTGTATAGGGAAGTAAACTTGACCTCTCCAACATCAGCATCTTTGATGACAATGGAAACTGTTTCCATATTGACAAGGTTAGGTGTGACAACTTAGTGTGATTAATACCCTTTTGTGACAACAATAGTTAACCCACCAGAGGCTGGATCTGAAGCTTTTCAGGGGGCCTGTTTTTTCGGTTAACATAGTACCCTGGTAGATTGAAAGCCTTGCTTTGTTTCAGATGGGTTTCGCACAAGAAGGCAATATCGATGTTCCAGCTTGTGAGGAAATCGTAGAACTCATGACACTTGCGAGGGATGCCCCTCGCATTCCATATAGTGCAACGTAGCTTACTTGATTTGCAACGCAGCGACTTGGTGCAGCCCTGGGAACGTGTCCAAGACGTGTCCAAATCATTGTAAGGGCTTCTTGTTGCCCCTAAACAGTTCAACTGTTACAGCAAGTGGACCAATGCGCTTTAAATTTAGGAAAAATTTATTTTGCTCAGTGTTTTGTAGGAGTACTAGAACCATTGGCATCTCAACTTCACCATATGCTTTTTTAAGTCTAACTGCCTTATCGGGGAAGTATTTAGCGTTTCTAAGGTCTACGCAAAAATCTTCCATTGACATACGTTATATCTACTTTGCGGAAACGTATTTTAACATTTTCTCAGATTTGAGCTGATGATGCTGGTTTTTAAACACACCATTCATTTTGATTCCTGACACGAGTGTTTTGTGAGTTTTCTCATCGTGGCATTTTATCTTGATAGTGTCTGAAGCGTCCGATATGACCTCTAGGCACCCTATCCTTTTCTATTCCTATCCTTTTTTATAATTTTAATTTCATATGTGTGATCCTATTGCATTTTTCTCGCCGCCCTCGTATTTTTTCCTATTTGCCCTTCGACCTGTCCTATCGCAACTAGTCTTCTAATTAATCTCAATTTTTCTCTTCTTGTTTTTCAGCCAATACCGTTTTACTATTCCCTATGCAAACTATATATAAACCCGTCCATTAGTACACCTTTTTTATAAACCCCGACACTGGAACTCCAGATGCACTTATCAAAGTGGCTTGGTAATTTATAGGTACATGGTAGATCGACACTTCCGTTACTGGCCCTCTTGAAGACACATACTACTGTGATCACTCGTCCACTAGTGACGTACTAAACATTGCTGTTCTCAGGGGGTTTTTCAAACCCTACAATATTTTCACAGTAAATGTCCTATCATCTGGTCACGTACCAGTTGCACAAAATTTTGAGGGGATATATATCGACCTGAGAATAAGTCTTCGTTATAAGCAGGACTGGAAATTTTTAGAGAATTTATGAACGACAGTAACATTCAACTTTCAAGATCCCGTCTCTAGCAGTGACATTGACAAAAATATCAAAAAACTCACTCACTCCATCAAGATGGCTAAAATGCAAGTGCTATTCCGGTGTATTGCAAGCGACCAAACCATCTGGAACTTCCTCCCTCTATCAGGCACCTTATCCACAAAAAAACCCCACCTTCAGAAGACTTTTGGCAGCGTACCAGGTTTCTCCTCTTCAAGACGAAGTACAACAGGCTATCCCGCAAGGTAAGTGAGCAGAATAAGGATTTAAGGAATCAAAGATGGAACGACAAATTTAAAAGTCTGTCCGTCCAGGATAACTCTCTCTGGAGTATGTTCAGGGCCCTTAAAAGCAACAGGACTATTCAAACTAACGACGACGGGAAACCACAAATCCACAATAATCATTTAATAATAATGAGGCATTATTGTGAGGCATTGTGAGGCATTATTAAATGATTATTGTGGATTTGTGGTTTCCCGTCGTCGTTAGTTTGATTATTGTGTCCACAGTTTCTTGGCTTTTTTCTCTTATAACAGGACTATTGTTCTCCCTTCTCTGCTTACAGAGGGTGGCGATTTCGTTAGCAATGACCAGTACAAAGCACAAATTATCGCTGATTCACTGAAGAGCCAATTCTCTACGCAAAATGAGGCTGGTCTGGTCAATATTACTCGTGAGGTGAAAGACGTGTGTGACCAGTATCGCCACACCCAGCGCGCACTTGCCTCTCCTGATGTCATTGGTACCTCTGAGATATGGGACATCATAAAGCGCCTGAAAAGGAAAAAGGCAGCCGGCATCGACACCATTACCAACAGTGCTCTCAAGAATTTGCCTCCCAGGGTTATCTGCACCATTACCAAGGTCATGAATGAATGCTGGCTTAGAGGCCATTTCCCAAGTGCCTGGAAAGATTCAGTCATCATCACCATTCCGAAACATGGACTGGATCCTGCTCTCCCCACAAGTCGTAGGCCCATTAGCTTGTTGCCCATGCTTTCGAAGGTCTTTGAGCGCATTATACTGAAGAGGTTCAACGACTGCTGCGAGGCAAACAACCTCATTCGTAGTGAGCAATTGGCTTCCGTCCAGGCCACTCTTGTCAGCTTCAGTTATGGAGGCTCGTTGCTGAGTTAAACGGTCCTCTCAACCTCTCTATGTTTGGTGGTCTCGTTTTCCTCGATGTTCAAAAGGCCTTTGACCAAGTCTGGCATGATGGGCTCATTTACAAAATGATTACCTGCGGGTTCCCTGACGATCTAATTGCTCTGGTTTGCTCCTTCCTGTCAAAGAGGACTTGTCGTGTTAAGTTGTGGACTCCTTGTCTGAACTCTGCGATGTTAATGCTGGTGTACCCCAAGGCTCTGTCTTGGGTCCAACCTTATTCAACTTCTTTATCCATGATTTTCCCAAGTTTGAAAAGTGTAATCCTTACTTGTTTGCTGACGACGGGTCCATCATGACCTTAGCACGAAACCCAGCGCATGTCATCCCTCGACTACAAAAAGCTTTACATCAGTGCGAGAGCTGGTTCACTAAGTGGCGATTAAAGCTGAATGTCAAAAAGTGCAAGGTCATGTTTAACACTCGCAAATGCAAAAACTTTCCAAAGCCCCTCTTCTTGTTTGGCAAGAAACTTAAGTGGGTAAAAACCTATAAATATCTTGGTGTCATGATCGACTCCAAAATAAATGGAACGACCAAGTCCAATACGCGCTCAACAAAGCAAAGAAAGCGAGGTTCAGTTTGATTGCACTTCTGGGGTGAAACAGCGCTCTTTGTGTGGATAACAACCTCTTGATATACAAGGTTGTTATTCGTACTATTTTACTCCATGGAATGCCTGCTTGTGTTTATATTTGCAAATCTAGGTGGAAGGATCTCCAGACCTTCCAAAATGTTGCTCTCCGATCCATTGCCCAACTTGACAGAAGAGTTACCAACAACCACTCTATATATGACGGATTGGGGATGACCCACATAGGCACCTTTGTCCAGACACTTATGAAGAACATGCTACCCAAATTGGAAAATCATGAAAATACTCTGGTTTATGGTATTCTGGACCATCAACTCGTTGTTAATGGTCCCCTCAGGTTTCGAAGACCCCGCCATATCCTAGATGTCTGTTTTGATGACGTTAACAAGGCCGTCTTCCCCACCTACTGGATATTTTAGTTCCTGCTGTTGTTTGGAGACTCTATTCATCAATCTACAATCTGACTCTCGTCCCTTCTTGGGACCTATACTCTGGAGGACTAAGGAGGTTCATCAAGCTTCACTCCCAGACTAGTGTACCTTCTCTGGTTTACTCTTTGGGCGAGCGTGCAAAGTGAGCTTGGCTCCTGGAATACTCGCTCTTTCTTTTCACTACACTCTTCGATTGTCGATTGTCGACTACACCTTTCATAACTTGAAGATAATTCTCTAATAATCTATTTGCTTTTAGATAATTATCCTTTTTGATTTGATAAAGATAAACGTCTCTTAGTCTCTATCCGAAACGTCAGCTTTTTATTTTGATTCTGATTAATTATTTCTGTTTATTATATTATTTTTTATTCATTTTGTATTTTTAATAAATAATTATTATTTATCTCCATTTGCTAATAATTTATAATGAACGGATATTTATAAGAGAAAAGGACGAGACACAAAAACTCTGGAATACAATAAATAATAGTTATTAAATAAAAATGAAAAATGAAATAATAATTAACAATTAACAAAATAATTAATAAATAATAAGTAAAATATTTTGTTAATTCTTAATTATTATTTTATTTTTCATTTTTATTTAATAACTGATAATTTTTAAAGATTTTCAGGAAATTGTTAAGTACTAAGAACTCTCAATTCTAAGAAAAGTCTGAATAAGAGGAATTCTATGCACTGTTACACATTGAGACTTATCTATATTGCACAAACTTTGATTTGCATTGTTGGTCATGAGATATTTCTCATTAATATGCCTTGCATCATAAATGATTTATTATCGATATTTATCGATATTTTCAAAATCTGAGGTAGACAGTGACCTTCCTTCACGCTTAGAATTAATACAGTAAAAAATCTTATTGGAAATTGGAAAAATAAATTTTTAAAGGCTCAAAATGGATGGACTTCTCCGTGAATGCCACTGATAGTCTAAATAATTTCTTACTCACGCAATCTTACTTTACATGTACACTTGATGTTGTTGCAATTCCCTTTCTTCTCTCAATGTCTTGAATTTATCTCTTACCAGTTGTTCAATACACCACGGAGCTAAAGAAGTGATTCCTTTATCGTGTTTCCACTCTTTCTCAATAGTCTGCTAACTCTCCATTATCTCCAGTTACTGATCATTTTTAAATATTTTCAAGAAATTGTTAAGTACTAAGAACTCTCTTTTCTGAGAAAAGCCTGAATAACAGGAATTCTATGCATTGTTGTTAAATCAACTTTATCTATATAGAACAAACTTTGCCTTTTATTGTTGGTCATTAGATATATATTGTTGATCCCTGTATAGTGTTGTGCATTGCGTGTTGATACCATTATTGATACCATTGTTGATACCTATTGTTGCACAAACTTTTGCTTGCATTGTTGGTATTGAGATATATATTGTTGGTCCGAGCTGCGAATATATATTGAGAATTGCGTGTTGATACTTATTGTTGCACAAATTTTGACTTGCATTGTTAGTCATGAGATATTTCTCATTAATATGCCGTCATACAAATGAATATCGATTTTTTATCGATAATTATTATTTTTCCGAAATCTGAGGTTGACAGTGACCTTCCTCATGCTTTGAAGGTTAAGTATGCAAAATTTCATCAAGAACGGTATAAAACTGTAGATTTGCGTAAGAAACAAACAAACAAAAGAACAGACCCAAAACAAACTTCCTTCTTTATATATATAGAAAGACAAACCCACAAACCTGCAAACCCACAATATATATAAAGATGGTTCTTTGTTTGTGGGTTTGTTTGTTTGCGGGTTTGTTTGTTTGTTTATTATGCAAATCTACAGTTATATTCCGATCTTGATGAAATTTTCCATACTTGACCTTCAAAGCATAAGGAAAGTCACCGTCTACTTCAGATTTCGAAAAATAATAATTATTGATAAAAAATTGATATTCATGTTTATGGCAAGGCATATTAATGAGAAATATCTCATGACCAACAATGCAAGGCAAGGTATGTGCAACAATACTTATCAACAATGGTATCACCACGCAATTCACAAACATTCTGCACAGACCAACAATATATTTCTCATGACCAACAATATAAGGAAAAGTTTCTGCAACAATAGGTATCAACAATGGTGTCAACACGCAATGCACCAACACCATGCAAGGATCAACAATATATGTCTCATGACCAACAATGCAAGGCAAAGTTTGTGCAATATATAATTCAATGCGCAGAATTTTTGTTATTCAGGCTTTTCCTAGAAAAGAGAATTCTTAGTACTTAAAAATTTCTTGAAAATCTTTAAAAGTGATCAGTAACTGGAGATAATGGTTAGCTAGCAGTCTGTCGAGAAAGAGTGGAAAGACGAAAGAGAAAGCAATCCTTTTGCTCCGTAGTGTATTAACCAAATGGTAATTAGAAGAATCGGCGACTGCTCCACTACACAGAGCTGAATGGCCAAGTTTTTGCAACAACATCAAGGGGAACATCTAAAGATAGATTACGTGACTAAGAAATTTTTTAGGTTAGCAGCGGCATACAGGAAAGGTCCATCCATTGTTAGCATTTAAAAATTTTTTTCCGGTTTTCATTATGAATTTTTACTGTATTATTTCTCAGCGTTTTTATTTGTTTATTTTTAAGATATTGGTAAATTTAATCACAAAAACAGTCAGAGCCACGCGCGGGGTTATCACCTCGCTTATTTGGTACCACATCAGATCCAAACGTTTCATAAAAATGCATTTTGACTATATTATGTTGGATTGTGTATATTTTGGAAATTGAGATGTTGTTAATGCAATGGCTGAACGTTCGTTTCCAAGAATTATTAACAATGTGCATAAAATGATGATGCAATGACAGAACATTAATAAGGCAGCGTCTATTGATGATGCAAAGGAGTCACGCGTGTCTCCATATCAAACCTCCAGACGACTGGCAAAAAGTTATGTGCCTGGAAAGGAAAGAGAAAAAACGAGTATTGGTCAGAGAAACTCTGCAACTGTGAAATATGCCCTGTCATAGCCATGAATATCGATTTTCTTTTATCGATAATTATTATTTTTCCGAAATGTGAGATAGACAGTGACCTTCCTGATGCTTTGAAGTTTAATTATGCAAAATTTCATCAAGATGGGGATAAAACTGTAGATTTGCATAAAAAACAAAAAACAAAGAAGTACACCCACAAGCAAACATCCTTCTTTATATATACAGAACTAGCAGAGGTATCCGGTTTGCCCGAGATAATTACACTTGTAGGTAAACAAACTTTGCAAGATCTTAAAAATAAACACATGAAAACGCTTAGAATTAATACAGTAAATATTCATATTGAAAATTCAAAAAAAAAATTTAAATGCTCACAATGGGTTGACTTCTCCAAGTATGCCACTGCTTGCCTAAATAATTTTTTAGTCACGTAATCTTACTTTAGATGTACACATGATGTTGTTGCAATTCCCACTCTTCTCTCGATATCTTGAAGCAAAACGTGGCCATTCATCACTTTGTATAGTCTCCCGATTCTTCTATTTACCTGATAACCAATTGCTCAATACAGCACGGAGCTAAAGGAGTGCTTCCTCAGTTGTCTTTCCACTCCTTCTCCATAGTCTGCTAACTCACCATTATCTCCAGTTACTGACCATTTTTAAATATTTTCAAGAAATTGTAAAGTACTAAGAACTCTCTTTTCTAAGAAAAGCCTGAATAACAGGAATTCTATGCATTGTTACAAATTGAAACTTATGTATATTGCACAACTTTGCCTTGCATTGTTGGTCATGAGATATGTATTCTTGAACATTGCATAATGTTCGTGCAGTGCATGTTGACACCATTTTTGTTACCTATTGTTGCACAAACGTTTCCTTGCATTGTTGGTCATGAGATATTTCGCATTACTATGCCTGGTTATTTATTTATTTATTTTTTTATTTATTTAGGAGTTAGAATTACAATGGCACCCATCCAAAACGTGTATGGTCTATGACCGACGACTTGAGACTTGGTGGGTGTCATAAGTTCAAATATACAGAATAAATACAAGTAGTTCGGTTAGTAGATTATAAGTTAATTAAATAATGTTATAATTGAATAAGGAAATTCAAAAGAAAATTCAAAAAAAAAAAAAAAGTTCAAGGCATCGACCAAATAGGTAGATTATTGATATAATGATAACTATTTGAATTGACAATCTATTTTAAAAAATTCTTAAATAAGATTCAAAAACAAATAACCATTTGAGAGTAATAATTATTATCTTGAACAATAAAAAAGGTAAGTGAAATTATAAACTAATAATTGAAAGGAACAAACAAATTTCTCATAATTAAGCTACAATATATATGGATATTGGTATGTATAAACCTTTTTAATAATTTACGAAATAATTGATATGAAGCTGTAGATCTAATTTCAAGGGTCAAAGAAGATCATATTTTTAAACCAGTGTAGGGTACGCAACGTTGAAGATATCCCCGTTTTGACAGCGGTAGACGAATGTCGGAAGCAGTTCTGGTTGAATAAGTATGGTTATCTTGATTTAGGCTTATATTGAAGGGGGTAGTTATTAATAAATTAGAATTTATTATTGTATATATAAAGGAAGAGATTTGCAGCTTGAATATTTGATTGATTGTTAGAATATGCAATTCACCAAATAGATGCGATATGGGTGATGATCTTGAGTATTGGATAAAATTCTCAAAAACAATTTTTGAATAATGGAATCAAGCCAAAAACTGTGGACACAACTATAGAAAGAAAAATAACTCCAAAACCACTAATCCACATAATAAACTTTAA
>JAHWFO010097661.1:454171-487529 GCA_023313115.1 Rhysida immarginata
TTTTCTTAGAAAAGAGAGTTCTTAGTACTTAACAATTTCTTGAAAATCTTTAAAAATGATCAGTAAATGGAGATAATGGAGAGTTAGCAGACTATTGAGAAAGAGTGGAAAGACGACAGAGGAAGCATTCGTTTAGCTCCGTGATGTATTGAGCAAATGGGAAGCAAGTAAATAGAAGAATCCGCGACCGCTAGACTGCACAAAGTGATGAATGGCCAAATTTTGCTTCAACACATAGAGAGAAGAGTGGAAATTGCAACAACACTAAGTATACATCTAAGGTAAGATTACGTGAGTAAGAAATTATCTAAAATAGCAGTGGCATCCTTGGAGAGGTCCAGCCATTGTGAGCCTTTAAAAAGGTTTTTTTCGAATTTTCATTAAGAATTTTTACTGTATTATTTCTAAGCATTTTCATGTGTTTATTTTTAAGATATTGCAAAATTTATTTTAATTTTTGAGATTGTTCTGCTTACATCCCAAGTGTAATAATCCCGGGCAACGCCGGGTACCTCTTCTAGTTATATATATAGATAGATAGAATCAGTCACATGCTTTTTTTTATTAAAATTGAATATATATAGAATCAGGTACATACTTTTTTTTATTTAAATTGAGATTTTTGGTGGTTTCTCTGCTGTTATTTTAATTGATTATAAGGATAATGATAGATCAAGTTTTTTTTTTACACTTCCTAGAGTTCGCTTTGCCCTTGCTCAATCTACGTTTACATTTGGTGCACTTCGATATTTTAATGACTTAGGTTTTAATATTGTATATGCCATTAGTTTTCAGCATGCAAGCTACTTTTTAAGTTAATATGTATTGAACAAATTTTGATGTTTTTATCTTGTGTTGGTATACTGATTCATTGCATGTATTCCTTTTCACTCTGTAAATAGCAAAAAAAATTTCAAATTTCCAAATATTAAAGCAAGGTAGACGTGGTGCAGTTAGCACTGCAATCACAAAGACATACGTGAACACAGCGACCGGATTTTTACTTCAAGATAGGCAAGTGGCAACCCACGCGAGAACTCTGTCATGTGCGCGTAGCCTGTGTCACAAAAATGCTTGTTCGTGCGAATAGAAACATCACCACTCGTCCGCTAACATTGGAGTACACCACTGGATCGCAGAATAACCTCTACGAACGCACTAAACTCCGTAATTCGGAAAGGATGTCCTACAACAGCCGACGGCCAGTCCTTTACCTTTGATCTCCACCCAATACCGCGAAAACGTCTTCAATTTGCCAGTGATTACCAACATTTTGGACATTTTTATAGGGAAAAAAATTGTCACATTTAAACCGATCTCTGTTTTTTCAATGTAGTTAAGATTATTTAAATCCACATGATAATTTTCTGTTCAATGAATATCAATGGTTACGCAATTGTGTATAGGGTAAGTGTAACAACTGATATAAACCATATACATTACAAAACAGAACTTATTTAATAAACTTTGTATCATAAATTGTAATCTGACCCGATTAATTAGACACATATATTTCGTGTCAACACCGACGCATAGGTCAGATGCGCCGACGCTTTCAACCCGTTTCATTTTATTTTTTTTGCCAACATTTTGCCTTCCACATTTACAGTTTCATCTCCTAATCTAGCGTAAAATGCTCTTTATAACCACTCTTAGACTATGTATTTTAGATTCATGGTACGGAACTTTTCAGTCGAATTTTGAAGCATTTCTGCCTATCCTTTTGCTCTGAAATTTTGCATACAGGTTTGCTCCGGATGACAACACATTTTAGCAACATTTTTAACTGGTAAATATGCATTATTTTGTTTTAAACCACTCTTTTATTAAATAGCTCTTGGGCTACACTGAGTGGCCAGTTTAATGGGAACACCTGTGATTATTTTCAAATCCTCGGAAGAGAAAATTCGATAAAAGTTACAATTCCGAGGATGAGCTACAACAGCCGACGGCCTGTCCGGTACCTTTGATCTCCACCGAAAACCGCAAAAAATCGTCTCCAATTTGGCAGTGATCATCAACACTGGGATATCGACGACTACCACAAAGTCTGCTGGTCGAATGAATGCCGTGCCGTGGATTGAATAGCAAGAGAATAATTACATAAAGACTGTCAATAACGCACAATCTCAGGACGTTTGGCACGCCCTGATGTATGGGGTTGTGCATAACCTTTTGCTAGGGGGCTGCGACTTAAACCGCAGCGTTTTAGGACACTCTAATGACGCTTCGGCAGAGAGTAGTTCATTGTGCGTCTATTGGTATCAAACAAATATGGCTGGTT
The DNA here is from genome assembly GCA_023313115.1 of Rhysida immarginata. NCBI lineage: Eukaryota > Metazoa > Arthropoda > Chilopoda > Scolopendromorpha > Scolopendridae > Rhysida > Rhysida immarginata. The sequence continues at coordinate 456,456 of JAHWFO010097661.1, forward strand.
TAATAAATGACAGTGAAGAGCAGCGTTTCATGGATAGAGTTCGTGCAAATGCATATCGAGAGGCAATGGAAGCAGGTGCGTTAACGTTGCACAAGAAATTAAAGCCAAGCGTGGAAAAACAATTTCTCGTTCAACGATTCAAAGACATCGTCAGCGTGCAAACATCAAGCCATTCCATGTTATTCCGAAACCGATGAAGACCGCATTAAACATTTAAGAACGGCTCTGGTTTTGCGACTACCTGCGGGATTGGGTGGAAGACGACTTCATCCACCTTGCCCCGAGCGACGAGTTCTTTGTGTGGATTATGAGACGTCCGAATTACCAAAACGATAGGGTCTGGAGCTTATCGATTACAGATATTTCTGACGACGAACACTATCAAGAGCTGTCCAAGAAGCCTGACTGCATTGGCATCTTCGTGTGTTTCACCGCCAAGCGAATGATGTGGAGATTCAAGGAGCAGGGTGAGTCATGGAATGGTGATTATTTTCGGAATTTGCTAACAAATGATGTTTTTCCGTTTCTTCGAGATCCAAACAACACTATCGACCCGCACGAAGTTTGTTTTTTGCACGATAAGGCACCTTGCTTTAAGGCTAATGCAACACAGCAAATCCTAAGAGAAAGTGCTATCGATTTCTTCTCATCAAACGAATGGCCCGGTGCATCCCCTGACCTAAACGTTGCTGAACATTTTGGAGCAGTGTTAAAAGACGCAGTGGAATCTTTAATGATTCAAGAACGTGGTGAAAATCGGTATTCTCGAGACCTTCTAATGGGACACCTGACATCTGTGCTAAAGGACATGGAGTACGATACTGCTCTGTTTGAGAAACGGATGCGTGCCACACTAAATATTGATGTGATAAAAGCAGAAATAAACGTACTTTTTGATTATCAACCGCAGAACATTCCACTTAGTTTTGTTTATTTTCCAGACCCCTAGCAAAAGGTTATGCACAACCCTGTACAGGGTGATTATAATTAAAGTTACGATTTCAAAAATCGATAATTTGAAAACTACTCGTCAGAATGACCTGATATTTTAGCAGAACAATCGTGAGGCAATTGAATTTTGTTTGGCGAAGGAAAAACATAGTTTCAAAATCTGCCGATACATTTCGCTGGCAGGGTTCACATTGTCTGGAGATATGTAAATTACTAATACGTGATATGCGCACCGCAGACATAGCTGCCATAAAAATGCAGAGCACCAGTTCTTTGCTGGAATGCTTCATCATGAGTCTAACTATTAAGGATCGTGCTCTGCTCTTGAAGCTTTTTTATAAGAACGATGCGTGTGCACTAATAGCTATTAGGAAGTTTCGGACATTAAAATCCATAAAATCAGGTCCAATAACTACAAACGGTCTGCGAAAAATGTTTGCTAAATTCGAAAAGACCGGTTCATTTGACGTGAAACGGGGTAGAGGAAGGAAACCAGTTTCGGCTGCGGCAGTGGAAGATTTGGCTACAGCATTACAAGAACAGACGAACATTGATGCTGGAATCAGCAGTGCCTGGGGAATTGGCCGAATGATGGATATGCCGAGCAACACGGTGCGTAAAGTCCTACGGAACATCTTGCGCTGTTACCCGTAAAAGATAATTCATGTGCAGCAGTTGCTACCTGCTGACCTGAAAGCACGTGAATCTTTTGCACTATGATTACTTGCTCGGACGGAAGTGGACAACGAATGGCCACGGATTTACGAGTGGCCACGTTTTTACGCAAAATTGCAGAATATTGGCGACCGAGAATTCGTTCCAGCTACAGACATTACCTCTTCACTCTGAAAAGGTCACTGTGTGGTGCGGAATAACGGCAATGCTTATCGTCGGTCCGTTTTTCTTTGAGAAGTTCACACCTGCGGGTCCCGTTACCTGCACCGTTACTGGCAAGCGGTATGAAGCACTTTTGCGTAACCATGTCCTTCCAGCACTTCAGCAGCATCACTGTGTAGATCGCACAATATTCATGCAAGATGATGCTCCTCCGCACATTGCTACTCCTGTGAAGCAGCTGCTGAGTGCTCATTTCGGAGATGCTAGGATCATAAGCCACCATTTTCCAAACCCGTCTGATTTCCGGCTTTGGGGGTACCTGAAGAATGTTGTTTACAGCGGGCGGATTGAGAATGTAGCCGACTTGAAGGCAAACATAACACACCACATCCATTGCATCAGTACAGATACATTCCGATCTGTTGTGGAGCATCCCATTTTGCCCGTCCAATTAGTAGCAGAACAAGGCGGAGGGCATATCGAACAACTTCTGCCTTAATCATCAGTAAGATGAAGCTCTGAAGCTCTGTTTTTTTTGACATTATCACTGCTGTCGCTGTAAACACGTATTCTTGTCTTTTCGCTAATAAATTTTTCGTAAACCCCTGAACTCTATTGTCTCCTTTTGGTTAACAACATTCCTGTGTTTCACGAATCCATTTCTGGTTTTTCCCCTGACATTACCCTGCCAGCGCCATCTAACGGCAGATTTTGGAACTATTTTTTTCTTTGTCAAACAAAATTCCATTGCCTGACGATTGTTATGATAAAATATCAGGTCATTCTGACGAGTAGTTTTCAAATTATTGATTTTTGAAATCGTAACTTTAATTACAGAATAATCACCTCTATAAGTGCGTTATCCTTCAAATGGGCCAGTGGTAGGACGGACCGTTTACTTACTGCCTTCTCGTGGGATTAAATATGAAAAACAAAAGAAATGAGACTGCAACGCAGATAAAAATAAAAATGGGGAAAAGAAGACGGGTAAAAACGGAGAAACGTGGAAACGAAAAATCATCTGCTAAGCGTGCACGGTTAGACAAACGAAAAAATTATGAAGACTAAAAAGTAGAAAATAAATATACAGTAAACCGGGGATACCTTCCACACTCGCTCTTAACTCTGTACAAAGTAACTTTAAATATTTGCTGCTCTTATTTTGTGATGAATGATTTTTTTACAAAACGATTCCATTAAAGTGTTAATTAGAAAATCATTTAACAAAAATAAGTTGTTTGAAAGCAGCAAATGATTGCGTTCTCATATACAAAGTTACCCCCGGGTGTGTAGAGTAACTCCGGTTTACCGTATGTAAAAAAAATTTTTAAAACATCACTCTTATCGGCCTCGGTGACTCAGCAGGTTGCGTGATCGCCTCTGATGCCCCAGTACGCGGGTTCGATCCCGGCCGAGGACGACGAGGATTTTTCAGGGGTAAATCCTGAGATCACGCACTTCCTTCGGAAGGGAAGTAAAGCCGTTGGTCCCGTGTATACGTTTGCCGGCTGCACGTTAAAGAACCCTTGCGAGGCAAAATTTGCGGCCCCTATAACGCCGTCCTGAAATGACCATAGCAGTTGAAAAGGACGTTAATACCAAACAAACCAAACCAAACACCACTCTTAAATTAACGCACTAAAAGGTAAAAAAAAATTAGGACGGTATCTCAGAATGGATTTAACAAGCTTTGATGGTGATATGTTAGATTGTATGGAAGCATAGCTTCAAACTGAACATTTAATGTTTTTGACAAAATTTACATATGCCTGATGAATGCCCTAAAGCGTCCGGAAGTCATGTCAAAGTACAAATAGCAAAGATCACGCATATGATTGCATTGAAGGTGATAGGTCTTAATTTGAAGGTATGACTTCCACACAATCTTACATATCACCATCAAAGCTTGGTATCAAATCCATTCTGAGATACCTTCCTAAAATTATTTTTTACCTTTTACTGCGTTAATTTAAAAATGGGGTTTTAAAGTTTTTTACGTATTTTTTATTTTTCATAATAAGTAAATGATTCGCGAACTAAAGCAGGACCTTTCCTCGATCAAAAAAAAGGTATTTCCGACGCCTCCGAACTTAAACTAAAATCAGATTTTTCTAATTTTTAGTTAGATTTTTTTGGAAAAAAACTCGGCTTATTTTGGGGTAAATACGGTACTCAAAATTCTACATGATGATCTCCACTTCATAGTGGTTAAGCCCAGCAGATCGCGTGTTACTCACTATCGAACAAAGAAAATTAGAACCGATGTTTGTCTGCAGCTGAAACAGTTTACTGAGGATGTAAATAACTTTCTGGAGTTCCAGAATTACTGGTGGTGAATAATGGTTATTATCAAAATAGTATTCGCATGGCAGGCAAGCAAGTTAGCCCCACGAGCAAATGACTGTCACGTTATTATCACGTTCTGATTAAAGAGAAGGGTTATCACTCAGTTAAACAAATAAATAAAACTCTTGTTTAATTGGGTTTTATGTTAATAAAATCAAGTTTAAGTCCTGATGAAACTGGAATGATGATAGTTGAACTTTAAGAAAACGGGATTGATGATAGAAAACAGAAGAAATGACGAACACAAAGGCACACATTTTGTAAAATATTGTTCATAGAAGAGTGGAGAACCCATGTCTTGCAGATGTGGTGATGGTACAGAAGAAGTGTTCCAAATTTTATCATAAAAATGTTCAAAATAAATTGTGGATTTATTTATATTATTTTAATAACATAAATTGAAGTGAATGATTATCATATCACTCTTTCTCTTATATAAGAAAGATCGTCACGTAATGTAAAATGATTATCACTTGAATCCGAAAAACGAAAAACTAGAGAAATGGCCAAGGCATTATAATGAGTATATAAGACGACAGTAGATTAACTTCATTCTAAATAGGATAGCGTAGTTAGACGGGTTAATCTTGTAGGTGCTTTGTCTTCAGGGTAAAAGTTAATCATTTTATTATATAATAAAGACTACTGTTTTAACGTTAGTATTCATGTTTCACATTTTCAGAACTTTTATTTCTTTGTTTGTGTTTTTTTTTATATTACCGCGAATTCAAAATACTTTGTAATAAAGCATATTAAAACTTCTCAAAAAATATGCATGACATTGTCCGTGTAATTTTGAACAGCGTTAACTTTAAACTTAATGAGAATCTACATATTGGTCGTTGAGATTTGGGAATCATAAGTATAAAGACGATAGTCACGTTATTTTAGTAAATTTAAAGTAAATATATATTTTCGAATGACGCAGGCCTATATGTACTGATTTTTCACCATCCAAGACCTGAGAGCTTGAATAAAATATATCTTACTAACAGAGACACCCGGCATTGCCCGAGATAATTACAGTTGTAGGCTAAACAGAAAAACTCATGAAGTTAAATAATAAATTTGTTTTCAGTAATTCTACAATTTCCTTCTATAGACGAAGCAGTTGTTCAGATGTTTCCGATGCCCGGATATTTTTTTGTCATCTCTGCTCAATATTCATTCATTTCTTCGCTGGCATTTCGATAGATAAGACTTATTGTTATAATCCTTCGAAAGATTATTATAGGACATAACACCATATGGTTGTTGGTTTGAAGAGTTGAGTTCATGTACGCTTTGTTATCGGTTATGTCGCCAACTGTAGCCAACGAAGGGACTGCCTCCTCTGTCATCTTTCAATCTTTCTCAATAGTCTGCTAACTCTCCATTATCTCTAATTACGGATCATTATTAAGTATTTCCAAGAAAACGTTAACTTCTAAGAAAAGCCCGAACAACAGGAATTCTACGTATTGTTACAAAGTCAATTTTATTTTATAATTCTCACAGGTGGGATGTAACCATCATTCTTAATGAACTTACTTATATTGCACACTTTGCCCGCGCTTTACTTACACTGTTGTTGTTCTGTCTCAGATTAAAATGTTATCCATCTTCACCCCCAGGGATACTTTAGACCAGGGCCGTCCAACTTGTGCACTTCGCCCGCGTGCAACATAAAATGCTCGCGGACAAAGCTCACGGGCAAAGCCGAGGAGATAGTCCAAAACTCAGGAGGGGAGTGGGTATAGTTTTCCTATGCAGTGTTGTCAGACTTTAGGGGGCGATTGCATTAAATGAGGCATTATTTCTTTGTTACTAATACTTGCTTGTTTTTCGTCTCGCATAACATGGCGCACATTCCTAAAAAGCATAAAATCGCTGAACCAGTATTTAAACTGCACTGGGAGAATGTGTTTTTTTTTTCATTGTTCACAGATCGGATTCGAAATGCTTAATATGTAATCATGTCCTCTCGGGGGGGGGGGGGGGGCCAATATAATTCTACCTGACATCTAGAAAATTGTCACATTGTATTAATTCTAAGCGTTTGCATGTGTTTATTTTTAAGATAATGCAAAATGTAATTAAAAAAAACAATGAGTCTGAGCCACGCCGGCGTTATCACCTAGCTTATTTGGTAGCATAGCAGATCCAAACAATTCATGAAAGTAAATTTTGACATTAAAACGAAGGAATTGAAAAAGTAAGCTGCCTCGTTTTTTTTTTTTTTTTTTTTTTTTTACAATGTCGAATTGATAATTAGCAACTCCACTTTACGGAGCTGATCAACATTATGTGCAATAGGGGGGTAAGGAAAATTACCCGCGTGCACGGGCGCTGCCCGCGGACAGAAATCTTGGACAGCCCTGCTTTATTTATTTATTTATTTATTTATTTACAATTTTTTTACAACAATATAAAAGAACAATCAAATAAGATTGTATCCAAAGAATAAAAAGGCGCCCAAAAAGCCAGTGGGCCTGTCCAGGGGCATCCATAAAACAATTATAAAATAATCTGAAATTATATAAATTTTTAAAAATTTGTATGGCATTAAACGACAACGACAAAATCAACAACAATAATAGAAATGATAATTTTTTATAACTAAAAACATTACAATATACCCAATAATAATAATATTAGTAATTATAATAATAATAGAAACAGTAAAATAAACAGAGGACTGTGTATGTTCAAGGGATTAATTAAAAAATGGAACTTGGTAGTGGTATATAAACATTTTTATTAATTTGGAATTAATATATATATATATATATATATATATATATATATATATATATATATACAAATTTTTTGCGGCAGCAATGGCAGGCTGAAGGATAAATTTATTTACAGAAAAATAAAAAAAAATAATTAAGGGGTAAAAATAAACGAACCTTGTGCGTAAAAATAAAGAAAGGCATGGCGCGTCTATATTGCTCAGTGGGAAATAAGATACAATATTTTGTCCATCACTCCCACTGAAGAAAAGAATAGTGATCCATAGAATGAGACATCTTGCTGCATTGCATTAATCGGAAGGACCTGTCATAGTTGTATCAAGCAAGAGAATGGTTGTGTAAGACGTCCAAGGATCAACGTGAACCAGGCATGAGAATGAGTATGCCATGGGGAAAAAAAGAAAAACGATACAATATTTCTTCAGAAGGAGAATGAGTTGGCAGGAGTTTCCATAGCAAAAATATATATGTTCCACTGGCGGGGAGGCAGATAGGCGGCCATGCTGCACAGGAGGCTTGTAGAGGTGGAAGAGGGGCAAGAGATGAGGAAGGAATGAACTGTAAGCAAAAAAAAAATAAAAATTACAATTTTGTCAACAATTAAATGGTATAACTTCCTGCGGTCGAGGAAATTATCCGCGAGGGAAAGAACGCATTTGCACATCACACGCGGATCATAAAAAAATAAAATTTATCGACAACAATGATAAAGATATAAATTGCAACAATCAGTCCACACATTAGGAAGAAATCTAGACAGTAATTTATAACAGAACTAAATAAATATTTCTTAAAACATAAAATATTAATTCCAGTATTAGACAAAGATAATACCATTAATCCCAACTTTCCCGAACAGTGTAAATCGGTTTTAATTAAGAGTAAACAGAAGGTAAATCAGAAGTAATTAGGCTCGAGTGAATGTTTCTAAGGAGACGACGTTTAAAAAATTGAAGAGAAACTGCCTCCCGAAGTTCCACAGTTAATTTTGACCAACAGATAGCGCCGGAAATCGAAATTGATCTCCTTAAGTAATTCACTCTATAAAATGGTATTACTATTTTTTTCTCTCTTGTGAGATAGTGATGATATGGACTGATTATTATAGGGGGGTTTCTAATATTATATATGTTATGCGTGATTTTATATATAAATTGAGCTAGTTGAATAAAATAAAGATCATCAAATTTTAATAAGTTGAAGTTTTTAAATTCTGAACTAACGGAAGAGAAAGCGGGCCTATTTAACAATATTCGTAAAAAACGGTTTTGAAGTTTAATTATAAGATTTCTATTTTTCTGTGTGATCGATCCCCATCAACATATTCCAAAGCATAAATTTGTATGAATTAGGGTAAAATAAAAATTTAGTAAAATATTACGTGGAAGATGGTTGACTCTATAAACAATGCCTAAAGAAGGAGATACTTTAGTAGCTAAATGTTTTATATGTGAAGGCTCCATGACAAATCAGGGGTAAAATAAATTCCTAAATATTTATAGGAAGAGACTCTAGATAAGATTTTATTATTAACGCAAAGCTTAATTTTGTTACAGTCAATCAGTTTATTACGCTGATGAAGATCATGTAGTATGATTTGTTTAGGTTTAATGGAAGTTGATTTAATAATGACCAATGATAGATTTTAATTAGTAAAGAGTTTACTATATTAGACCTATCTTTTAGAATTTCCCTTGCCCTTGACGTAGAAGCTCTTATACCCTCCTGCTCTAGCGGAGCATCTGTTGTTGTTCAGATGTTTCCAATGCCCGGATAGCTTTTTATCTTTCTGTTGCAAATTTCACTGATCAATACTCGTTCTTTCTCTTACTTTTGCCAAACGCACAAATTTTCGCCAGTCGTCTGGACATTTTTAGGGAGCTCAAGGGAGACCCGTGTGATTCCTTATACTTCTCGATAAACACTGCCTTATCTATGCCCTGTCATTGCATAATCATATTTATGCTCGTTGTTAATAATTCATTACCCCCTCCCTAAAAAATGTTAATATGGTTAATTATATAGTGCCACACCAGTAAATGTGTTACGTTTGTAGTGCCACACCAGTTAATGTGTTAACAAACTTTCAACCCCCCTTTCCCCCTCTTAGGGGTTGAATTTCGAAAAATCCCTTCTTAGTGCTCACTTACATTTTATAAAGAAACTTTGAACTAAATTTCAATTTTCTATGCCTTATGGTTTGGGCTGTGCGTTGATCAATCACTCACTCACTCAGTCAGTTTCTTCTTTTATATATACGTCTCAAAATCAAAGAAGTGAGCATTTTCGGTTTTCAGTTTTCGAAAAAATAAACTTGCATTAGAAAATTAGTTTATAATTTAAATAAATAGTGCCTTATGTTTTTTAATGATTCTGAAACGGGGCACGCAAAAAATCTGTTTATTTTTTAGTTATGGCATAAAATAACAGAAATTGAAGTAAATATTATCATTTCGGGAAAGTTTTTTGAAATTGTATAGAATATGATATAATTAATTTAATTTATTATTCTTTTCAAAAAAGTAAAGCAAACGCAGTTCTCAATTAGATAATATTTTTGATCAAAATATTTAAACTTTGAAATATGGATTTTTACGAGTATTTATCGTGATATCGTGTTAGGTGTGAATTCACAAACGAAACTTTAATTTATTTTTTGTATTATGAGCCTGTATATTCAATTCAGATTATGATGTAAAGGGGCGATAATGTATCTATTTATTTATGTACAAACAACTTAAGATAAATAAACTAATGTTGATTTATTTTCCTTTTTTCCAACGTTCCCGGAAATGACGGTCGCGTTCCCTGAATGATGATTACGATCATTCTTTACAATTGACACAAAGAAAACTTTTTCAGCAGTATAATATCTTTATTATACTTTAGGAATTATGACTTTTTGGTCAATTACACAATATTTTATATAATAATATACCAATTGAGTCTTATAAGGAAATCAAAAATAAAGAATCACATGCCCGTATTCAGAATGAGCGCTCTTGCTCACACTCTTGCTCTTACTTGCATGAGTGTAAGCAAGAGCAAGAGCATTTGCTCTTACTCTTGCTTTTCTTCTAAGACGATTGTTGAATTCTTTGAGCGTTGAGCAGTTGCATGGAGCGAAGGGCAATCGTTCTTGAAAACCAATCCTGGCAAAAGTATCTGATACACAGGTTTGATTCCATGATAACAGTTTCTCTGCTAATAATAAGTTTCCTGGACTTTCATCACGCTTCGTGTATAGAAGCACGTAATAATGAATTATTCTGAACGATAATTTGCCAATTTGCGAATGTTAAAATGCATTTTTCAAAATAAAAAATGAATTGGCAGGATTAAAAATGCATTTTGTCGAAACAAAATGGTCTTTTGCGGAAATAAAAGTATATTTTACAGAACTAAAATGTATTTTGCCAAATATAAAATGCTGCTAAAGAAATTTAAAGCAAGAGCGTGAGCAAGAGCAAGAGCAAAAGCAAGAGCAGGAGTGTGAGTAAGAGCAGGAGTGTGAGCAAGAGCAAGAGCAAAAGCGTGAGCGTAAGTAAGAGCGTCCTCTAATTCAGAATACGTGCTTCAAAGATTTAGCATGAGCGGTCGCTCCTCTTTTGAGAACAATTGAGTATGAGTGAAGAATGAGGTTGGGGGGTTCGCTCAATGCTCAATTTGTCGACGCCATTAAGCTTCACGCCGTGTATTTGATGGAAGCATTCGTTAGAGAGAAGTCAGAAATGAACAGCTACAGGTTTTTGCGAATACTAAAATGTATTTTTTTAATAAAAAATAGGAGTTGTGAAATGAAATATGTTGAATTCAAAAGACACTTGCAAAATAAAAATATGTATTTTTGTGAAATATATAAAGCAGCTTGTGGAATTTTCAAATTTATTTGAGTAAGCGAAAATTGTGCTACTATAGGATGGTCGATTGAAATGAAGACATTGAAATATCTCGAAAACTACGCATCGGATCTAAAAAAGTTTAGAATGAAATTTGTTTGTATCGAAGAGTCCTATCCAATGATACCAAAAATGACCCCACATCGCCTAGGAATAGGTGGGGGTTACAAAGAAATATTAAAAAGGGGGGGCCCCCCCCCCCCCCATTTTTTTAAGGACGAACAAATTTCATTCCAAATTTTTTTTTATCCGATGCATAGCTTTCGAGATTTTACACGGTCTTCACTTAACTCGACCAACCTGTATATAGGAGATTAAAAGGGGACATGAAAGTGGAAAAAAGTTGAGGGGGATAATTTTTACCCCATTCTTATCCCCACCTCTTTATTCTAGTTATCGTCGACTTTTTATCCCCCGTTTATTGCCCTCGCTTTTATCCCAAAATATTTTAGCACGTAATAAGAAGGAGTGCTAATGCTCACACTCTTGCTCTCACTTGCATGAGTGTAAGCAAGAGCAATAGTAAGAGCATTTGCTCCTCTCCTTATTCAGTATGCTTACTTCAACAATCACTCCTTTGAGCGTTGAGTATTAGCATGAGCAAATGCAAGGAGTGTTAAGTAGTAGCATGAGAAAAGGTATGGAGCGATCCTGAATGGAACTTCGCTTTGGGCGTAATAATTATTCAATTCTCTCCCCTCCGACTAAATCTATACAGTGTATCCATGACGTGAGGCTTAATGGCGTCGTCAAATTGAGCATTGAGTGAATCCCCCAAGCTCACTCTCAAAAGAGGAGCAACCGCTCTTACTACTGCTCTTGCTTAAGGTCTTGCTCTTGCTTACACTCTTTTACTAGCGTCAGCAAACGTTTAGAGTAAGAGTATGGGCGTTCCTTTTGTATACGGGCCACAATCTTTCTTTACTTCACAAATACATTACTTTGCAGGACTTTTCTCAAAAGTCATGGGACACACCAATTTTACATAAAAATGAGGCATTCACATGCAATTTAAATGTTATCGTTCATCTCAACATTACACAATAGAGATCGCTTGCATGCTTGTAGAATTGGCTCAAAGAAAGCAGCTTTCGGACTTCGAGAGGAATACAATTGTTATTATCAGAAAAAATGGAAGTAAAGGTTCCACGACCTGGATTCGAATCAGGGACCATGATTATCACAGTCGTTGCCTCTACCAGTCGTGAGAGGTTCCTGGGCCAACGTGAAGAAGGTACAGGAAGGCTGTCACCCGTGTTCTTAAAGACTACCAGGTAGTCAAGATGCAGGCCACTGATAGGACGGGCAACCAGCTTGCAGATGGGTAATTTCTCTTACAGAACCAATCATAATATTTGATGAGCACATATAAGAAATTATACATGGAAACTGGAAATGAAACTGGGGTTACTCCAATCATAAGATAATGATAATATCAGAAAAAAATGAATATAAAAATTTCACCGGGGAACCACGAATCTTGACTAACTGGTAGTATTTTTCCTTCCATTTTTTCTGATAATATCATTTTCTTAAGATTGGAGTATCATCTGCAGTTTTCATTTATAATTTCTTAAGAATACAATTGTTGGGTGACACCTTGCAGGCAAAAGTATTAGAGAGACCTCAACTCTGCTAAAAATCTACAAATCGTCCGTTCAAAACGCCGGACGTGGAACGATATGGGTCCGAACAAATATTCAGCTCAGGAGCGGAAGACCCAAGATTATGTCGGGCAGACACTGAAGGGCACTTCGCAGGGTGGTTACTGTAAACCGTAAAACATCGTTTGATGGAGTGACAAGATCCTTCACTGATTCTATTAGCTTCGCAAGGATCTGCAATCGCTTGGCTTTCATGGCAGAGCTGAGGCTCCTACACCCAACATCATCAGCACCTGCGAACACAGCGAGGAGATTGCAATGGTGCAAAGAGAGACGCCACTGGAATCTGGAGCAATGGTGGATGGTTGAATGTAGTGACGATTCACGATACACCATCTGGCAATCGGATTGAAGGAAGTGTGTATAACGAATGCCCGGAGAATGTCATCTAGCAAACTGAGTAGTGCCCACAGTGAAGTTTTGCGTTTGGTCAGTGATTGTGTGGGAGTGCTTTTCATTGTTTGGCCGATCATTTCCAATCATTTCTGTGACTGGTCATCTGAACGCGGAATGTAACAAGACATCCTGGACAACGCCGTACTCTTTGCCCTCTGGCAGCAGTTTCGAAATGGTCCTTTTCTCTTTCAACACGATAACGCACCTTGCCACAAATCAAGAATTTGGTTTGATGAAATGGGGGTGTAAGAATTTGACTGGCCTGTACAGAGCCCTAATTTCAACCTCATTGAACATCTTTGGGATGTGTTGGAGCGTCGATAGCGCGCAGGAGCGGAGCGCCGGACATCTGACTGAACTGTATGGCAGAATGGCGAAAAATTCCTGCAGAAACATATCCAAAACTTGTGGACAGTATGCCCGACAGAATAGAGGATGTGATAGCAGCAAAAGGTGGAGCAACTAGATACTAACACAAGTATTTTTCAAAGTGTTTCCATTAAATTGGTTTTGTCCCTTGACTTTTGGCAAGGTAGTGTATATTAATACACTAAAAGAAAAACACAAAAATAGCTTAAAATAGCTAAATCTCTCACCTTTATCTGTGTAAAGAATGCAAGCGTCATTTCGAGAATGCAGGCGTCATTTCGAGAATGCAACCATCATTTAGGTAACGCATGTCATTGTCCGAGAACGTTCCCGACATGATTATTTGACATTTGATTTTGTTTATACGGCATCGACCTCCCCGTAGAAGCCGGATTTCCGGGTTATTAGCTAGTAAATCGTGTTATTTAGCATAATTACGCTAAAAATATATACTTTTCCCGCAAACGAAATATATAATGGCGTTCCCGAAATGATAAGAATTAAAGTACGCTGCACAAATTTTAAACAGAAAGGTGCTTAACCGGCAAAATTTATTACAGATTGCACAAAATACACAAATACTGTCTTCCTTGTCGAAAAAGCTTCACGTGCATCCTCATCAGCACCATCTAGCGCGTTTATTTCGAAACATTTTGCCAAATCCCTTATTGCGTTCACGAAATGACGTGTTAGCTGTCGGACAACTTTTGAAAAGCTAATAAATGAAAATCTTAAGTAATAAAAATACAGTTTCCCATTATTTGTTTAAATAAATGATATATAAAGCTATATATTTAGGCATAATTTTCTATGTTTAGTTTAATGTCATTTTTTATTTGTTTGAGCTACAAGAAGCTGTTTATGGACGCGTTCCCGAAATGAGTTTTGGAGTATATTTTAAATAAAAAAAACAATAGGAAATTTGAAAATATTACCATTGATTTCGCAGGGTGCAGACAATTACAGATGATACCTATGTTTTAAACCCACGTTGTAATATTACCATGTAATTTTAATATAAATATCTTTTTCCGAAGTGAAATCTTCACCTCTCTGATTTTGAACCATGTAGATGTAATTTTTTTGAAAAATTGAAAAAAAAGGTAAAAGTGATTTTGTAAAATGTTCATCTTTAATCATAGCTTTAAACAATAACAATAAAGAAATGTAACAAATACGGGAATTGAAAAAAAGCCGCTTCGACCGGATGATTTTTACGCGAAAAAAGTTTTAGAAGTAAATGCTGCTTAGGAGAGCGGAGGGGAAGAGGAGGGGAAACCAACCACAGAAGTGAAAGGAAAAAACTCGCGTGGCACATTATCAGGAAAAAAAAAGCCGGAATGGAACATGAAGACGAAAATGTTAGTTTTTTTAAGATAGCGAATGGTTGTGTGCTCAACGAAGAATGGCGTCTGGTTTCCATTCAAAGACTTATTTCAAGCCATACAAGGCTCCTTCTTTTGTCAGATTGAGGTAGCAGTCATTTGTGCTTTTGTCCTTCTGAATAAACAATTCATCCAGAAAGTTAAGTCACTCGACTGTGACTTCCGTCAGAGGAGAGGAGGAAAATATTGCCAACGCCAACGACAAAATTCGCTTTTACTTCTTTTTTCTCGGCACCAACAATTTTCACATTTCACTCGTACAACTTATCAAATTCACAGCCTTATATTGAATCCAACTATAGTTGCAAACACAAGTAAAATATAAATGGATAGAATTACAGAAAAAAAGAGACTCAGTTCTGTATAGGTCTCTTGAACACACCCAGTTTTTTTCAACACTATTATATTATGTAGCTTTAAGAAGGCAGCTTAACTTATTAATTAAACAGTGAATAAAAACAGTTATATTATTTAATACTTCATGTATTTTACGGAGCTCGTTTGATCTTGCCAAACATAGAAAAAATATCTTGTAATTTACTCTAATGTAAAATTATTCCTTTCCCTTCCCCAGCTATCTCCTTTCACTTAATCATACCGTGTTTTTTTCTGAATTGATGATAACATATTGTATTGGGCAATGAATTATTGAGAAAAAATTTTAAGCTTCAGAGATGAAAATAGTCATTTCTTTCTGAGTGTTGAACACGAAGATGACTAACTTGTAAGAAAAAGCTCAATTGGCTTGGTAGTATTTTTGAGAAAAAAAATAGAAAAAAAATATCTGGAATAGAGTTTGAGTAAGAAATTAAAGTAAGGAAAGAAAAAAAATTCCCCTGAGATTGTTAAATAGGAGATGAAAGTTGTATGGTGGAACATACCGACAGATTGATTCTAAAATGTCGTGCCATAATGAAAATGTAGATAGAGGGTGAAATTCTGAGTCTAGTTGCGTTTTTCGATCCGAGGCTCCGTTAAAAAGTTGGCTAACCTAAGCTAACCATGCATTCGCATATTAATTTTAGAAAGTGATTGCGTTTCAGTTTGATAATCTATTTCTAATTTATTAACCAAGCTTTTCTTGATTTTAAAACATATTTTTTGAAATAGTTTTCAAATAGTTAAAATTTATACTGTAGAAGACTTTAAAATGCAAAATAAAAAACAATACCAATTTTTTATTAAAATGAAAAATGGTTTGATGCATAAGGTGGGAAATCAAAAATGATTATTAAATTTAATTGCGATATTTAATTATTTAAACTAATGCAAGTTTTATTTTATTTTATTCTTTTTTTTACGTATTACATTAGCTCAATTGCTCGAAATGGCTCATTTCAGCTGCAATGCCGGCCACGCAACGTCTCCTCAGGTATTGTCGGACATTTTAAAAAATTCCGGAAATATTTCAGATGTTCTCATCTTTCCAGAATATGGTCTCGTAGAATGTGAACATTAGTGACGGGGTAGTATACTCACGCGACTTGAGACATCCCCATAAGAAAAAATCCAATGGATTTAAAACTTGTGAAACGTGCAGGCCATGCAATTTCTCCCATTCTGTCAATCCGGATAATTTACGTTAAGAAATCTTCGGGCAGTGTCACTGAAATAAGCATGTCCATCATCATGAGCAATGAACAGATTTCTTCTCCTAAAAAGCGTGTGTATGTTATTAAGTCTACTAAGAAATAGATGTTAAAAAGTAGCTAAAAATTAGGGTTTAATCAGATGGTCTGAAATAATACCTGGTCAAACGTTATGTGAAAACTGTTGTTGATGCCGAATTTGACGTATAGCATGAGGGTTTTCTTTTGCCCACTGATGACTGTTATGAAACTTCAGCACGGAATCTATTTAAAACTTGCATCATTGATAAACAGCACATTAGCGGCAAAAAACCATCGACAAAACGTACATCTGAGCTCAAAATCCGCTTCCGATGTATACGCTCAATATGATATAGAAAGAGATTGACCTCGTGTAAATACTCAATGCTGTTAGTTGGGAATAACCTGTTATCATAGCGATCTTATGCTGATTTCTGCAGTCTCCAGGGCAATATTAAGAACCTATTCTTCAGCATGACGTGCTCGTACAGTTCTGAGTAGTCCAACAACATGGGTAATAAGCAGAAAGGATCCCGTCTCTCCGAGATGATGTTCGATGTTTGCGGATGGACATCTGCGTTGCGGAAATGTTTCTTGGCACAGAAGCTGAACAGCTCTACTATTCCCAAAAGTATGCCTATAAATGAGAAATGTATCTGCTAGTTTCATCTATATATTAATACGTGAACATCGACATTGGGGAACATTTTTGGGTTACTTATTATATAAGGAGGGGAATCAAACTTATTTCCTTCGAAAGGTTCTGCGCCATAGAAGCGCAGAAACAAAGAAACATTAGCCGAGATATTAATTAAAAATCTATACCGATAGGATGCTAACAGATACCGAGAGATGGCGATCTAGGTCCATCAGAGAGAATTCAATCAACACCACCTAAACAGAAAGAAGCGGCTAGCGACACGGTAGAACATGACTTCATGGCAAGTTCCTGTAACCGGCCGAGGGGAAACCAACTGCCCCCTGTAACCAAATAGGTTGGGGTATATATCAATTATTTACCCCCGGAGGGGGACGTCGTAGACAGAACGCCGAAGGCGTTCGAGTAACGGAAAACAGTGACCAATGAGCCTCATTGAATGAGGCCCGCAGGGCCGACGTGAGGCGCGAAGCGCCGAGAGTGGTAAAAGTTTGTTAAATTTAAACACGGCCTGCCAGATAGTAAAAGGCCTGTGCGAAAGTCTTTTCTGCAGAAAAACTGATAGAAAAAATGCGCTCTCTCTTCCATTTTTCGCCATGACGTCATGTTCTGCCGTGTCGCTAGCCGCCAGTAAACAGAAGGTTTGATCACTGAAACGTTATACATTGTTACATCATCATCAGTCGACCATTGTTAATCGCATTTGTATTAATAATTAGCCCTAAATTTGGTCGACTTATGATGATGTAACAATATATGACGTTTTAGTGATCAGGCCTTTTGTTTAAGATTTATATTTCGAAAAGAAAAAAAGTTTCCATTTTCAATATTAAAGTTTGTTATGTCTCGGAGAAAACGCTAACGGGTCGGATTTAAAGGCAGAATAGATAGCATAATAGAAATAATGTCGCACAGGTCGAAATCGATATTGATAATTCTATTGTTGTTTTTAAAGATGTATTTAAATGTGCATTAAGTGTAATTCCAATGTTTTTTTAATGGTTATGATTTTGGTTTGATGAATTTACACTGCAGAATTTGTAATGCAAACATTTTGCATCTGAAGTTACTTTACGTGATACAACGGCATTCACTTCGTGTTGTCATAAGGGTAAAGTTTATTTGCCGCCATTAACACAAACTTTACTTTTAATGCACTGTATAAGGGATTTACTTCAAATGATCAAACCATAAAAGAGAAATCAAAGAATTATTTCAATATCATTCGTAGCTACAATTCATCGTTTGCTATGGTCAGTTTTGAAGCTAAATTTCAGATACAGTTTTGCCTGGAGTGTATCATTTTAAGATACACGATTTTTTTATGATAGAGCAAGGCCAATGACTTCTACGTATGGCCATTCACCATATTATGCGCAGTTATATATTTATGACATTGATATTGGTGTTACCTATAGACTGCGTGAACAATCAAATCAATCGTGCTATAACAATTTAATGCGTAGAATTTCTATTAAATTGGAGCGCGTTAATCGTTTTGTGCGATCTTTTACTGCAATGAAACATTATTGTGTAAGAGCTGAAAATGCATATAGAGAAATATGTATGCTTATTACCGTTAACCAAAATTTAGACCTTCGATGGTGGTTCAATGATGCAATTCAAATTGATGTTGCTGTTATTTTTAGCACGTTGACGGTGAGCCACCATTCCAACGAAGTATGGTTTCTTTTTTAAAAAACAATGGTGTAGTCAAAAACATCTCAGTTTCAGATTCATCATTGGATCCATTAGCGTAATCGTTATTATTTCCTAATGGAGATACTGGGTGCCATGTTAATTTGTTTCAGAACAGACCAAATACAGCCACTGCGAGACAGCGCAGAAATAAAGTTACTATGTTGCAATATGCATGCTATCGGCTGGCAATTAGAGATGATTTTAGCCTTTTGCATTATTCACAGAAATTATTTTGCAGTGGATTGTTGATATGTGTGTACGTATTGAAGTACAAGACTTCATTTCATAAGACAAAATCTGTCTGTTCTAAGGTCAGAAGTGTATACTTGTAGTAACTTAACTGATCATTTAGAATTGAACCCGAATGATAATGTAGGTATTGGAAGAAGAAGCTTTAGTTAATGGAACAAGAATGCGTGTTAAATGTTTACGTAATAATGCTAAGTATTGCGAAGTTTTAACTAAAATCACACGAAATAAGCGAATTTTGATTCCGCGTATAGATCTAACTTATTCCAGTACAATTTTACCGTTTGTGTTTCAAAGAAAACAATTCCCAATTATTCCTGCATTTGCAATTGCAATTAATAAGTCACAGGGATAAACATTCGAAAAACTTGGAATTTTATTAAGGCAACCAGTTTTTACGCATGGTCAGTTATATGTCACATCTTTCGATATTTTGACATTTTATATTTCTGAATATAGCGAATAAGATCATTTAGCGAATGACGAAAGAGTATTTACAAAAAATATAGATTATACAGAAGTTTTGAATCGTTAAATCTACTTCATAACTATTCATTTCTTTCAAATGGAATTATCAAATATCTTTATTTTTTGTATTATTCTAGCGTTTTATGGTTGATTTGTTTTTAAGGAATTTTATATGTTTCATAATTTTTTGTCATTAATTCCCTCATGCTTCCTCTTTGCCATTTCCCACTTTTTTCCTTTTAGTGTCGAGTTAAGAATTAAGAATTTGCATACAAATAAATTCCAATTAATTATGTGAAAAGCATGTTGAATTTCATTACTTTACAGACATAATTGGTCGAATTTCGTCCACAGGCGATACTAGTTTACGTAATAATTTGCTAATTTAACAACATAACTTTTCTGTATGCTACAAAAAAGTTCTTTGAGATAGTTTTAGGTGGTTACTTTTTATAGCACGTTTAAAACTGGAAATTAAACTAGTGTCATGTGTAAAAAGTTGCAAGCTGTAGCGCATTAAAGATTTCACAATGACATAAGGCGTGAAGAAAATTAAAAGTATTTATTGAAACGATAAGTTCAATTGAAAATAAATAGAACCCTTAATCCTATCACACTTAATGACTAAAGTTAAGCTAAGGCATACATGGGTGCATTTCGGTGAAAATCATGAACGTTTCGCAAAAAGTGTGCACGAAAGTGTAAATCCACCCATTTGGGTGACTTTCAGTGAAAACCACTTCAGTATTATCAACTCGGACTGCAATTAAAACACCGTAATTGCATGAATCTCAAATACACTCAGACTAATTCATTCGAGGCACAATTCACTTCACTTGAGCAAAAAACATTTATTACAGTATCGAAAAAAGTTTTAGCCGAACACCAATATTATGACGTTAAGCACACAATTTACACACTAGCAATTAGCTATAGAAAGGCTCTTAAGCACCCGCACCTCTGGTACGTCGAATTAGCCCAACAATAACATTTAGAACACTATCACAATTCGGTGTAGTAAGTCATAAATGGAGACAGGGAAGTCACAATCGGGGCTTTCTCACAATTGCAAAAACCCAATGAGATGTGTAATGCAATTCGTAATATCTGAGTTCTGCAAAAGCTAATTTAACATGTGACATAGTCACTTTGTTGTTTGTTTTATTTATCTTTTTTTTTGTAAAGGGTTACAGTAGTCCTCCCTTAGAAAAGGACTACATGCCACCTTCTGGTGTCAAAGTATAGTAATATTCATCTAATTTCGAATGTTATACTTCGCCCTTATCTTCACTTATGTTTTGCCTTTTGTTAGGACAAAAACTCCATGGTCAGGCGAAAGCCCTCTTTGTACCCGGACAGTAATCCCCTTTCCGTATTTTTTCTCCTGTCAATTGTACAACACCAAACTGTGATGGATTTTATTAATATAAAATCTTTATTGTATTGAATTATCAGAATATAAGATTGTATTGACTGTGGGTGTATCAAATTATATAGGAGTTTAGACTACCTGTAATTTTATTTGAATCCTTTCTTTGTAAAGTTTTGTAACATCGCCCACGCTTCGAATCTAGCGTGCTGGCGATGACGTCACTGTGTCTAAGCCCAGAAGTGACCTGCTTGGAAGGCGGAAGTAGAGTGGGAGTTTCAACCACGCTACCGATAGAGGGCAGCCCGACGCTTGCCTTGCATATAAAAGGGGGTCGGCAGCGGCATTCGAGAAGCATTCCCGATCCAGAGACCAGGCAGACAGGACGTATTCGAGATGGAAGCCCAAGAAGACGACGACGATGCCGAAGCAGATGACTTCAACCAGGGAACATTTGTGTTCCGCCCGGACTGGGTTCCTGTTTCGATGTAGTTAGAGGTTAGGCCTAACCCTTTTTTGGAAGGAGAAAACCACGTGGTAATTTTGTATAATTGAAGTTTGACATTTGTATCTTTTGCTTATAGCTCTGAATTTTGTATTAGTTAGTGTTGATAAGTACAGAAAGTTATTATCATTCTTTCCTTCGGGGTATTAAGAGTATCAATTGTAGAAATTGTTGGGATTATTTAGTTTGAATTGTTATGATAATGTTTAATAAAAATAGTAAGCTTTAGATTTTGGATTTATTATTAGCGGGAATGGGTTTAATCGAGTTTTATAGCCATAATTAGAGGGCCTTTGAATTGAAATTTTTTGTATCTGTTGAGATATTAATGGGGTTATAAAGTTATCAGATTTTGTGAAGTTGAAAAACGTTGAATAACTGTGGAAAACGACATAATAACAGAAGAAACACCTCTTATCCAAAAAATATTTTTATTTTTTATTTTTATTTTTATTTTTACTGGACGTAAAATTATTTTATTTTTATTTTACTGGACATAAAAATATTTTGTGGATAAGAGGTGTTTCTTCTGTTATTAGATTTTGTAAAGAATTGTAGAATTAGGGATTATAAATTTTATTAACTGTATAACAGCTAACTTTGTTTATGAGGGTTTACCCTTTTGTAATATTGTGTTGAAATGACTGAAGGAAGTCTAGTTATTTATTTGAATAGATTATTGTTGTAGCTGTGATAAGATGCTCTGTATCTCTTTAAGTTTGTTATGCTAACTTGGATTATGTGATGTTATTAATGATTTGTAGTGTTTTAGAATTGTCGTAGTTAGATAGTATACTTTTGAATAGATCGTTAGTGGAGCATTTAGTACGATATTAATACTAGCGCAAGGGTAGCTAAGCAGCCCTTTTATTTTGGGATTGTTTGGGGCTTTTGGATTTAAGTGCATTCTTGATACAGATGTTGTATAGGGGCTTTGGTCTTGTGGCTCGTTGGCAGTGGATGTTTAGACCCGCCCTTTTGGATAGCTACGGACTGGATTTTGGGTTCTGTGTAGCACACTGGTGATGGATCCGGTAAGTTGGCTTTGTTTCCCACTGCAGCGACCACCCCCTTGAGTCTTTGTTACATGGCGGGAGTTCCATGTCTGTGACCAGTTTGTACGGTGAGGTTGTTAGGTCCCTAGTTTAGGTTTGACTATTTGTCTGTATATATTATTTGGGAGAATCTTTGGCTTAGTTATGCGCTAGTTTTTGTCATCTTATTTGCCACTATTTGATCTTGCTTTTACCTGCCATTTTATTTGTTGATATTTATTAGATGATTTTGTAAGGCATTTATATGTGAGTGTATTCTTAGCACAGTGGGTAACTAAACTATTATCTTGTCTTGGGGAAGGTTTGGTGTTTCTTGTAGTGTGCATGCTGGGTACTTGTTTTAGGTTGCCTGGTGGGTGTGCGGTTTAGTTTTAGAGGTGGATTTGTCCCGTTTTGGTTCGGGTTTTTGGTAGCCCGCTGGTGTAGGATCCGGTGTGTTGGCTTTGGTATCCCCTTGCACTAACCAACCCCTTTGAGGCTTTATAGAACACGACTTTAGGTTCGTGTTTGTAATCTGTATGCACACAGGGTTTTCTTAGTCCCTTGTTAAGGTTTGACTTGGTAGTTAATTGGGAGTTCTTTGTTTAGACTGGTGCTAAGTAATACAGGATCATACATTTGTCACTTAATTGTTATAGCTTAAAGCAGCAATTGTCTTTCCCTGCTGCTTTGTCTTTGCCTTTTTGTATTATTGTATTTATCTTGATATTACTTTGTAAATAAACCTATTTTATGCATATCAATCGATCCCACCCTTTCTTAATTTATGTTGGCACCCTTCTTCGGAAGGAATGCTGACGAAGTGATATCAGAATGCAAAATCACTTCACTACAAACAAACTGGGCGCATAAACCTATCTGAAAGTTTGCACTTACCAGAAAGTTCGTGTCGTCATTGAATGTCCAGCGTGGGATTTGTGGAAACTGCTCAGTTTCAACCGGAGGAATCTTCTCGGAGTTCGCTCTGCCACGTAAGTACGTCGTTTACTTCGTCGTAGCGGAGGCTTCGTTTCTCTCCTCTTTCACCGGCTTATTGTGTTCCAAGTTCAGCAGAGTACCCGCTCCAGTCGCAGACGCTCGCTCGTAGCCCCTCTCCTTTCTCTGAATTGTCAGCAAACCATTGTTCTTCGGTTTCCATCGGTTCGATTATCGCTCATGTTTTTTCCAACTGCTCGCTTCAACTTCTCTATAGCAAACCCCATGATCGTGGCACTTTTTCTTCATCACGATGAATTTCCCGGTCTCGTTTGTGATTGGACTCCTCGTGTTGACGTTGATGTTGCAGGCGTTTTGTCACCTCTCTTTCCGACTCGAAGAATAGAAATAGCAAGTGCAAAAGAGATCGATGACGTGAAATGCTTGCCGCCTCCAACCGCAGATTCTCCTGCGTGTTGATATTGTTGATGGTGTGAGGCTTGTAGAACGATCTTGAAAGGGCGTCAGCTAGTATGTTGTGCTCCGATCTAATATAGCGGAGCGAGATATTGTAATCTATTACGTACTGTAGCACTTGAGCCTGGAGTCTGGACAGCATAGCTTGTGTTAGTAGTCTTGAGATGGCCCGGTTGTCCGTATATATCACCATCGTAACTTGCTGCATATAGTGACGCCATAATCTCGCTGCGTGGGCCACCGCCAACAGTTCCTTGGCATATTTGGACAGATGTACCTCCTCACTTCTGAAGCGTCGCGACTCATAGGCAATGGGAAATAACTTCCCCCCGTAGGCCTGCGTGGCTACCGCTCCGAT
Organism: Rhysida immarginata; assembly: GCA_023313115.1. NCBI lineage: Eukaryota > Metazoa > Arthropoda > Chilopoda > Scolopendromorpha > Scolopendridae > Rhysida > Rhysida immarginata. Next base: position 480,403 of record JAHWFO010097661.1, read on the forward strand.
GGCTTCTTCGGAGGCATTGCACAGAATACTAGTATGCAACTCCTTGCCGGAGTCGAAGATCTTCAGGATGGCTGGGCTTACAAATGTCTTTTTCAATTCCTCAAAAACCTTTTGCTGTTGAGGGCCCCACCTGTAGGGTGCTTCTTTCTTTAACAACTTGAATAGCGGTTCCGTAACGCTGGCATATTTAGCTATAAAATTAATAAAGAAATAAAATACACTGACCTTTAGAATCTGTGGATGCTTGTATCAAAGAAAGAGAGGAAGGAAACTCCACTTGTCCACACAAGAAGTTTAATATGTATCATATATGTATACATTTCGGCTACCAAGTAGCCATCTTCAGTATGTCTCAATGTTATCAGCAAAGATACAGCTTTTATAAGGTTTTGGAACCAATCAGGATACCAGGCTAGTGGTAAATATCCTGATTGGTTTACAAGAAAAAATAACCCAATACAAACAAATACAAAAGGGGCGGGGGGCTTAATATTAATATTAACGGTATAATCATCCAAAACCTTATAAAAGTTGTATCTTTGCTGATAACATTGAGACATACTGAAGATGGCTAATTGGTAGCCGAAATGTATACATATATGATACATATTAAACTTCTTTTCTGGACAAGTGGAGTTTCCTTCCTCTCTTTCTTTGATAGCTATAAAATGCCTATAGAACTGGGTTGTGCCCAGGAAGGACCTAAGCTGATGAACGTTGCTGGGTACCAGCACTGGATAATGGTTTGCATCAGTCTTGGCTCGCAACCTCAGCCTTTGCTAGACAGTCTGAAGCCCAGGTATTTTACCTCTTCAAGATCTATCTGGCATTTGGATGGGCGTAGGTAGAATGTGTTATCACAAAGTCTCTGTAGCACCGTTCGTAGCTGCTTTTTAGCTGCGTCATATTTTGGGCATATATTAGGATGCCATCAAAATATGCCACCACGCCCTTGTTGATGAGACAATGTAAGGCCTTGTTAATGGCCTTAGCGAATGTTGCGGCGGCTCCCTTGAGGCCAAACGGCATTACCAAGTATTCAAAAAGCCCGAACCGTGTTTTAAAGGCTGTTAACGGCACATCGGATGGGCGCATTCTGATCTGGTGGTATGCCTGCAGAATGTCCAGTTTGGCAAAACCTTAGCATTTTCCAGTCTCTCGAGCAAGGAGTCCGTGCGTGAACGATAAAAGTTGTCTTTCCTCATCCGGTTGGTTTTGCGGAAGTCCACACATAATCTTAGTTTCCCATCCTTCTTTGTAACAAACAGTATCGTAGACATAAAGGAAGAAGTAATTGGTTGGATAAGGGCTTTACTCACCAATTCTTGAGGCGTTGATAAGTAGCTCCTCCTCCTCGTCATGACTCATGGGATATAACAGTGAGTTAAACGGCGCAAAGCTCTGCTCCAAGTGCACCTCATGCTGGGTTAAATGTTCAGGAGGCAGGCCCGGAGGTAACTCTTTTCGGAATATTCCAGCGAATTCCTTGACGATCACTGCACAGCTCGCGTGAATGAAGGCGAGCTCTTCCTTTGGTGTGGATCTGGCGAATATGGCGAATACGGGGTTTGAGCAGCTCTTGCTGATCATGCTGCATAGTTCCTTTACCGAAATAAACTCATCCTCCTTGTCTTGTTTTCACTGCAGCAGCCAACACCTTTTATCATTGATCTGGGTGGCACACCTTCTTCTCTTCCAATCGATGAATAGATTGGTCTGATCAATCCAGTGTAGTCCCAAGATAAGGTCATCATTTTGAATGTGAACGTTATCAAAATTGATCATACCCTGATAGCAGCCACACTTGATCAATACTCTTAAGGTTGCATGTGTAATCGGCGTCGGCTGACTGCTGGCAAACAGTATGGATCTTTGAGGGTTTAACGCTGTGGAAGGTAATTTTAGGTATTTAGTTAATCAAATACTCGAACATACTCCGGTATCCATGTAATTGTCTAGCGCTCCAGTGTCGACAAGTGCCTTACATGTATAATCATTTATGTCAACTACAACAATGCAGAGTTCGTTGGCCATGCTTTTGTAGAAAAAGTTTATCTGGGCTGTCATTTCCTTTCCCGGTGAAGGGGCCGTTTTTATTTTGCCTACAGTCTCTTCGTAGGTGCCTTGAACGACCGCAGCTGCAACATTTTCGGTTGTCCCATTTGGGTCTTCTCCTCGCCCCTGCCTGCCTCGGCTCGTCCGCTGCAGCATCGCTGCCCACGTGAGTGCAGAACTATCTTTCCGCGAAGGTGATACACTCCTCTATCGACGCTATCTCCTTCATGCGAATCTGCACCGCTATCCGATGAGGTAGACCCTGCTGGAAGAGGTGCATTTTTTCAGTCTGAGAGTAATCTCTCAATCTCCCAAACAGCTGTCGGAATCTCGACACACATTCAGCTATATCGTTGCCTTTTATTTTGAGGTGCTGCAATGCTGATCTATTGGTTAGTTGGGTTTGGCCTCCCCCATAGACCTGTAATAACATTCTTTCGAAGAATTCCCAAAGTATTAAAGGATTAGCTTCTGCGAAGTTGGCGTACCAAACCGCTGTGTCACAAAAGATTGCGACTGCATCGGGAACCAGTATTCTGAGCAGAAATAATGCTGGAGTTTGGCTGTCACCATTCACGGATAATAGATGTCGCCTTCCGCGATCAATGTACAACTGCTTTAATATAATCCTTGATGGTGGCAGGAAGCGAAAAGATTGTCGCAAACGCCTGCTCGTACAGGAGACGGACGAGCAGGAGAAGCAATATGGGGATTCGGTCTCAGAGATTGATGGGGGAAAGTTGCATGAAATTCGGCGCTCAAAAAAGAGTAATAGGAAACTCTGAAGAGGCTTGATGCAGAATGTGACCTCCACGAGCTTCGCTACTACGGAGAACGAACAAGAAATCATTTGTCAGCGTTGTGACGATTCGAGGAAGGCGTTAGACAGTAAGATTGTGCACCCAGATAATGTAATTAACATTTCTACTCCATTAGTTTGTTCTCCAGTAACGTCGATAGAGTCATTGGCACCAGGTGAATCTTTCTGTTCAACTTTATCTGTAATACCGATAGAAGGTTAGTGACCCTGCCCGAATAACCCAAGCAGAGGATATCATTTTACGTAACCTCTCTGCCAGAAGTAAGTGACCAAATTTACGACGCCGTGCCAGATATCGCTCCTACAGAGCAGAAGGCATCTTTTTCTCAAGTTTTTGGATTGGGATACGACCACGACAATTTTCCACTGAGGATTAGGTCAGCTCTTGTGTTCATATCTGATCTGCAAATCTACACCTGCTACGACATATTTCCAGCACAGGAATTAGCAGCCTACACCCCAAGCGACGTAGTCGTCTGCATATTTCCCTGGACCGTTCGAGGATACATACGGGAGAGTCGCGGCACTTTCGTCCTTATCTCGAGGTAAGCCGAATTCCAATTTTTAGCAAAGATAAATAAACTAAGATACGGCTTAGTGCGCTGTGCGTAACACAGCTTTAATCCTTGATAATTTGAATTAGCCTCCCGCCCTCCAATCTTTGTTATGAGTTTATTTGGTTTTAGTTTTGAGCGTAGCTTTCAATTATTTATTCACTTTCTATTTCAGCCATTGTTAACTTATTTTAGAGAGAGAGCGTCGTGGCGTGTTCATGGTCGTATCTTTAATGTTGCGCTATTATTAATAGGGTACTATTTTAGTAATATATTATAAAATAATTATAGAGTGGTGTCCTTGGTTTTCCGCTAATGGCTACTCAATTTTATTTTGTAGCTTCCCTTCTCGAGCGGGCCAGGAAGTTCAACACCATGCGTAACCACTCAGTAGAATGCGGCCAGCAACTATTGGTATAATCACCATACCAAGTGTTCCTAACGAATGTCCAGTGAATTCTTTTCCTATTATAATTGTTAATGTTTCTATATTAGAATAATTGTTGGGCTGGTAAGGTCTGTCAGATTAAATTAGAGTAAAGGTTCTTTGCCTAATTAATTTATTCCATTTAAGGACCGATATCCAATTAAGACCTTTAAATAGTATTGTTTTAAAGAGTGTCAGATTAGCCCGTTAATCATTGTACTGGGGTTTTTCCTCGTTTTAGAGGAATACCCCATATAACCATTAAATTGCTACTGATACCGCCTTAAAGGGATTCAGTTTTTTTTTTGTTTGTACAAAATCAATTTACTTAATTGTTTTGTAACATTTCTATTTTAATGGTTATTAAAATTCACTTAAATATATGCTCCTTGTTCATGACTTACTTGTCTATTCACACTCTTCCACTGCGCATTTTCATGACACGCTGCAGCTTCCGTTAGGTACGCTGGGATAATCTGCATGTATTGTTGCTGAATTATCTGTTTGCATTTGGCTACAGTCAAAAAATGCTTCATGAACTGTCCGGGGGCTTTTTGGAGCTTGCCGCTGAAGGTCAGAAATTGAATGTTGTCAACTGCTCGCTTTATAGGTGAGAAGCTGTGGAAAACGCTCTCGATACAGCCGTGCAGCAGCACGCCCACTGTACTACCTTGCTTCTCCTTAGATGAGAACCATATCCACCCGCTCTGTGATGCTGCAATGTTCCATTAGATATGGTAAAAGTTTCAATGATACTGCCAAATGATATTCTGTTTCTTTGGAAATGATGGGTGAGCTTTAATAGTAAATGTAATATCAACAAATTCACTGATTTTGATTCCACTTATGTTGAGGTATCAGATAGTATCAAGCTTGTGATCTTCCGGCAGCCACCTTCCACGGGCAACAACCCCACCTTTAGTGGCGTTTATCTCCCACAAGAGGGCTTAACGGCTACAATGGCATAGGAAATCATTGTTCCTGTTAGCACTACCTCCCCTAGAAGTTTGTACCATGAATTCTGAGACACCCTGTATAAAATAAACTCGAAAATTGACGAAGTTTCTAAATTTCTAGTATTGGGACTTGTTTATTCATTCTTTTTACATGTGAAACCGACTTCGAACCTTCTGTGTATAAAGGGGGAAATATGATAAAATAAAAAAGAAGGGTTTGGACACTTTTAAATTTTACGCCTATAACTATTCTTCTAGGCGACGATGTTTGTGGCCTCCTTTTACCAGCTACGAAGTTCGCCGATGCGCCCGTTTGTTGTTGACTATTGCTACGAAGAGTGATCGCGTCATCGAAGTATCCCTCGCTACCTTTTGCCAACGCTGTGAGAAAGAGACATCCTGGAACGCTCCTTCGTAAAGTACCTCCTTACGGTCTGCTAGACTCTTTGCCGACTTTCCGTCCGAGACTTCGTCTAAAGCCCATTAGAATTCAATTGCCATGCCTCACACGATGAAACTCTAACACTTGCGAAACATGTGGATTTCCCACTTTAATCAATCGAGTAATATCTAGACTTAATCCTATTTTGGGGGTCCCGCAGAAGATAGTGGCCGATTCCGACCACTTGTCCAATTCGTTCTTGCTGAAAACGATGTCAAATTCCCATGAATGTGTCCCGCGTGGGTGTGTTTTAATTAATTTAACGTTTCAGTAATTAAAAGATTCGCTAGCTGTGTGAGTTAATCAGAGACCCTGTAAGCAAAAAAAGAGAAAGTGAACCGAATTTCATTTAAAACTGAATTAAAAATTAAAATAAGAATAAAAGAATAATAGAAAAAATAAAATACTATAAAAAGTCACTTTACATGCTTTAATACTGAAGATATTGATTGTTCTAGCGCTACCACATCAGCGTTTTTTAGTGGATAAGTTATCTTTCCCGCAGTAAATAAGGTTGACTGATCTTTCTAACACATTTCACTAAACAAGTTGTGGCCTTACAGTATAACAGAGGGATATCAGGAGTTCCAACTACTTTCGCCATTTATTCCCGGCAAAGCCTTGATATTGATATCCTTGACAAAGCCGGGAATAAATGGCAAAACTAGTTGGAATTCCAGATTGTCACCTCAGTTTCGGCAGAGAATGGAGAATGTTAATGAGGTGACAATGAAAGAAAAAGAGGATTCTCCGCATTTCATGACGTCAGGGCAACGAACCAATGAAAAGACGGCAGAAGAAATGGAGAGAAAGAAGGCGAAGACAAAGCCGATCCCTTGGAAAGGGAATAGGGTAGGTCAGAAGAAGAGAGATCGTTACGATTCCTCATTGGAGGAAAAGAGAAAAAACATTTTCGACGGGAGAAATTTGGAAAAGAAAGAGGGAGAGAAAGTTGAGACAAGAGAGAGAGAATGGATAGCAAGTGGGGCCAGGAGAAGGATTGAAGGAGGCGAACATCGGTTGAGAGGGAATGACCGGGGGAAGAGAAGGTTGTACTCCTCATGGGCTGCTGGAACCACGAAGCCCGACGCGAGGGCCAAGAGCAGTGTGAAGCAAAGGCGACGAGCCGAGCAAAGAACGTCGTGGGCGAACACGGAAGAGAGCAGCCGAATTAAGGCGAATTCAAGACAGCAACAGAAAAACTTGTCACGCCGGTAAGGTTAAGTTTAAGTGCGCTTCGTCACCAGCGCTTGGAGAGGTTAACTTGGTGAACTTAGACCGAGACTGTGGATGTTACAATACTCGTACGTTTTTACGAAACGAGCGAGCTAAGCCTTCGTTCCCTCCTACGCATCAAATTAATGGAGACTCTCAGTTAAAAGACTCTATTCTACCCGGAATCCTGGCCGAGGCAAAGATGCTCGACAAGAATGACCGGAAGTCTCTCTCGCAGGTCGATGACCCGATAGTTCAATCGACGGACATAACTAATTTGGGAATTAAGACGTTGGAGAGAGGTCCGACAGCAACCATCGATATATCGGACTCGACAGACCCTAGAAGTGACTCGGTTCAGCGAGGGACCTATAGCCAAGCTGTTAACGAGCTCATAGACATCGACGGGGATAGTGAGCCGAAATCGAATTTGTGGCGATTGCGAACTTCAGTCCCGCCAGAGAGGAAATTACTTTGTTAGCTTCTTGTATTGGTGGCGAGCTACTCTCTCAAAAATATCATTGGACATTTGGACATTTCACGCTTTTATGTAAGTAACATTTTGTGTTATCTATTTGTTTGACTTTTGTTTGCGTGCGTGACCCCAGGCCTGCCTCGGGTGTTCACGCACGGACCACCCACCACCATCGTCTGTTTC
>JAHWFO010097661.1:492529-517207 GCA_023313115.1 Rhysida immarginata
AGCCGGGAATAAATGGCGAAACTAGTTGGAACTCCTGATGTCCCTCTCTTATACTGTAAGGCCACCACCTGTTTAGGAAAAATAATAATGACTATATAGAGGAAACATCAACGTCAGTGTTCGCCCAAGCTCTTAACGAAACGCTTGAGGGTCTAAGTGGAAAGGGTACAGTCTCTTACTTCGATGATATATTGGTTTATGCGAATTCAGAGGAGCAGTTAAAAAAAAGAACGGAAGAGGTATTGCAAAGGCTAAGTAGGAACAAGTGGTACTTGAAGATCTCCAAGTGTAATTTCGGCGTACGAACGGTCAAATATTTGGGCTACAAATTCAATGGCGAAGGAAGGGCATGCAACGAAGTGTTAACACAGGCGATTAGGAGGTGGCCCTTGCCAATGACGCTAAAGCAAGTGCGGGGATTTTTAGGTTCGGTACAATTTTACCGAGCATTCATACCAAAATACTCTTATATAGCTGAGCCTTTGTTTCAACTCTTGCGAAAGGAGGAACCTTTTCACTGGAACCAGGAAAGGAAAAAAGGCATTTGAAACGCTGAAAACTGCCTTAATAAATCCTCCAATCCTAGAGATATTCTGCCCACAAAAGAGGCTACACATCTTGTGGATGCATCAGAAGTGGCGATTGGGCTTCTGGCACTACAGATGTACAATGGTAAATTATTTCCAGTGGCATTTGAATCCAGGAAGTGGAGGAGGGAAGAAGGAGAGCACTCCAATTATGAAAGAGAGCTTTTGGCCATCGCGCACGCTGCGCAGTGTTGGAGGCACTACATCCAACAGGTGCCCACTATTATCTATACTGATAACCAGGCGGTATCGAGGCTGTTGAAGCAGAAAAGGCTGTCCAGGTTTCAAGTGCAAGCGCTGCAGGGGCTCTCGGAGTTGATGGTGGAGTTGGCTTATATTAGGGCGGAAAGAAACATATTCGCCGATGCCCTATCAAGATATTTCCGAAAGCAGAGAGAGCCAGAAGAAGATGCAGAAGGAAGCTGTGATCTTCTCCATCTGCAGACAGCTAGTCGGAAGAAAAGACGGAAGAAAAAGTGGAGGAAAGAAGAGGAGCGAACAAATCAAGTGAGGAAAAAGCCGCAAACGAAAAAGCGAGTTTTTCACCTCAGTTTCGGCAGAGAATGGAAAATGTGAATGAGGTGACAATGAAAGAAAAAGAGGATTCTCCGCATTTCATGACGTCAGGGCAACGAACCAATCAAAAGACGGCAGAAGAAATGGAGAAAAAGAAGGCGAAGAAAAAAAGCCGACCCCTGGGAAAGGGAATAGGGTAGGTCAGAAGAAGAGAGATCGTGACGATTCCTCATTGGAGGAAAAGAGAAAAAACATTTACGATGGGAGAAATTTGGAAAAGAAACAGGGAGAGAAAGGAGAGACAAGAGAGAGAGGATGGATAGCAAGTGGGGCCAGGAGAAGGATTGAAGGAGACGAGCATCGGTTGAGAGGAACGACCGGGGGAAAAGAAGGTTGTACTCCTCATGGGCTGCTGGAACCACGAAGCCCGACGCGAGGGCCAAGAGTAGTGTGAAGCAAAGGGGACAAGCCGAGCAAAGAACGTCGTGGGCGAACACGGAAGAGAGCAGCCGCACGAGATTAAGGCGAATTCAAGACAGCAACGGAAAAACTTGTCACGCCGGTAAGGTTAAGTTTAAGTGCGCTTCGTCACCGAGGTTAACTTGGTGAACTTAGACCGAGACTGTGGATGTTACAATACTCGTACGTTTTTACGAGACGAGCGAGCTAAGCCTTCGTTCCCTCCTACGCATCAAATTAATGGAGACTCTCAGTTAAAAGACTCTATTCTACCCGGAATCCTGGCCGAGGCAATGACGTCCGACAAGAATGACCGGAAGTCTCTCTCGCAGGTCGACGACCCGATAGTTCAATCGACGGACATAACTAATTTGGGAATTAAGACGTTGGAGAGAGGTCCGACAGCAACCATCGATATATCGGACTCGACAGACCCTAGAAGTGACTCGGTTCAGCGAGGGACCCATAGCCAAGCTGTTAACGAGCTCATAGACATCGTTGGGGATAGTGAGCTGAAATCGAATTTGTTGCGATTGCGAACTTCAGTCCCGCCAGAGAGGAAGGAGCCACTTAGCAATATATGCGTGCCTTTAGCGTCCAGTAGTATTGACAGGGCCCTACTCGTGCTACCGCGTATGGTAGGCCGCGTTGCTGCTTTTGGTAGTAAACTTTTAAACTCTTACAATTCTCTATTGTTGTGTGAATGAATTTAAATGCTGTGAATTCATTAGAATACATAGCTGGCTATTAATATTGCTTGTTATTTTATTCCACTAGCGGCCTTCCACGAAACCCTTTGGGGCAAGGAAACGTTCTTCCCCACGCCAGCAGAAATATCCGGAAACGTAGATTCGGAGTTTTGGCCTCGCCCTAGCCCGGCCGTGCTTCGCAAGGATGACTACGGATCCGAGCCAACCTTGGATTGAACCGCACAGGAGGATTTTTTGGAGTCGGTGAGCACTTGCTATACTGTTCATGGTCAGCATAGTCGCTACTGCCCGGGCATTTTCGGAAGGAGGCATTTTCGAAAGAAGACCTTCCACTTTAATTTAAGAAAACAATATCCGAACTTTGTATGTTGAATTCTCACCTTGGATAAGCCAGAGGCTTAGTTTGTTTTCATTTTGTAGGATTCATTAATTATAAACTGCCTGACGTCAGTCAGGTATGCCATCATTTCCTTGATTAAAATTGAATTTATATCAATTCTTCGTCTACCGCCTTTCAATACTGTACACTAAACAGTCCCGACACTCTGCACAGTAGTTTAGTTGTGACACTGATGTCCCTCTGTTATACTGTAAGGCCACCACTGTTTAGTTAATAGGAACAGTATTATGATCCATCATTCCACCGATATAACACATTTCAGTTGCAGTGAAGCACAACTCCAGCCAACCAGGCCAGCCCAACCTGATCTTGAGTGACTCTTTCTCGCCCATTTCCTCAAAATCTTTCAAGGGGAAGGGTGTGATTAAAAACTGTTTTTAGATTAATGTGGTATTGCTCTACAAGGTAGCAATCGGAAATTTGTCTCTAGCTATAATAGTTTTCGAGTTAGCAAATGGATGACTTTAAATTTGGGGATCAAAGTCAAATTTGAGTGCTGCAATGAATTCTCCACCCCCCTATTAACTACACTCATCAGTTCTCGGCTACCTGGCAGCTTAGAGATATCTGCCATGTTTCCAGACGTTTTAGACACCCTGTAAAAAGAAGCATGTTTGTTTGCTTGAATGTGGGTTTATTTGTGGGTTTGTTTGTAAGTTTGTTTGTTTCTCATATAAATATTTCTAATGTTGATGAAATTTTGCACACTTGATCATCAAAGCAAGAACATGGTCATTGCCTACCTCAGATTTCGAGAAAATAATAATTACCGGTAACAAATCTGTAAAAACAGGCAGGGCAGTAAAAATAATTATCATATACTCTCTTGACCAACAATGCAGAGGAAATTTGTACAACAATTGGCCAGTCGTGTTTGCATCCAAAACAGTATTCACAAACACGCATTTCGCCAATCTGCACGGACCAAAAGTATACGGCTCAAAATAAAATAGGTGAGCATTTTCGGTTTTCAGTTTTCGAAAAAATAAACTTGCATTAGGAAATTAGTTTATAACTTAAATAGATAGTGCCTTATGTTTTCTAATGGTTCTGAAAAGGGGCACGCAAAAACCTGTTTATTTTTTCATTATGGCATAAAACAACAGAAATTGAAGTAAATACTATTATTTCGGGAACGTTTTTTGAAATTGTATAAAATATGATGTAATTAATTTAATTTATTATTCCTTTCAAAAAAGTAAAGCAAACGCAGTTCTCAATTAGATAATATTTTTGATCAAAATATTTAAACTTTGAAATATGGATTTTTACGAGTATTTATCGTGATATCGTGTTAGGTGTGAATTCACAAACGAAACTTTAATTTATTTTTTGTATTATGAGCATGTATATTCAATTCAGGTTATGATGTAAAGGGGCGATAATGTATCTATTTATTTATGTACAAACAATTTAAGATAAACAAACTAATATGAATAGTACTGAGGATGGGAAAAAAGGTAACCAGACAGTTCAGAACATGACAAATCAGAACATGACAAATCAGAACATGACAATTCAGAACATCACTAATCAAAACTATAGAGAACTTTTCCATAAAAATAGTTGGGAATTTATAAACATAGTCATTGACAAATTGAGATTTTTACGTCGAATGGCCAATTTGCAGTGATAACTTTTTTTGTATTTTGTCATAGTCCATATTTAATGATTAAATTCGTTTAATGATTAAATTCAAAGTATTTTACAAGTAAATAAATAAATAAATAAATAAAATTTAATAAATAATTAAGACCATACATATGAATAAATTTACGTTCTGTTTCGTCATAGTTCTGAATTGTGACAGTTCTGATTCGTCATTGTTCTGTTTTATCTATGTTCTGATATGTCATTGTTCTGAATTGTGACAGTTCTGATATGTCATAGTTCTGATTTATCAGCTTCTGATTAGTGATGTTCTGAATTGTCATGTTCTGAATTGTCATGTTCTGATTTGTCATGTTCTGAATTGTCATGGAACCGGGAAAAAAATCCCGAAATCGTTATTCAAGTTAGACATTTACGTATTACGAATCATCGAACTTCCATGATAGACCCTCTTCATCTGTAACCTGTGTCCTCCCTGTGTTCGTGTAACGTTTCTTCACTGGATCTTCGTCTCTTCTGTGTTTCTTCTGTGTTTCATCTAAGTTTCTTCACAAGTCCTGTGTTTCATTTATATTTCGTTCTTAAACTTTTACTTGGGTGATTTTTTCCATTGTATTTTATTATTTATTTTAATTTATTGTCTTCTTTTAATGAAAGGAGTACTATTCATCTTAATTAATATATGAATAAACTAATGTTGATTTATTTTCCTTTTTTCCAACGTTCCCGGAAATGACGGTCGCGTTCCCTGAATGATGATTACGATCATTCTTTACAATTGACACAAAGAAAACTTTTTCAGCAGTATTAAATCTTTATTATACTTTAGGAATTATGACTTTTTGGTCAATTACACATTCGTTTAAATAATAATATACCAATTGAGTCTTACAAAGAAATCAAAAATAAAGAATCACATGCCCGTATTCAGAATGAGCGCTCCTGCTCACACTCTTGCTCTTACTTGCATGAGTGTAAGCAAGAGCAAGAGCATTTGCTCTTACTCTTGCTCTTGCTCTAAGACGATTGTTGAATTTGAGCAGTAGCATGAGAAAAGGCATGAAAACCATGGAGCCCTTGAAAACCAATCCTGGCAAAATTATCTGATACACAGGTTTGATTCCATGATAGCAGTTTCTCTGCTATTAATAAGTTTCCTGGACTATCATCGCGCTTCCTGTATAGAAGCACGTAATAATGAATTATTTTGAACGATAATTTGCCATTTTGCGAATGTTAAAATGCATTTTTCAAAATAAAAAATGAATTGGCAGGATTAAAGATGCAGTTTTTCGAAACAAAATGGTCTTTTGCGGAAATAAAAGTATATTTTACAGAACTAAAATGTATTTTGCAAAATATAAAATGCTGCTAAAGAAATATAAAGCAAGAGCGTGAGCAAGAGCAAGAGCAGAAGTGTGAGTAAGAGCAGGAGTGTGAGCAAGAGCAAGAGCAAAAGCATGAGCGTAAGTAAGAGCGTCCTATAATTCAGAATGCGTGCTTCAAAGATTTAGCATGAGCGGTCGCTCCCTTTTGAGAACAATTGAGTATGAGTGAAGAGTGAGGTTGGGGGGTTCGCTCAATGCTCAATTTGTCGACGCCGTTAAGCTTCACGCCGTGTATTTGATGGATACATTCATTAGAGAGAAGTCAGAAATCAACACTTACAGGTTTTTGCGAATACTAAAATGTATTTTTTTAAATAAAAAATAGAAGTTGTGAAATGAAATATGTTGAATTCAAAAGACACTTGCAAAATAAAAAAATGTTTTTCTGTGAAATATAAAAAGCAGCTTGTGGAATTTTCAAATTTAATTGAGTAAGCGAAAATTGTGCTACTATATGGTGCTCGATTTAAATGAAGACATTGAAATATCTCGAAAACTATGCATCGGATCTAAAAAAAGTTTGGAATGAAATTTTAAATAGCTCTCGAGATTTTACACGGTCTTCACTTAACTCGACCACCTTGTATATAGGAGATTAAAAGGGGACATGAAAATGGATAAAAAATTGAGGGGGATACTTTTTACCCCATTCTTATCCCCATTCTTATCCCCATCACTTTATTCTAGTTATCGTCGACTTTTTATCCCCCGTTTATTGCCCTCGCTTTTATCCCAAAATATTTTAGCACGTACTAAGAATGAGTGCTAATGCTCACACTCTTGCTCTTACTTGCATGAGTGTAAGCAAGAGCAATAGTAAGAGCATTTGTTCCTCTCCTTATTCAGTATGCCTACTTTAACAATCACTCCTTGAGCGTTGAGTATTAGCATGAGCAAAATGCAAGGAGTTTTGAATATTAGCATGAGTAAAGATATGGAGCGATCCTGAATGGAACTTCGCTTTGGGCGTAATAATTATTCACATCTCTCCCCTCCCTCTAAAGACTGTAATCTATACAGTACATCCATGGTGTGAAGCTTAATGGCGTCATCAATTTGAGCATTGAGCGAATCCCCCAGGCTTACTCTCAAAAGAGGAGCGACCGCTCTTAATACTGCTCCTGCTTAAGCTCTTGCTCTTGCTTACACTATTTTACTTGCGTAAGCAAACGTTTAGAGTAAGAGTGTGAACATTAGCACTCATTCTGAATACGGAGTTTGTATTCAACAATGGTCTTGAAGCAAGACCAAGAGTATGAGCGTTCATTCTGAATACCGGCCAGAATCTTTCTTTACTTCTCAAATACATTACTTTGCAGGACTTTTTTCAAAAGTCATGGGACACACCAGTTTTACATAAAAATGAGATCGCTTGCATGCTTGTAGGAATGGCTCAAAGAAAGCAGCTTTCGGACTTTGAGAGGAATACAATTGTTATTATCAGAAAAAATGGAAGGAAAGATTCCACGACCTGGATTCGAATCAGGGACCATGATTATCGCAGTCGTTGCCTCTACCAGTCTTGAGAGGTTCCTGGGCCAACGTGAAGAAGGCACAGGAAGGCTGTCACCCGTGTTCTTAAAGACTTCCAGGTAGTCAAGATGCAGGCCACTGATAGGACGGGCAACCAGCTTGCAGATGGGTAATTTCTCTTACAGAACCAATCATAACATTTGATGAGCACATATAAGAAATTATAAATGGAAACTGGAAATGAAACTGGGGTTACTCCAATCCTAAGATAATGATAATATCAGAAAAAAATGAATATAAAAATTTCACCGGGAAACCACGAATCTTGACTAACTGGTAGTATTTTTCCTACTAACTGGTAGTACTAATGTCGAATTTGGCAAACTTAAATGAAGTACTCACAAACACTGTTACCATATGTCGTACTTCATTTAATGCACACACACAACCAATAAGGACTAAAGTTATAAACTTCAGGATAGAACAGCACTGTATATACCTGTTGGCACAAAAAAAAAACAATTCTCCACTGAAGCCCAACACGAATCACTAACACAGAGTAAGGAGACGAAACGGAAGCACTTCACTACTTCACAGTGTTAACCACAGAAAAACCTGAGAAAACGAGGGGAAATTTTTTTTTTTTAAATCACTATACTTGGTGAGCACAACCGAAGCACAACACTTGAGAAACTTGTACTAACAGTTGATTTGAAGCACCATCACTGTATAACTTAAGCACTCCATAGTGACACAAAAAACCAAAAACAACTGGACGTGGAATCGTATTTGACGCACCGCCTCTGTAACACGCACCACCTCTGTAACGTGTAAATATGAGTAATGTGTAATGCGCAGTGGAAAGGAAAACCACGTTGACAGAAGGCGATATAAATAAATTGTAAATGTTTATTAACCAAAGATATATGCAATGAGTCGAAAACAATAAATAAAAGCTTAGGTCTATAGACTTAATAGAATAAATAAAGAAAATGAGGTAAATTCAATTAGCACTTATGAGATAGCAAATACGTGCCGCACTAAAAAGACCAATCAGTTAAAAGTAACACTAAATACATTTATAAGATATCAGTATGTGACACACTAAAAAGATCAATAACGTATTTCATCTAAGTGCAACTCTTAATTACACTTATGAGTTATGGATAACGTGTACACTAAACTTTATGAAGGCTTGTCGGCCATATTCCCTTGCTTGAGGGAAAGCACAAATCACCAGTAAAATAAATGGAACGTAATAGCCCACCAACCTACGATGGATAAAAACACACACATAGTTACTGTATCACTATTGTACAAAGCACAAATAATAATCACTTAGGATATAAATGCATAAGTCACCATACGACCTAACTGCTTGATAAAATGGAAATAGAATAAATGACACATTCAGTGAGAAACCAGTCACAAACAGTAAGTCTTACTTTTGGGATTCGTTGATGCACGGGACCGTGTTCGGCTTAGTCACTGCACATAGATAACGTGAATTAGCCACCACCGCATGGAGAATGGTAAATAATCTCTCTACGTACTATTCCTTGGCTAAAGAAGAGGGGTAGTTGAAATAGCTATCTGCACTGTTAATACCGCAACTGCCTGGGATAAGTGAAACCTAAATCGTGTTCCAAATATGCGACTAGACCAAACGGCCACAGTCTTTGAATGTGCGTTTGATATTTTAGTTCACAATGTGTGAGTTCTAAGAAACAAGATTTTACAAGCTGGGCACTTCAACCTATCTGAAAACGTGCGCTTACCAGCAATAATGTCTTTTGATAAATTGTCCATCTTGGGATTCGCAGAAACCTCGTCGAATCCGTCGAGGGCGAATTCTCCTCATTCGTTCTGCCACATTGCCATGTCTGCAGGTTTGCTGAAGAGGGGGCTTGGTTGCCCGCCTCTATTCCCAGCTCGCTTTGTTCCGCACAGGGCAGGGCAGCACGTCGTGTTGGAGAGACTAGTGCGTTGTCCTGTTGCTCCTTCTGTATCGCCAGAAGATTCCTATGAGCAGTTTCCATCTATTAGAGCGGTTCCTATGACTTTTGCATCCGCTCTCGCTGACTCCTCTATTACAAAAGCCTCGATCGTCGCTTTTCTTTATGCCACGACGAAACTCGCGCGGCTCCTGCTGATTGCCCCTTCAGCGTGTCTCACCTGAAGACGTCCGCGGCTTCTTCGTCGATCTTCCGGTTTCGATTGATGGAAAACCCGGGTTCGGTGTGGATGGACGACATCGTAATTCTCGATGTCATTCGAATTCCGTGACACTGAGTAGTACCCACAGTGAAGTTTTTCGGAGGGTCAGTGATTGTGTGGGACTGCTTTTCACGGTGTGGCCGATCATTTCCAATCATTTCTGTCACTGGTCATCTGAACGAGGAATGTAACAAGATATCCTGGACAACGCCGTACTCCTTGCCCTCTGGCAGCAGTTTGGAAATGGTCCTTTTCTCTTTCAACACGATAACGCACCTTGCCACAAATCAAATGAAATGGGGGTGTAAGAATCTGACTGGCCTGTACAGAGCCCCGATTTCAAACTCATTGTACATCTTGGCGAAAAATTCCTGCAGAAACATATCCAAAACTTGTGGACAGTATGCCCGACAGAATAGAGGATGTGATAGCAGCAAAAGATGGAGCAACTGGATATTAACACAAGTATTTTTCAATGTGTTTCCATTAAATTGGTGGTGTCCCATGTCTTTTGGCAAGGTAGTGTATATTAATGCCCTAAATGAAAAACACAAAAATTGGCTTAAAATAGCTAAATCTCTCACCTTTATCTATGTAAAGAATGCAAGCGCCATTTCGAGAATGCAGGCATCATTTCGAGAATGCAGGCGTCATTTCAGTAACGCATGTCATAGTCCGAGAACGTTCCCGAAATGACCGTTCCCGAAATGATTATTTGATATTTGATTTTGTTTATTCGGCATCGACCCCACCGTAGAAGCCGGATTTCGGCTTATTAGCTAGCAAATCGTGTTATTTAGCATAATTAGCATAATTACGCATATATACTTTTCCCGCAAACGTAATATATAATGGCATTCCCGAAGTTATAAGAATTAAAGTATGCTACACAAATTTTAAACTGAAAGGTGCTTAACCAGCAAAATAAGTTATAGATTGCACAAAAGACACAAATACACTCTCCCTTGTCGAAAAAGCTTCACGTGCATCTTCATCAGCACCATCTAGCGCGGTTATTTCGAAACATTTTGCCGAACCCCTTATTGCGTTTACGAAATGACGTGTTAGCTTTTAAAAAACTAATAAATGAAAATCTTAAGTAATAAACATACAGTTTCCCATAATTTGTTTATATAAACGTATATAAAGCTATATTCCAAGGCATAATTTTCAAAGTTTAGTTTAATGTCATTTTTTATTTGTTTAAATTACAAGAAGCTGTTTATGGACGCGTTCCCGAAATTAGTTTTGGAGTATATTTTAAATAAAAAAAATAGGAAATTTTAAAATATTACCATTTTTTTCGCTGGGTGCAGACAATTACGGTGATGTATATGTTTTAAACTTCACGTTATAATATTAACATGTACTTTTAATATAAAAATCTTTTTCCGAAGTGAAATCTTCACCTCTCTGATTTTGAACCATACATGTATAGCAAATTACCATCAATATTGTCCATCCCAACTCTGGGAAATTTTAACAGTGCATAGAATTCCTGTTGTTAGAACATTTGTTCATTATTCTTATTGGGAGCTTTAGCATAAAAGTTACTTATAAGAATGCGCCCTTGGTCTGTACGTTTATCCGGCCGGCCGTCTAGCCGTCCGCCGTTTGCACGATAACTTTTTCAAATTAACTTTTTCAAATTCTGTTTCAGAAATATGACCATCAAAGTGCTCGGCCGTATCAACCCTCAGAATTTTTCGTGGACCCCCTTCAGGTCGAATTCACGTGCTAAAACAGTGAGGATAAAGAATACGAAGATAACGGCATGTCATTTAACAATCGATTTATCAAGTAGGAATGCATTGTTACATTCTGTTCAGCTTTTAAGCATTACTGACATCGACGCGCGCACGTGAAATCGCTTTGTCAACGCACGATTGCTGAAATGTTCATAATCTAAATTATTAAGTAGCGGAAAAATGGAGCTACTTATTGGTTATATAATATCAGTTCGTTCCCTTCATAATTTCTACATATTTTGAGGTAAAAGGTTGAAATTCGGAATGTAGCTTCCTATGGACATGCCCATCTGCACTATTTAGTTTGGTTTTGATTGGTAACCGGGGTCGGAATAACGGGGGTGGGATTCAGAGAGGACAACATATCTATGTGCTACTTAGGTACGTAAAGGCGTGAAATTCAGTATCCAGATTCCTCTAGGCAAGATCTACATTACTATGAAGTTGAGGCCCAGTTGTTTCATTGGGGTCGGATTTGCGGGGGTGGCAGTCACTTGGTGTTTAGAACTATGGCAACATATGGCATATGATATATCATACGTTCGGAAATGATGAGAAATGAATGAAAATAGAGCTTTTTTACATTTTCTACATATTACGTTCGAGAAAATTAATTTTTTGATTAAAAAACTTGTTGAGAGGTAAAAAATGCAGATAAAGGAGTAAAAATAGTTGACTGCAGGATTTGCTACTTGCCTTACCCTACTCGGGGGGGAGGTAATTTCTTTTTAATAAATGTATAAATGAATTTCTGCTTCACTGCTAAAGCTCCTACTTGGAATGCTTACAAGATTTAATTCTTAGAACTTAACATTTTCTTGAAAATCTTTTAAAAATGAGCAGTAACTGTAAATTATGGAGATTTAGCAGACTAATTAGAAAGAGTAGAAAGGCGACAGAGGATGCAGTCCCTTTGCTCGATGCTGTATTAGTTTCGCCAGTGTACTACTGGAGCTGAGCAAACGGCGAACAAATTGTAGTCGGGTGATGAGCGAGTGGCGAACGTGTCAACCGAAGAAATGAAGATTGTTAGATAACTCAAATTGATGAATGGCAAAGTGTTATTTTTAAGTAATCGAGAGCAAACTGCAATTGCAACAACAGATTAATAATAGTGAGTAACTCAACTAGCATTGTTGGGATTATAGAGCACACAGACACAAATGATCATGTACAGTCGGGTGCAAGAAAGTTTAGACTTAGGTCATTACCAGCTACCAAACCTATACCAGATACCCAATTTTTATGCAGAAGGGACAGGTCCAGTCTAATCTGCCTTGACTCTCAGTAAAAGTACCTGATTTTGCAACTGATCAGCATCTGGTAAGCACAGTTCCTACGGAGCAGGTAAAAACCTTTTTGCACCTGCTTGTACATCCATTACCACCGAAGAAGAGAGTTGTTTCGTCAAAGCATTTGTTGCCATGTATTTCCACATCAACACTGGGGAAATATATTTGCCATGGAAAGCAATGTGGTGATGATGCAACAATATTTTCAAGATTATGCAATAATAGAATGTTATGTTCCTTCGGAATAGAACATAGGACTGGGCTGCTCGAAGGAACATAATGGTAAGTTCCCAAAGGAATGTTTTGGAATAGAAACCAAATAAATTTCTCATTAGGCTGAGAATCTGCTATCATATTGCCTTGTCTTGCCATCTAGTGAGTAAGTGAGAAATCATTATTTATCATATACCACTCTATTACACGAAGCAAGCTGGAAAGTCAAATATTGATATGTGACAAGTCACGTGTTGTCTGTGTAATTTAATTATGGGGAATATTGGGAAATAAATTATTGAAATATTTTTTAATCAGTAATAGATTTTTAATTTTAGGGAATTAAGTAATAATTCGTTTGATTAGTATAAATAATTAAATATCAGCTCAATCGTGTTTATATTGTATATTTTTGGTAGTGAATATATATATTTTTTTAATGGAATATTATTTTCGTTGTATGTGGAAAAATGTTTGGTTTTTAATATTAATTGCGATCTGACTGCGTCAACAGCGAAACGCAACAGGAGGCCCTTTTGTTGATTCGTAGCATTGTTGGGAGCTAGAAATTCTAGGAAGATGAGTTCCTAGGCATCCTTCAATTGTTAACTACGTGTTGCTTGTTTAAAAACAGAAGTTTCAAGTTATATTTTTATTTTTTTTGGGGGGATAAAAAAGTTCGTCAGGGGCGGACGTGAAAAAGTATGTAACAAGACGATGTTCTGTTGTGATGATGGCGCTGGAAAACGAGATACTGTTCTTGCGGAGCATTCATCATAGTCTTCAAAGTTAAGTCTATAAATAATGTTTTAGCAACGGAGAAAAAGTACTGTATCTTTTTGTTTGTGGCCAATCCATATTTTAGACGAGTGTTTTAAGATTTTCAGATGCGGAATGGAATGATCGCATGAAGATGTTCGATGGGTGACGAGTTGTGAGCGGTTCAATGGAAAGTCAATAAAGAGTACAAGTATGGATCTAAAAACAAGTATTCCAAGTTGGTGAGAGTCCATAGTTGAATACTGCCGTGGTGAGTGAAAATTTTATCTTATTTTTTACTCCGACGAAGAGGACATAGAGGCCACGGATATATATTCTATTAGTGACGCGTTGAGTCTGACGAACTGCGTATATAGAGTGTTGCGCTGTTAGGCGACATCAGTGTGTTGTATCTGGTTTTCTTGGATAAGACACTGTTGTGTAAAGAGAAATAAAAATAAAATATATAAAAAAATGTTAATTCATGTTAATGTAACTATTGAGTTAGCAATTTTATTTTTACCTGAGTTATAGTCGTAAAATTAGTTGCAAGATACGTTTCAAGCAGAGGACTATCGGGCTGGGTAGTGAAAATAACTTGTGGTGTGTGTCGGCGCTTTGGATCCCTTGCGTATTTTCTCATTAATATGAGACAGGGGTAGTTCTTGCTATAAGCGTCCGTCTAGCATTCTTACAAAACGGTAACTTCACAGGAATCATTGGCGGGGTTTCCGTGGTTCTCCCCGAGTCGCTCATCGAAGTGACGAGTCCTAAAAGGATCACGTGACGCTTTCCGGCGTTACGCCATAGACACTATGAAAATGATTGCCCGTGACAGACCCGGTTTGTAGATGCTCAAGCACACACTATTAACAAATTATTTACTTCAGACCGATGTGCCAGCTGAGCGTAAACTTGCTTAAGAAATATTGATCGTGTCCGTTTTTTTTAATATATTTTGTTGTGAGGGACTGCATGTGTTCCGCACGCCAGATGGCGTCTAGGCAGCAATAGCGCAATGGCTAAGGGGCCCCTTTAGTGGATCGCGATTGCTGTAGGTTATTCAGCTGATCAGACCATAGCCTATGAGTGGTGAAAACTGTGGTACCTAACGTGTAATATTTGTTTCATGTTTATAATTTTTGATGTCGAGCTGATAAAATTCATGAATAAATAATTACTGTGCTCTAATTTGGTCGATTAATCTGTGTAGCCTGAGTCATTATTTTCCACTCCTCTAAATCAGTTCCGAACTCAGTTGACGCGCGCCCCACCGAGACTATAGTCAAGGCGGGTATAGGATCGTGCATATTAAAGAAGTGGGGGCGTGTCACAGATAGTTTGGTGGCAGAGGCGCTTACCATTATGTTCCCCTGAACAGCTTCATTATGCGTAATGAACAGGATATGAGTATAAAAGCATGATATAGGTAGGGCAGTCTCTCTCGAGGTGATACACATGTACCCCTTCAGGACAATAACAAATATTCAGACGATTTGTGTACTTGGAACGCTTAAGCAGGTAAAACCTTCGAGAAGCGAAGGCAGCTTCCCCTTCCTTTTTCAGTGGGTATATAAGGATGGCGGTAGGTCTCGAGCAACAGCTTATGACATAACCGATAACATACACACATCAAAGCAAATCTTCAAATCAACAAGCATATAGTATTATGCTCTATAATAATCGTTCGATGGATACATTGTTTTTAATATCTATCGAAATACCACCAAAGAAATGAATGATGAGAAGACAAAAAAGTATCTGGTTGTTGGAGACATCTGAACAACGGGAGCTTCGTCTAGAGCAGTAAATTTTGAATTGCAGAAAACCAGTTTGACTTATTGTTTAACTTCTTGATGTCGTTCTGCTTACCATAAACTGTAATTATCCCGGCTAAAGTTGTGTGCCACTGCTAGTATAATATCAAAATTTTAAAACATACCAGCACAGACACTCGGTGTTGCCCGGGATAATTACAGTGATAAGTAAACAGAACAATCTCGAAATAATAAATAATAACTCAAAATTGGTTAAATAACTCAATCAATACAACGCAGAGCAAAGGGATTGCGTTCTCTGTCGCCTTTCCAATCTTTCTCTTTAGTCTGCTAATTCTCCATTATCTGCAGGTAGTGCTCATTTTCAAGAAAATGTTAAGTTCTAAGAACTATCAATAATAAGAAAAATTCGAAAAACATGAATTCTAGAGATAAACCAATGTCGCCCGTGACTTTATTTAACCAATTTGTTGATCTGCCTCAGATAGATTAATATGATATCCATCTTTTCCATCAGAGAACGTCATTGGATACCAAAGAAGCTTTTATACCCATCTTTCGTTCGGAGTTTTTCTTGCCTTTGACATAGAAGCTCTTCTATCCTCTTGCTCTAGTCGAAGCTCCAGTTGTTCAGATGTTTACAACGCCCAGATGGCTTTTTCTTTTTGAGCTGCAGAGTTTCTCTGACCAGTTCTCGTTCTTTCTCTTCCCTTTCCGTTCACAAATCTTCTCCCGTCTTATGGACGTTTGTTAGGGAGCTCGAGCAATACACATGTGACTGCTTTGCCTCCTCGATAGTCACTGCCTTATCTATGTCCTGTCATTGTTAATAGTTAATCGTTAATTTGTTAATTGTTAATTTTATGCTCGTTGGTAATAATTCTTGGAAACGAACGTTCAGTCATAACATCATCACCATCTTGGTTTCCAAAATATTCACATTCAATGTGTTGGACACTTTTAAGAAAATGTTATGATCTGCTGTTCTACAAAATTTGCTAGACGATAATCCCGGCATTGATAGGGCTTTTTTTGATTAAATTTTGCTACATATGAACGGGCATATACAGTAAAAATAAACACATGAAATCGCTTGGAATTAATATAGTAAATATTCATAATGAAAATTTGAAAAAAATTTTTAAATGCTCACTATGGATGGACCTCATCAGCTAAACTAAATAATTCCTTGATCACGTAATTTTATTTTAGGCGTGAACTCGCCCAGCTTTGGTGAACTGCGACGATACAAATCTCTTCGTGGGACTACAAGTCTGGTCACATCTCAGTTATCGTTCAAATTCGGACTCATGTTCATAGGAACGTTTTTGCTAAGAATCATCCATACTATCTTCACTAAACGTTTGTACGTTGAGTTTTGAATCACCTTGTATGTTGATTTTCCAAAAATTTTTAAAATTCTTAATTTTTAATTTATTTCAATTAAAAATTCTAATGCACTTTGACATGTTCCCAGCAGCCAGAATGCAGAAAATTAGATATAGCAAGATCATTAAAAGCTAAATCTTTATTGTACGTAACAATTTTTTGTCATAAATTTTACAATTCATACATGTAGGTATTTTGTAGTTTTTCAATTGTTTCTCACTTTTGTTTGCAATTTACTATCACATTTCCATGTTTTATAAATAAGCATAATTTCATATAGTTTTTTTGTAGATTTTGACAGAGTGAATATTTAAACAATAAAAATTTAAAAAATTCTCACACTTTGTACTTAATTCATTTCACTATAAAATAGTGTGTAGTTAAAAACTTTTTTTAATAATCAGTTACAGTCTACCAATATATGTGTGATAGACCGTATCAAGATCATGAAACTATGAATTTTTTAATATGAAGTGTCGTGTTTATTTTAAGCTTAATATGATTCTCTAAAATCTGACTTTCAAAATGTTTTGTAAAAGCAGTTTAGTACGTGAATATTTTGCATAAACAAATTTCGTTCTTCCAGTGGATGGCGTGAGTCTTTAGTGAGCGAGCGACCGAGGCAGCAAAGTGAACGAACGGGCAGCACAGACGTCACGCGGAGAAGTGTTGTTCTTGATGTATACTGCTTATTCTTGCTGCAAAAAGGAAATTCGCTAACGGGAGACGACGAGGAGCTCATCGCGTGCTTTATTGTGCTACTTACCAGCCAAAGGCTTCCGACATCCATATCTACCGATTCTATTTCGGTGTCTTTTAGTTACCGACACGTAAAGGGGACACGTACTCTAATTAAAGCTATTTGACTTTATTAATGAAATCCAGAATTGGCAATATACTTATTATTTAATCCACTGCGCAAATTTCAAGTGACTTTCATAAAGTTTTTGAATGAATATTTTCTCTAATAATATTTTAAGAAGCAATAAAAAATTATTCTTTTATTTTTATACTCTTTTCCGTTTTCTTGTCTCACAGTCTGCTATATCCACGTGACACCTTCCACTTGCTTTGATATTCAACTGTCTTAGCAAAGAGACTATTTCGACTATCATCTTTTCATTCTTTCGCATTAGTCTGCTAATTCACATTTATCTGCAATTACTTATCAGTTTTAAAGATTTTTAAGAAAATGGTAAGTTTTAAGCACTCTCAATACTTGCAGAGGGACCTGGCGTTGCCAAGTATAATTACAGTCGTAGGTAAATAGAACAACCTCAATGAGCAAATACCTGAAATAGACTTTCAGTGATTCTACAATTTCCCACCGTAAACGCAGCTCGCTTTGTTCCAGTGTTTCTGACGCCCGGATAAACTTTGTGTTCTCTGCCCAATATTCATCCATTTCTTCGCTGACATTTCTATAGATATGACTGATTATTATAACCCTTGGAACGATTATTTTAAAGCATAATACATATAATTGTTGACTTGAATAGTTGAGCTCATATGCATGTGTTACTATCGGTTATGTCATCAACTGTCACCCAAGTGAAGGGACTGCTTTCTCTGTCACCTTTCAATAGACTGCTAAATCAGCATTATTTGATCAATTTTACAGTTTTTCATGAAAATCTTAATTTCTAAGAACTATCAATTCAAAAAAAAGCCCTACATAAAGCAATTCTATGTATTTTTACAAATTAAATTTTGTTTCTTCTCAAAGGATAGGATGGAATTAACCTTCTTCATAAACCCACTTATAATAAACACTTTGCCTGAAAACCCAGCGCCGCCCAGGGCTTTATGTAACCTCTTGTTGTCCTACCTCAGAAAAAAATGAAATCCATCTTCACCACCGGGGAGAATTACTGGATACTTCAGACCTATTTTTTTTTCATTTCCACTTGTCCTTGATGTAGGTCTTATACCCCCCCTGCTCTAGAAAAAGTTTCCGTTGTTCAGATGTTTCCAACCACCCGGATAACTTTTTATCTTTTTGCTGCAAATTTTCTCGGATCAATGCTCGTTTTTTCTCTTTTCTTTCCAAACACACAAAATTTCGCCAGTCATCTGGACGTTTTTACGGAGCTCAAGGGAGGCCCATGTAACTCACTATCCTCCTCGATAAACACGCCTTATCTCTGTCCTGTCTTTGCATGATTGTTTTATGCTCATTGTTAATAATTATAGGACACAAATGTTCAATTATGATCACCTTGGTTTCCAAAACATACACATTCACAGTATTATAGTCATAATGTATCAGAGATTTTTTAGAAAATGTTTTGATCTATTTTGCTACCAAATAAAGCTAGGTGATATCATCAGCATAGTGGGGACTCATTTTTGATTAAATTTAGCAATATCTGATTGTGAGTATACATTAAAATGAACACATAAAAACGCTTAAAAATAATACAATAAAAATGATAATGAAAATTGGAAAAATTTCTTTGGAGTTTTTTTACTACTTGGTAATCAGTTGTTGCAATTCGCACTCTGCTCTCGATGTCTTGAAGCAAAACTTTTCCATTCATACTTAGTCTACCATCCGCAATTTCTTTTGTTAATCATCGAGGGCCACCTGGGAACTTCGATGAGTAGTTTATCACTCACCATTTGTTCAGTTTCTCAATAGTCTGGTAACTCTCTTTTATCTCCAGTTACTTCTCATATTTTATGATTTTCAAGAGAATCTTGAGTTTTGAGAATTATCATTTCTATGAAAAGCACGAAGAACAGGAATTCTATGCATTGTTACAAATTGAATATTATTTATAAAGCAAATACCTATGTAGATCACTAGATCAGGAAATGATGCAGTGATTGAACATTCATTTCCAAGAATTAATAAATATGAGCAGGAAATGAGTATAATAGCATGATGTAGTTAGGGTAGTCTAAAACGATTAGTTTGTTTGTGTATTTGGACAATGCTGAATCATCCAGATATTGTTTGGGGTTTAAATATAACTTATATTCCTTCAACCTAATATTTTCTTGAAAATGTTTGAAACTGAACAATAACTGGAGATACTGGAGAGTTAGCAAATTATTGAGAAACTCAGCAACTGGTCAATGATCTAGATGTCTCAAGTTCCCAGGCTGCCGTCGATGGTGAAAGCGTGTCAACAGAGGAAACGACGATTGCTAGACAACAAAATGCCCAAGTTCTGCTTCAAGACATCGACAGCAGAGTGCGTAGTGCATCATCAGATCACCCTGTAGTGAAGAACCCTATTCAGTTTCTTGGAATTGCAGACTACGCAGATACAACGATCATGCGCATCCACTGCCTACCAGGAAGAGAGGTGTTTCATGAAAGTTATAGTTGCCATATACGAGGCAAATGTGGTATTTCCACTCGTACCAAATGTGGTATTTCCACATCAACACTAGGGAAATTGAAAAAGAATTGACTATTCTAGACCATACTTCGAAATGGCAAAGAGATACACGAGTTTCCTTCAGCTCCCAAACAAATGTTCAGATGATTAGCGAAATTTTGTATGTTAGAAATCCTTGGACAGAGTAAAACCTTTCAGACGTGACAGCAAATTCCCCGTCCTCTTCCAGGGGGTTGTGTATTTACGAACTGTGGTCGTTCTCTAACAAGAGTTACGACATATCCGATAACAAAGCATATATCAACTCTTCAAGCCTCTATTTGGCTCTTTAATGGATCCTTTTCAGTAAGAAGATGGGCGGGGCAAGCACTTGCGCGGCAGCTGCTTCCGGCGGGCAAAAAACTTCCGTGCGTCCATTTTTTCCCTTGCTAGCGTACGTTTCGGTGAAAAATGTATCGCCTACAAGATTTAAAAAAGCTGAAAAAAGATGATGTTATAAAAATTTATAATGAAACTAAATATACTGCGCCTTTAAATGTACAAATAGTACATTAAAATAAATAAATGCATAAAGCAAGCCATGTTTCTTTACTTTAACTATTCATATTATTTTGTAATATGAATGAGTAGTGCGTAAATTCAAATAACTTTTTAATTTTATTAAAATATTATAATAATAAATTTTCTATTTCAATCATTAATATAAAATCGGCGACGGTGGACGTTGTCACAACAAAGAAAAAATCTAACAATGGGTTATCTAACAATGGGTTATTTTCCGATTATACAATCGGGTTGGTTCGCTTCTAGTAAAATATATTATCATAAATAACATGTTAAATAAAATTTTAAATATTGTAAAACATTTCAATTTTCGTCTTAAAAATTATTTGTTGAGAATTCTTTTTAAGGTATTTATCTTTCGAATATTAGTATATTCCCTCGTTATGGGGGCAATATGTAATATTATTACTATTGTTATTATTATTATTATTATTATTATTATTATTATGTATGTCTGTTGTAATTTTCTTTTCTTAATGATCCTGTTTTCGGGCAGCTGTCTTTTGGAGGTTATCTTCATTATATAATGATTACTATTTCTTATTTTACTAATGTTTGTTCTAATGTGTTATTATTTTGCTATTAATATTATAATAGATTGTTAAGTTTCATTATTTTTAAGTCTTTTTACATCTGGGACTAATTTTTTCTCTTCCTTTGTTTTTTTTTTTTTTTTTTTTTTGACTTTTCTGACCTCAGACTCAATCTTGCCGATTATTTAATCGTGCAACTATAGCTATTAAGCTTGATGTTTCTTCTTTATCTCTTAAGTTTTCAGTAACCCCGTTTTTGGGCTCTAGCCTGTTGGACACAACTCTCTTTGAGATGGGAAAAATTCTTCGACCCGGATTCGAACGAGGAACCTCGACTATCATGGCCGATGCCTCTACCATGGTTCGAATCCGGGTCGCAGAATTTTTCCTTCCATTTTTCAATTGAAAAATCAATACCTATGCTTGGAGAGCATCTCCAGTTTATAATTATAATTATTTACATGTCGTACATTATTAGGACCGACAGGTACTTATGTTTTCGCTGAGTGCGTCCGTCCGTCTGTCTGTCTGTTGGTGATCTAGCTTTCGAACGCTTCCGAATTTTCGACTTCCGTTTTCGCCATTCGACAACTTAGGGAAATCGAAAGACTGAGTTCGTTGGTGGAAAATATCGGTGAACTACTTCCGGTTCAAAAGGTCAAAAATAAAATAGGGGACCACTTTTTTCACTATACAATTCCATGTACAACCTGTGACAATTAAGTTCGGTGAATGACGTCAAATTGCTAACGGTCGTAAGAGTGCACCATCGTCGTATCATGCCCCAGACAGGTCGAGACAAGTTTAAACAAATTTGAGAGAATCAGGGCTAGGAGTGTGTTTATTGTGTTTAAACAGGACATTGAAGAGAGAAGGCGTGGTACGCGTGGTCGAAACCCAAAATGGGTCAGCGAACGAAAGAGACTCATGAAATGATGACAGCAGTTTACAAAGAAAGTGCTATTACTTTGAAGTGTGTTTATGAGTGGTTTAAACGGTTCCGAGGAGGCCGGATCACCGTAGAAGATGCCACCCGAGGAGGCCAGACATCCAACGTAATGTTACGACCCAACTGAAGGCTATCCCTAAAAACAGCTACGCCAGGAGTTTCCAGGACTTGTATAGGCGTTCCCAGAAGTACATTACCGTCGACAGGGATTATTTTGAAGGATAGTAACTGCTGTTTCATGTAAGCGAGCATTCCACTCTCCTTATGCCATCATTCACCGAACTTTATTGTCACAGGTTATATAAATGGCCTGTGCACTGCCAAATGCTGTTCTCTCTCTGTCATTCCATAGCTAAAGCAGAGAAAAGGCTTGTGAATTAAGTGAAGACACG
Organism: Rhysida immarginata; assembly: GCA_023313115.1. Classification (NCBI taxonomy): domain Eukaryota; kingdom Metazoa; phylum Arthropoda; class Chilopoda; order Scolopendromorpha; family Scolopendridae; genus Rhysida; species Rhysida immarginata. The sequence goes on from JAHWFO010097661.1 coordinate 514,858, forward strand.
TGATGGTCTTCCTTAATGGTCAATATCAGTCAGAACTTGTTCAAGGGTATGTGGTTTAGTGGAACCATTATAGTCCACTAGAAACTTTCAATGCTAAGATATGGCATGTATTATATCAAACAGCTTGAAATAACATGTCACGAATGAATATTAACGTAAAATTAATGATAGTCTAAATAGATTCAATGGTATGTGGTTTTATGGAACCAGTATGGTTCAGGGGAAACATTCAAAGCTGAGATTTGGCTTGTAATATATCAAACAACTTGGAATGATGTGTCATGCATGAATATAGCGTAACATTAATGATAGTCGAAATTGGTTCAAGGGCAGCTGGTTTAGTGTAACCATAATGGTTCATTGGAACTTTCTGTGCTAAAATATGGCATGCAATATATCATACGACTTGGAATGGCATGCCATGAATGAATATAATGTAAAATTAATGAGAGTCAAAATTGGTTCCAAAGCAGCTGGTTTAGTGGACCCATTAATGTTCATTGGAACTTACAATGCTAAAATATAGTATGTAATATATCAAACAACTTGGATTGATGTGTAATGAATAAATATACCGTAAAATTATTGATAGTCGAAATTGTTCCAAACGAACCTAGATTTAGAGGAACAATTATGGTTCATTGGAACTTTTATAGCTAAAATATTGTATGTAATATATCATATAACTTGGAATGATGAGTCATGAACGAATATAACGTAAAATTAATGTTAGTCGAAATTAGTTCAAAGGAACCTCAATATAGTAGAACAATTATGATTTACTGGAACTTTCAATGCTAAGATATGGCATATAATATATCAAACAACTTGGAATGATGTGTCATGCATGAATATAACTTAAAATTAATGATAGTCGAAATTGGTTCAAAGGCAGCTGGTTTAGTGGACCCATTTTAGATCATTGGAACTTTCAGTGCTAAAATATTGTATGTAATATATAAAACGACTTGGAAGAATGCGTAGTGAATGAATATAATGTAAAATTAATGATAGTCGAAATTGTTTCAAAGGAACCTAGATTTAGTGGAGCCATTATTGTTCATTGGAACTTTCAATGCTAAGATATGTCATGTAATGTCAAACAACTTGGAATGATGTGTAGTGAATGAATATATCCTGAAATTAATAGCAGTCGAAATTGGCTCCAAAGCAGCTGGTTTAGAGTACCCACGAAGGTTCATTGGAATTTTCAATGCTCTGATATGGCAAGTAATATATCAAACAACTTGGAATGATATGTAATTGATGATTATATCCTAAAATTAATGATAGCCGAAATTGGCTCAATGGTATGTGGTTTAGCAGAAACAATGTGATTCATTGGAACCTTGTATGTTAAATTATGGCATATAATATATGAAGCGACTTGGATTGAAGTGTCGTCAATGAATATAATGATTTTCGAAATTGGTTTCAGGGCAGGTGATTTATTGGAACCATTATGGTTCATTGGAACTTTCGATGTTAAGATATGGCATGTAATATATCAAACAACGATGGAATGAGATGTAATATATGAAACAACGATGGAATGATATGCCATGCATGAATATAACGTAAAAGTAACAACAGTCGAACTCAATATGTGCTACATTAAGGAAAATTATACTTATGATGTACTGTGTAGTATGGTTCTGTCCTGTAAAAATCAGAAAATTACTATACGTAGCATACTTTGAATCCAGGATGCGATATGGTATTTCAATTTATAGATTCTCATCGGCTGCAAAGGAAGTTGAAAAATTACAAATAAGAATAATAAATCTAATTGGCACAAATTCAATATATGACAAGTTAGACACTAATAAGAAATTCAAAAAGCTAAAAATCTTAAAATTTCAAGATCTATATAAGTATATCATCTTTGTGCAAAATATTTTTAAGAGTAGCTGGCCGTATAAAATTGTAAACATACGTAATTTGCGTAATATGCAAACCTTTATTGTTCCACGAATTATGAATAATTATGGTAAAAAGCTAAGAAACTATTATATCCCAACATTTTTTAATACTGTAAAGTTTTGAGAATTAATTAGCTAGAATTTGAATATTCAGATTATTTATGCAAATTAGCTATTTTATTATTCGCGTTCAGGATTGTCTATTTAGATTCAGAAGTTAAGAGTTTATATAAAGTTTAGAAGAGTTTTTATGCAGAGAAAGATTAAATAAAGTATTAATTGTTTTAAATATTTTTTTATGCGTAGGTGTAAGGATTTGTTAATAAGGAGCCACGTTTTAAGGTTTGTCAGAGGGAGAAAGTAAGAGTCAGTTTACACAGCCTTGTTTTGATCGTTAGAATCATATTCAAGGATAGAAATTGTATGGG
>JAHWFO010097661.1:517217-537359 GCA_023313115.1 Rhysida immarginata
TTTATGTAAGTGGGATAAACCCTAAATTATCATAAACTTTGTGAATAGTATAATTCACTGGCGCAGTCTTTTACCTAACATAATTATAATAAATTACTCGACCATAAATCTATGAATATTATCCCCTGGAAACCTACAATACGGTACCAAAATGGATTCAAACGTTGAGCTCTTTTAAATTTATAAAAGCAGCATATTATAGATGGAAAGAATATTATTAATTGTTTTGGCAAAGTATTTGTTGCTGATCAAGTAATATTGTCATTTTGTCTGTAGTATAGTATTGTGAAATTTTTAGTTTTTGTAGTTACATGTATTTGTTGCAATGTATCATATTATCCCATACAAGCCATATATGAGGCTTCGGGATAATTAGTTATAATGTAATTGTTTTTAGTTCTTTGAATAAAAAAACCAAAAAAAACCATTATTATTATTATTATTATTCTCAATATATATAACAAGCATGATCTCAATATGGAATTTATAAATGTGTTTACTCTTTCCAATACCATTGGTAATATTTTTCTTAATGTCCTTAAGAGGATTGTTTCTGGGGCTGTTTGGATGGCCGAGGTTCTGTCATCCATTGGGCTGTCAGTTCCTAGAAAAAGTCGTCATAAGTGTCTTACTTTAATAACTCCTAGTACGAGGACAAATACTGGTGAGATTACTCCTTCGTATAAACTTGTTACTTTGTATAATAAAAACCTTTCTCATAAAGATGTAGGCATTTTTAATGACCCAACCAATTCTATTTTTAAGATTTTAAATATCTGATTTTGATTTATTTGTACCAAAATGTAATCTTTTTCTTTTGATTCCTTCCCCCGCTTGGGTTTTACCACCTGTAGGGGCAGTTTGTATTTGCTTGTACATTCTGATCTGATTAAATTAAATTAAATTAAATTAAATTAAGTATGGATCTTAAACAAGTATTCCAAGTTGGTGAGATTCCATAGTTGATGACTGCGGTGGTGAGTGAATTTTATCTTATTTTTTTACTCTGACTGAGAGGACACAGAGGCCACGGATATACATTCTATTAGTTACGCGTTGAGACTGACGAACTGCGTATATAGAGTGTTGCGCTGTTAGGCGACATCAGTGTATTGTATCTTGTTTTCTTGGATAAGACACTGTTGTGTAAAGTGAAATAAAATAGAATATATATAGAAAATGTTAGTTCATGTTAACTATTGATATCTATAGCAATTTTATTTTACCTGAGTTATAGCAGTAAAATTAGTTGCAAGCGAAAGTAACTTGTGGTGTGTGTCGGCGCTTTGGATCCCTTGCTTATTTTCTCATTAATATGAGACAAGTGTAGTTCCTTCTATAAGCGTCCGTCTAGCACTCTTACAAAATACGGTAGCTAACTGCACGGGAATCGTCGGCGGCATTTCCATGGTTCTCCCCGAGTCGCTCATCGAAGTGACGAGTCCTAAAAGGATCACGTGACGCTTTCCGGCGTTACGCCATAGACACTATGAAAATGATTGCCCATGACAGACCCGTTTTGTAGATGCTTAAGCACACACTATTAACAAATTATTTACTTCAGACCGATGTGCCAGCTGAGCGTAAACTTGCTTAAGAAAAATTGATCGTGTCCGTTTTTTTTTATATATTTTGTTGTGAGGGACAGCATGTGTTCCGCACGCCAGATGGCGTCTAGGCAGCAATAGCGCAATGGCTAAGGGGCCCCTTTAGTGAATCGCGATTGCTGTAGGTTATTCGGCTGATCAGACCATAGCTTATGAGTGGTGCAAACTGTTGTACCCAACATGTAATATTTGTTCCATGTTTATCAATTTTGATGTTGAGCTGATAAGATTTATGAATAAATAATCACTGTGCTCTAAATTTGGTCGATTAATCTGGGTAGCCTGAGTCATTATTTTCCACTCCTCTAAATCAGTTCCGAACTCTGTTGTCACGCGCTCCAGCAAGAAGTTAACCAACGAAGGGGGAATTTGGGTTCTTGCATACTAATGAAGTGGGGGCGTGTCACAATATCTTTCCTTATGTACAGGGTGGTTATATAATAAATTCGCCTACTCAGAGCCCTCTAGAGCCCAATCTAATGAACCGATTGTAATGCAAATTGAAATGTCGGCTATTCAGACCATGGGAGAGAGAATTCCAGAAAGAAAAAATTTAGTGCAAATCCCACCAGGTGTAAATGCGGCGCTGTGGAATGACAAATGGGTATTTTAAAACTAGTTTTATTGTTTTAAACAAGCAGGCAAGGTTTTTGTTTGATTATAGCATATGTTCGTTATCAATATCGGCCTTATTAGCAGAAAGTTTATGCAAGTTAGAAAGCCAACATACTCAGTATGGAACAGATTGGCAAAGTTACCCATTCATTCATTATGTTCAGTAAAAAACTTTCACGAAAGATCATGGTTTTAAGCAAGAAAGAACGCACACTGTTGTTAAAGTTTTTATCAGAATGATAGCAGCAGTCCATCTGCATTGCGAACATATCGTCGTCTAAAAGGATTGCGAAGAGGGTCCATGTCGGATACTGGGTAGCGATAAATGATTAAGAAATTGGAATCGACTGGCTATTTGGCTGTCGCACCAGGACGGCGCAAGATAGCAGACGAAGTTGTTGAGGATGAGGCTGTTGCAGTGGGGAACAGAGCTTCCTGTTCTCAACATTCTGCAACAAGTGCTCAAGCTACAGCACGCGAACTGTCCATCCCTGCTCCAGTGATTTGCTTACCGATTTCTGGAGAGGATAATTGTTGATGACCTGTGGACGTGGAACATTCTATGGTCAAACGAAGCACATTTCACTCCAGAAGGAATGGTGAACACGCAGAACTGCCACATATGGGGTCCTCGCTCCCCTTGTCGTGCATGAAAAACCATTGCATTCTGAATACGTGACTGTGTGGTATGGATTCACCGCTGATTTTATTCAGGCCCCTTTTTCTCTGAGGAAGTGGTACAACGAGATCCTGTAAGATGTTCTGTGACAAGTGCACGGTATTGTGAACTTCTTTCACAGCGTGTGATTACTGCCTTGCCAGAACGACGATGTTTGGAAAACACTGTCTTAGTTTTAAGATGGAACCCCTCTTCATATTTTTCGACAACTGAAAGAACTGCTTCGTGCCAACTTTGGTGATGATCGTGTGATCGCCAAGATCAGCATTAGACTTAGAAATTTTCCAGATGCGTGGCCTCCACGTTCTCCGGATTTGAACTCGTGCGATTTTTGGCTCTGGGATATTTGAAAGATCGGGTCTATCAACAAAGCATACGGACTGTGACTGAAAGCCAACATTAGACGACATATCTCAGATATTTCCCGGGAGACACTTCATACAACAATTGATCATGCTATGCTACGCTTCCAACATGTCATTGATGCAGGGGGCGGACATATTGAACATACACAGAACTGAAGAGTAGCCACCCTTCGCCACTAAAAGTGCTGCTAGGCGTCGTGGCATGGTCGCAAGAAGTGCGCGGTATGTGTCCGATGGTATGGCAGTCCATACTGCTTGAAGGGCTGTACACAGAGCTTCGAGAGTCATAGGTGGAAGGTCCAGCTGCCGTACCTGGCGATCAAGGTGCTCCGACAGATATTCGATTGGATTGATGTCCGGCGAATTAGCAGGACATGGTGCATGGTCCTGCTGGAACACACTATCACATTGGGGGAACATCGTGAGCATGTACGGGTGCACCTGGTCCGCTAAGATTGACAAATAGCCACAGGCATTCAAATTGCCCTCTAGGCGAATCAGTTGACCTAACTGCTCCCAACAGAAGATCCCACACATATGCACACTACCTCCACCAGCCTGTTTCTGGCCCTCAATAGCCTCCTGCAGTCTCTTTTCATGGCATTCACGACGCACTCGCCATCGCCCGTCAATCTTATGGAGCAAACCTTGACTCGTTGGAGAAGGCGACCTTAGCCCACTCGTTTGTGGTCCAATGTCGGTGCTCACGTGCAAAGTCTAGGCATCGTTGACGATGACCCCTGGTCAACATGGGTACAGGAACCATGTGTCGACTGTTCAGGCCTATCCGTAGCAGGATGCGTTCAACGGTAATGTCGGATACACGTCTGTTGGCACCACTGTTGAATCTGGTGGTCAGTTGATGGACCGTGGCTCTGCTGTCACCTTATAAGAGTCGTCGTAGGTGCTGCTCACCCCGTTGGTCGATGGCTCGTAACCCTTTACAGTGATGGTGTTGGGACGCGATTTCTGTCCCTGCTGTCCACTCTTAGTACACCTTCACTACAGCGGACCGTGAACAGTTCACAAATCGCGCCGTTTCAACCCTTGCTGCGATAGCCTATTATCATCCGATTTTGGATGTCCGTTAAATCCGGACGTTTACCTATCTTGAGGCTTGTGCACCTGCCGTTTGATGCACCAGATTTAGAGCTTTCTCAGCCTATTATGCAAATTTTACAATGTGTAATTTTGTTGGGGCGAACCATGCATGTGCCTTGAAGGGGTGCTGGTCATTATTCATTGATATGACAGTGTATGCTGTAATCAAACAAAAACCTTGCCTGCTTATTTAAAACAATAAAAATAGTTTTAAATCTCCATTTGTTATTCCACAGCGCCATATTTTCAACTGATTTTCACATATTTTGCACTATTTTTTTCCGGAATCCCTCCCCCATCGTCTGAATAGCCTACATTTCAATTTGCATGACAATCGGTTCATTAGATTGGGCTCTAGAGGGCTCTGAGTAGGAGAACTTATTTTATAACCACCTTGTATAAGAAGGGCGAGTCAAATGAAAACCGCAAAATTGTAATTAAAATTCCAAATTTCGCCCAACCGTGTTTTAAGTCTGCAGATTCTTTAAAAATGAGTTGTAGGAATATCTGGTAGGTGGCAGGAAAGAAGAGACAAGCAAACAACGTCACAGCAGCAGTTTAAAGATGGCCACCCCGCTTCAAACATGCACCAAAAAAGAACAGCGTTCAGTTATCCGATTTTTGAGTAGTGAAGGTGTGAAATCTATTGATATTCATAGATGAAGCATGTCTGTCACTGCGGCAAGTTTATGAATGGAGTGTGAAGTTCAAAATTGGTATAACAGCCGTGTCAGATGCCCTTCGACCGGGTTAGGCACAACGAGTTGTGACGCAGAGAATATTGCAACAGTTGAAGCCTTAGTGTTTACCACATGTTTGGGCCACCCAAGGAGACAATGGGTGAAAAGAAACTCAATTCAAATTAAGAGGTACCGCAGTTGGTGCACGAGTGCCTGTGCAGACAACCAAAAGGATTTTTTTCAAGAGGAATCTATGCAGTTTGTAAACGCTGGAAAACATATATTGAATGTAACGGAGACTATGTAGAAAAATAATACAGTTGTTATTCACGTTTACTCGGTAATTAAAAATTATAAAAAAAGTTTTGCGGTTTTCATTTGACCCACCCTCGTATTAATCCTAATATAGTTAGTTCTTTGATTAAGATAAGATTTCAAAATTTCAAGGAATTTCCCTAGTACAAAAAATCCTTCCAATTTTTCTAGGAGTATTTGGAGGGAAACCGTGTCAAAGGCTCTCGAGATATCGACATAAATGCGATCAATTTGGATAGTTTGTTCAATTGCTTGATCACTTCTTACAAAGAAGGAAGCCAGGTTAATTTCAGTAGAGTGCTTTTTTTTTTTAAACCATGTTGATCTTCAGTTATCCAGGGATCAATAATTTTTCTTAGTCTAGCAGTGTTCGGGAAAACTCAGATTTTTTATGTAAAAATAGATACAATTTTATTTGTAATTAATTATTCGATTTTTTTATAGTTTAAGTTTTTTTAACTGTTTTGCAGACAGTGTTTCTTGAGTATATATTGTTTTTTTAAATGTTAATACTTAATCAAAAAATCTTCACGTGATTATCACTGTCTGCAGCTAGTTGTCCCTTGCGAATAATTTTCGTGATTACGAGGATGTGTGTCCCACTATTGTTGATGTTCATTCCGTGGTTACTGTATTTTTATTTCAGACAGGCCACTTCCAGCTTCTGACTTGACCAGTCGTCCCTACTTCTGGTCCTCCACGTCCTTACTAGCCTGCAGCATGGCGTTCAACTTCCATTTATCATTTTCATTCCAATGCTCTGTAAATTACTCCTACCCTGCCGTTCGATGTTTAGTTTCTCGTTCAGTAAGGGGTCCATAGTGCTGTTTCTATCGATAAATTGGTAGAGACTTTACAACACAACAAAGGGAGAACAGAGTTTCCGACTAGTTTCGCCATTTATTCCCGGCTTTATCAAGGATACACACAAGAGGACATAAGCCTTTATATACAGAAAATATGGTACAGAATGAGAACACGATTGGATGAAGAAATAACAAATAGTAAATAATATAAATTGTACAGTGGCGACATTGAACGGAGAATGATTGGATAAGGAACCAATAAAAATGAAATTATAAGGAAACCTTGAGATGAAAATTAATTGAAATATAAAGGAAAAAGTGATGTCATAACACAAACAAAATTGAAAACGCGAACCTAGAAGAAGACTCATCCGGAGTTAACGTAAACTAAGGTATCAAGAAGAAATGAAGATGAAAGTAAATATACAAATTTGAAAAATTACAAGATATCAGATAAAGAATTTAAAATTGAATAAATATCAAAAACGGTTTGGCAATTGAGGAGGTGATCTGGAGAGGAGATCTTAGCTTTAAAGATTTCAATAGATTCGAGAGTGGCAGTCTTGAATGAGTTGTTGCATAGATGGAGAATGGTCATAATTTCACTTTGCTCTTTGGGGGCATGTCCCGTGCGGGCAAGGTGGATCGCATAGTGTGAATTATTATCTTGTTTCTTGTAGGAGTCCATGAGTTCTTTGAATCGTTTATTGAAATTGCGGGTCGGTAGGCCTATATAGTATTTATCGCAGAATCCACAGTTTAATCTATAAACTCCGGAACGGGAGAAATTGTCGATGTATGTTTGGATGGGGGGATTAAGAGAGCGAAAGCATGGGGTCGATGAGCGGTAGGAAACTTGGAGGCCGAGTGAGAAGAGGGAGGTGGAAAGGCGGTAAAATTGAGGGTTGATGAATCACAAGGACACCCATTTCTTGGATGGCGATGGGTGAGGAGGTTTAGGGTTGGAGATAGCAAGTTTTCTTCGTTGGAGAGGGCAAGTTTTCTTCGTTTTCCCCATTAATATTTAATTATGATTTCGTAGTCTTTCTTAAGACATTAAATGGGAATTTTTGAAATTTCTTTTTTCTTATCCTTTATAAGGAATTGGTCTGTCTCAATTTTTATATATTTAATCTCAATTCGCTCAATGTAGCGATTAATATTTCTCGTTACATCGTTTTGCTGTATTTAACGTACATTTAAGTATTTCTTTATTTTATTCAGAGAAATATTTTTCTTTTGTAAGTGAGATCGCAATGCCTATTCCTCAATTAAATCATATTGTATAGAACATTCTTTTGTACAGAATTTTTGTATTTTTTAAATAAATATCGCAATTTTTAAACCAAAATAAAAGTCTTTTAACGAGCCACGTTTACTCTTAAATTTTGGGGTTCTTTTTTTTAAAGTACCACCCATTAAATTCTATTTATTTTGCTTCCCCCTCTGAACATATGGTAGCAGAGGTTCGTGGTTGCTTTCTTTTATTTTAATACAATATGGAGGAATCATATTTTGAAGAGGGTCGTTCCCTTCCTAGGCCAACGAGTGCCAATTATATTCAATGGAAGTATCGAGTTTTAACCTTTCTAGAAACCAAAGGGCTAGCCAAATATGTCCAAGAAAAGATTTCTCTCCCTACAGAAGCATCAGCCAGCTCATCCATGTGCCTTGATTGGGCAAGAGTACGGCATTACCTCCTGAGTGTGCTGAGTTATGATATTGTCATCATGCTTCAAGATGACAATCCCTATACATTGTGGGAAGCTATTAAGCGTCGATATGGAAAGCCGGATTCAGTGACACAGGCTGAAATAATGCGGTGTCTCTCAGCTTTGCGTTTCTTAGACGCTGATGATCCGAATGCCTATGTAGCAAGAGCGCTACAAATCCGTGCTCAGGCTGGAGCCGTGTCCCTGGTTCTGGATGATAAAATTTTGATTGACCATATGGTCGCAGGTCTACCCTCAACTTATACTCCATTGAGACTCGCGGTCCAATCGAACCCATCAATGTCAATTGAAACCTGCCTGAGTCAACTAAATGTGGTTTTAAAGGACCACACCACACTAAATTCCTCAATAGGTGTAGCCTCGTGTGCCACCTCTGTTTCTTCCCTGCGTCCACATCCAAATGCTCGTCGAACAAATGACGTAACATGCCATAATTGTGAGGGCCGAGGACACGTAAAAACGGTTTGTCCGTCCAAAATATATCCCACTACTGCAGGTCCAGCTACTTCACACACCGCGATACCATCTCGTTCGCAGGATCCTGCATCCCAAAGCGCAAGCCTCGTGCATCAGCTTCTCGTCCTAAGCGTAAGCCTCGCAAATCCGGTACAAAAGGACAAAGCAAAAAACCTGCAGCCAACTGTGTTGATGTTCCAAACAAGGATTGGATAGTTGACACGGGCAGCTCATTTCACGTAATTAAAGAAAAACAGTTATTTGATTCTTTTCAAAGCTGTCATAAGTGGATACATACTGCAGACCCTAAGAAAACGATTGCTGCCATCGGCACTGGTGCGGCAAGCGTGTTATTAGATTCAGGAGCAGTTTTAAAACTCCATGACGCGCTTTATGCCCCAAACGCGCGCCTTAATCTTGTCTCCATGAGTCAATTATGAAAGCAGGGTTAGAGTCTTCTTTTCGGCCCTAGTGGTTATTAAATTACTTCACCCAAGGGCACGACCATCGCTGCGCAGGAGGGCGTGGAGGACCTCCCATTCCTTCCCGTGGTCTCAAATATCCATTCAGTTTCCCGAACGGACCCCCCATTACTTTCAATGCCTGTCACTTATAGTGACATTCACAATGCATTGGGCCATCCATCATAAAAAAAACTCACCGCAGCCGTGAAACACCATAGCATGCACGGTCTTGAAGTTTTGCCGCCATTAATTGAAGACCAATCATGTGTTGCATGCCTTCAGGCACGATTATGCAATGCCCCTCTGAACATTGTACATGGTCAACGGTCAACCCGTCCTTTACAGCTACTTCACGTGGATACAGTGGGACCAATGCCTACCACTTCTATCCATGGAAACAAATTCCTGTAAGTAGCCGTCAATGATTTCTCACGAAAAACTTTCGTTTTTGCTACTTGACAAAAAGTGAAGGGCCAAAAGCGTTAATAGACTTAATACTAAAGTTACAATGCTCTACAGGATAAAATCTGGCGTATATACTTTCCAATAATGGAACAGATTTCACCAATGCGGAGCTAGGTGAGTTCTGTACGAAGCAAGGCATATATCAACAATTCACCGTTCCTGAGAACCCTCAGTCAAATGGTGTTGCTGAGAGAACCATACGCTCCTTTTGCGATGGAATTCGAGTTTTTCTTGCATCGTCAAAAGTTCCGCATTGATTCTGGGACCATTCTGCAACTACAGTAACATTTAATCTGAATTCTTTGCCTAGACGAGGTCAAACTAAGTCGCCTGAAGAGATATGGTCCAAAAAGAAACCGACCATCAAATATCGAGCTCCTTTCAGTTGCCTGGTATACTATTATATACTCAAGTCGCACCGATCAAAATTTGACGCTCGCGCCAAAAGTGGTGTTTTTATGGGATACTCCACTTCATCTCCTGGGTACCTTATTTACGCGGTCAATGAGAGCAAGTTTTTACGAGCACGTTTCTTTCCTAAGGCATTTCTAGAGTTCACAAGAAAATAGGATCCATCATCTGTTCCTCTGGTATTTCTAATTCACATGAAACCCCCAGTCTTTGAAGCACCACAGCCTGATGAACCACATATCATTCAGAGCGTACTGCCAATCTCACCCACTTTAACATCAGACGAGACAAGAATACAGTTCCTATTTGATACTGAGGACACGCTAGTGGTCACACCTCCATCAGAAACCACATCGATGGAAGATGCTTCAGTTTGTTCATCTAAACCAACCACCTGTTGAAGTCTTACAACCGGTATTACGACGTTCACAAAGATTAAAAGAGAAGGCAAAAAAACAACGTGCTGCCTTATATCATCCTGACACTACTGACTCCGACTTGCTAATCACTCCGCCAATCACACCCCAGTCTTATGAACAAGCACTCGCTTCTCCCCAACATCATCAATGGAAAGAGGCCATGCAAGATGAATTGAGTTCACCACCAAATGTCAAAATTTTAAAGAGCAAATGGATCTACCACATCAAATACAATCCTGATGGTTCGGTGTCCAGATTTAAGGCAAGGTTGGTGGCTATCGGCTCGTAACAAGTCTACGGGAGCCAGAATGAGTTAACTTTCTCACCTGTCATCAGAATGGAATCCCTCCGCTTACTGTTTGTCATTGCTGCAAACACAGGGATGTCACTGCGCCAGTATGACGTCAAATGTGCATATCTTCACGCACAGATAGTCCACACCATATATCTATCGCCACCCAAGGGATTATCAACGCCAGTTAATCACGTCTGCAAATTGCGTAAATCACTTTACGGCCTCAAACAAAGTGGAAGATGCTGGTACGTAAAATTGTCTCAGCTTATTACCCGATTAAAATTCACTCCATCCAGAGCAGACGATTGTTTTTTCTACTATACCAATGCTGGGTGCACCATTCTCTTAACAGTCTATGTGGATGACATCGTGGCAGCAACAACAAATGTCTCCATCCTAACCTCCATCATGGACAAAGTGAAACAATAAATCGACCTCGTGGAGTTAAGAGTGGTAAAGCATCTGCTAGGTATGAATGTGTCACAAGTGAATGGTTCAATTCATCTGTCACAGGCACATTATATCAAGCAAATCCTGCATGATTATGGCCTTCAAGATATCAAACCAAAGACCATACCACTAAGCCCTCATGTGAACCTTGATGACACTGCGGATTCACAACCGGTCGATTCTACCAATTACCAATCTCTTCTCGGTTCCTTAATGTATGTAATGACTTGCACGCGGCCGAATATAGCTTTTGCAATTACTAGGCTGTCGACATATGCTAAATCGCCTACACATTTGCATATGACTGCTCTTAAGGGCGTCGTTTCTTATCTTAAACACACCTGCAACACATCACTCGTTTTTACCCCGTCTACGGGTCCTTTGTGCGCATTCGCTGACGCAAGCTGGTGTGTCACCCCACAGAGTAAAAGATACTCTGGAATTTTCATCAAAATGCGGAACCTGGTCATCTAAGAAGTAACGTTTATTGTCCCTGAGCAGCTGCGAAGCCGAAATAATTGCTATAAACGAATGCGTGAAGTCACTGAAAAGTCTTTGGGACCTCATATTCGAGCTAGGGCAAGGGGATTTTGTTTCTTTCCCCACAATCATTTATACTGACTCAACGTCTGCCATAGCATGTCTGGGAGCATTAGAATCGAAGAGTAAGACAAGACATATCTTGAGATTGTATAACTTCATCGCGCGAGAAATAAATCTTCAGAATATGATTCTTACCTACTGTTCTTCCTCCGACATGCCGGCAGACGCACTAACTAAACCTTTACCTGCCCCTGCTTTACGCAGATTCCTGGAGTTGTTATCCTTATCTGAGCAGGATAAGTAATTATTTATATCAAATTACTTAACTCATTGTTTTGCTTGCCTACACAAGGGTAATTACAAAGTTTATCTTGTTCCTTTAAACTTCTTAATTGTAAAGTTATTTACTTCGCGGTATGAGAGGCTTTCTAAACGCAATATTTTGTTAAATGACTTTAGCTTTAAAATCACAAAAGGCTATGTTTGGGCTTGTTCTTACGTGAAGGCAGTAACCACATTGTTTTTTTACTAAATGATATGTATTTTTTTTATTAACGTAATGTACGCTTAATATACATTTTAATTATGGTATACCAAAATGCAAAATATATTTTTGTCTTCTTTTGCTAAAAAAGCAAAACATACTGTATGCGCACACAAAAATGATAGGATATAATAAAGGCATAAATGTTTATGTTCGGGAAAGTTTTGATTAATGGTATTTTCCTTTGTGTGATACTGGAATTAATATTTTATGTTTTTAAGAAATATTTATTTAATTCTGTTTTAAATTACTGTCTAGATTTCTTCCTAATGTGTGGACTGATTGTTGCAATTTATATCTTTATCATTGTTGTCGATAAATTTTACTTTTTATGATCCGCGTGTGATGTGCAAGTGCGTTCTTTCCCTCGCGGATAATTTCCTCGACCGCAGGAAGTTGTACCATTTGATTGTTGGCAAAATTGTAATTTTTATTTTTTTTCTGCTTACAGTTCATTCCTTCCTCAGCTCTTGCCCCTCTTCCACCTCTACAAGCCTCTTGTGCAGCATGGCCGCCTATCTACCTCCCCGCCAGTGGAACATATATATTTTTGCTATGGAACCTCCTGCCAACTCATCCTCCTTCTGAAGAATTATTGTATTGTTTTTTTTTCCCCCCATGGCATACTCATTTTCATGCCTGGTTCACGTTGATCCTTGGACGTCTTACACAACCATTCTCTTGCTTGACAGGTCATTCCGATTAATGCAATGCAGCAAGATGTCTCATTCTATGGATCACTATCCTTTTCTTCAGTGGGAGTGATGGACAAAATGTTGTATCTTATGTCCCACTGAGTAATATAGACGCGCCATGCCTTTCTTTATTTTTACGCACAAGGTTCGTTCATTTTTATCCCTTAATTATTTTTTTTCTTGATTTTTCTGTAAATGAATTTATCCTTCAGCCTGCCATTGCTGCCGCAAAAATTTTGTATATATATATATTAATTCATAATTAATAAAAATGTTATACCACTACCATGTTCCATTTTTTAATTAATCCTCTGAACACTGGTAGCAAAGCGTGGTTTATTGGTTTATTGGGTTATATAACACATTACTAAGCATGACAGGGTCTTATTTTAATGAGGGTCGATCCATTCCCAAGCCTACGAGCGCCAACTACCATCAATGGAAATATCGCATGCTGACGTTTCTGGAGACAAAAGGTCTGGATAAGTATGTTCAGGACAAAATCCTTTTGCCAACTTCTGAACCAGACAAGTCGACAGTCCGTTTAGAGTGGGCACGTTTGCGACATTTCCTGTTGAGCATGGTTAGCGACGATATAGTCGTTATGCTCCCGGATGACAACCCATTCACTCTCTGGGAAGCCATTCGTTGTCGCTATGCTAGACCAGATTCAGTAACGCAGGCTGGGATTATGCGTCTTCTCTCAGCTCTATATTTTAGTGAATCGGATGACCCAAACGCCTATGTTGCGCGCGCATTGCGGCTACGCGCAGAGGCGGGGGCAGTGTTGCTCCGATTAGACGATAAAATATTGATCGACCATATGGAGGCTGGTTTGCCGTCAACCTATACTGCATTAAGACTTTCTGTGCAAGCCAATCCTACTATGTCTATTGAAACATTTCAAAGTCAGCTAAGTGTGGTATTAAAAGATGTTAGTTCGCGCAATCACCCTGTCAATGCGGCTTCAAGTATCACTTCTGCACCTAATTTAGCCCCCAATTTTTCTTCCAGAGCCCAGAGGACTTCTGAAGTAACTTGCTTTAACTGCGGAGGCCGAGGACACGTTAGATCTGTTTGTCCCTCTAAGCGTCTCCATGTAACCCCTGGTCCTTCTGTGGTGCACACTCCACATTCAGCAAATGTGCGTTCCCCACGTCCCAAGCGAAAGACTCGCAAACCAAGTGCCAAAGCGCATGAAAAGAAGCCAGCAGTTAATTGTGTTGGCCTTCCAACAAGAGACTGGATAATTGACACAGGCAGCTCGTTCCATGTGATCAAGGACAAAGTTCTTTGAATCCATCCAAAAATGTCATAAAAAGATCCATACCGCAGATCCTGCAAAACAATTGCCTCTGTCGGTACAGGGGTTGCGAGTGTTTTGCTAAACTCTATTTGTTTTAACGCTATATGACGCGACTTATGCTCCTTGTGCGCGTTTCAACCTTGTGTCAATGGGACAATTAACTAAGCAGGGGTTCTTTGTCTTTTGGCCCTGACGGGTATTCCATTATTTCAGATCAGGGCATGTCCGTGGCTGCACAGGAGGCTGTTGTGCATTTACCATTCCTTCCGTTATCAGACATCCCCTCAGTCTCCCGAACAGTTTCCCCACCATTTTCTCTGGTATTAACTTATCAGGATGTTCATAATGCTCTGGGACATCCATCGCCAAAAAAACTCGCCAATGCTATCAAACACCGAAGTATTCGTGGTCTTGAAAAGGTGCCTCTCATTCCAAATGATCAGCCATGTGTTCCCTGTCTCGAGGCAAAGATGTACAATGCCCCTCACGAGACTGTCACGTTTCAGCAGTCCTCACGTCCTCTACATCTTCTCCATGTGGGCACTGCAGGGCCCATGCCTACCACATCCGTCTATGGGAACAAATATCTTCTGATTGCAGTGGACGATCATACTCGTAAGATATTTGTATGTGCTGTGTCAACCAAAGCAGAGGTTCCACAAGCTCTGATCAACTTGATAAAAAGTTACAACGATCTACTGGACATAAACTCGTGTATGTACGTTCGGATAATGGCACCGAGTTTATCAACGAAGCGCTCAGCGAATTTTGTTTGGTGGAAAGAATAACACGGCAATTCACCGTGCCTGAGAACCCCCAGTCGAATGGTGTTGCTGAGAGAGCAGTCCGCTCTATTTGTGACGGAATGCGTGTCCTAATTGTCTCGTCTAATGTTCCACACCGTTTTTGGGACCTTGCTGCTGGTATGGCAGCGTACAATTTGAACTCCCTGCCCCGAACAGGGCAAACTATATCCCCAGAGGAGCTGTGGTCCGAAAAGTAACCCACTTTTAAGCATCGAGCGCCATTTGGGTGCCTAGTCTATTATTTTGTGCCAAGATCGCACCGATCCAAATTCCAGGCTCATGCAAAACGTGGAATTTTCATGGGATACCCGGCGTCATCACCTGGCTATCTGATTTATTCGATTGAGGACAAATTGATACGATCTCGATCAGTTCGATTTTTTCCAAAAACGTTCCCTGAACTGTCAATGTGCCGTGAACCGTTATTCTCGATTCCGTCTATGCCGTAACTTCCATATGATCTCCATTCACAGACTTCACCGCCGTCGTTATCTTCAGCTTCTGACGTCGAGGACCCACCGACACATTTCGCCTCTGAAGCGGAGGATAACGAAGATCCAACCATTCCTGATGTAACGATCTCTCCTGTTCCTCCGGTGAAGGCACCCGTCCAGTCGGACCTGTCGCCACCGACGCAACCTGCCCCTGCGCCCCCTCAACAGGAGTTACGCAGATCGCAGAGATTGAAAGATAAGGCAGAGAGGCGTCGAGCTGTACTCTGCCATCCCAACCTTACCGACTCCGCTTTAAAGGAGACGTCCTTGATGACCCCTATGTCGTATGAACAGGCACTCACTTCCCCTCAACGTCTCCAATGGGAAGAGGCTATGAAGAGTGAATTAGTCTCTCCACCTTCATCAAGTCTGGGACTTAGTCCCTAAGCCCCTACACACGAAGATATTAAAAACGAAGTGGATATACCGCATTAAGTATAATCCAGACGGGTCGGTTTCGAGATTTAAAGCCAGGTTGGTGGCAATTGGATCGTCGCAGACGTATGGAACGGAATACGAACTCGCGTTCCCCCCTGTAATTCGGATGGAGTCGTTAAGAATACTGTTTGCCATAGCAGCCAATAAGGGTTTGTCATTGCACCAATACGATGTCAAATGTGCCTATCTGCATGCGCCGATAGATTACACGATATATGTAATGCCACCCAAGGGGTTGTCTCACCGCTCAGACGAAGTATGCAAACTCCGAAAATCACTATGGTTTAAAACAGAGTGGGAGGTGCTGGTATATGAAATTATGTCAGCTCCTTCTCCGCTTAGAGTTTACCCCATCCCGAGCGGATGATAGTCTTTTCTTTTATGACAGCAATGGTTGCTTCATGCTCCTTGCTGTGTATGTAGACGACATTGTGGCTGCTAGAGTGATGTGTCTGCCTTAAAATTAATAATGAATGATGTGCGACGGTAAGTTGATCTGGTGGACCTGGGACCCGTACATCACCTTTTAGGTATGCGTGTGAGCCGGGAAGGCAATGTCATCAAATTATCACAGGCTCACTACATCCAGCAAGTCCTGCACGACTATCAACTGCAAGACATTAAACCTAGATCCGTTCCCCTCAGTCCGCACGTGAACCTGGACGAAGTGACGGACTCACGGCCAGCTGATCCCACAACTTATCAGTCCCGTCTCGGGTCACTCATGTATGTAATGACGTGCACGCGCCCGGATATAGCTTTCGCTATCACACGATTGTCATCATATGCTAGGTCCCCAACTCATTTGCATATGATGGTGCTAAAGGGAGTCGCTGCTTACCTAGCTCACACCTGTGATGCATCGCTCACCTTTGTTCCGTCAACAGGTTCGTTATGTGCATTTGCCGATGCAAGTTGGTGTTACCCCACAGAGCAAGGGTTACTCTGGTATCCTCATAAAATTGGGAGAAAACACCATCTCCTGGTGCTCTAAGAAGCAGCGTCTCGTGGCCTTGAGCAGCTGTGAAGCAGAAATTATAGCTATATCCGAGTGTGTAAAATCATTTTGGTGGTTATGGGATTTAATCACTCAAATAGGACAGGGGGAATATATCTTTCCCCACTACTATATACACAGATTCAACTTCTGCCATCGTATGTCTGAGTGCATTGGAATCTAAGTAGAACGAGGCACACCCTGAGATTGCATAATTACATCTCGCGCGAAATAAATCTCCAGAATGTGATCCTCGCCTACTGTCCATCCTCAGACATGCCGGCAGATGTTTTGACAAAACCTTTACCTTCCCCGGCTTTGTATAAAATTTGCGATCAAATGTCGTTAACTAAGCGGCATGACGAACACTAATTAGACTTATTTTTTGGAATAAATTTATGAACATGTATGGCCGCCCCCTTCCTTTTCGTTTTAACTGCAAAATTTATAGTTTGAAGTTGTTAGGCGGGATGAGAGGGGTTCTTAACACCGAATATTTTTTTTTCAACGTCTTGTTTTTTTTTTGCTCTTAACCAGAGGCAAGGTTTCGGCATACATTTTATTTTTTTTTCTGTTTTATACATTTAAATAAGTCATAGCACGTAACTATTTATGTCATATGAACATACATTATTTATACACTAATTGAGCTCAAATGTAAAGTATTTTTTTTGGACATGTCAATAATTTTTTTTAGTGTGCGCACACTATTCATATTTCATACTATTCATTTTTTTTTACTATTTCATTGCTTGTTCACTTTACTTGGCATAATTTAATGTTATGTGTCTCGTAAGTTTTTTTCTTTTAGGTCCAGTCAAATAAGGTTCTTTTCTTAAACAGCTCTATGCTCAACGAACACATGGTTTTATCCTGCACTCGAGTAAAATTACAGGGGGGTTTGTTCGAGAAAGTTGGGATTAATGGTATTTTTCTTTGTCTGATACTGGAATTAATATTTTATGTTTTTAAGAAATATTTATTTAATTCTGTTATAAATTACTGTCTAGATTTCTTCCTAATGTGTGGACTGATTGTTGCAATTTCTATCTTTATCATTGTTGTCGATAAATTTTACTTTTTATGATCCGCGTGTGATGTGCAAGTGCGTTCTTTCCCTCGCGGATAATTTCCTCGACCGCAGGAAGTTGTACCATTTGATTGTTGGCAAAATTGTAATTATTATTTTTTTTTGCTTACAGTTCATTCCTTCCTCAGCTCTTGCCCCTCTTCCACCTCTACAAGCCTCCTGTGCAGCATGGACGCCTATCTACCTCCCCGCCAGTGGAACATATATATTTTTGCTATGGAACCTCCTGCCAACTCATCCTCCTTCTGAAGAATTATTGTATTGATTTTTTTTCCCCCCACGGCATACTCATTTTCATGCCTGGTTCACGTTGATCCTTGGACGCCTTACATAACCATTCTCTTGCTTGATACAACTATGACAGGTCATTCCGATTAATGCAATGCAGCAAGATGTCTCATTCTATGGATCACTATCCTTTTCTTCAGTGGGAGTGATGGACAAAATGTTGTATCTTATGTCCCACTGAGCAATATAGACGCGCCATGCCTTTCTTTATTTTAACGCACAAGTTTCGTTTATTTTTACCCCTTAATTATTTTTTTTTCTGTAAATGAATTTATCCTTCAGCCTGCTATTGCTGCCGCAAAAATTTTGTATATATATATATATATATTAATTCATAATTAATAAAAATGTTATATATACCACTACCACGTTCCATTTTTTAATTAATCCTCTGAACAGTTTATTTGTTTATTGTAACTTAGACAATTTTTTTTTGAATCTGTATATGTAACTTCAGTACCTAAACTTCTATCTGTACAAATGACCATTTTTTTGTTCAAGAAAATTATAGGGGGCTTTGTTCGGGAAAACTCAGATTTTTTATGTAAAAATAGATATAATTTTATTCATAATTAATTATTCTATTTTTCTATTCTTTAAGTTTTTTTTTATTGTTTTGCAGACAGTGATTGTTGAGTATATATTGTTTTAATGAATGTTAATTAAAAAATTTTAACGCGATTATCACTGTCTGCAGCTACTTGTCCCTCGCGAATAATTTTCGTGTCCCACTGTTGTTGCGTCTCCCTAATAATAATTTTCGCGTCTCCCTACTACTTCACGAGGATGCGTGTCCCACTGTTGTTGATGTTCTTTCCGTGGTTACTGTTTTTATTTCAGACAGACCACTTCCAGCTTCTGGCTTGACCAGCTTCCTTCTGGTCCTCTACGTCCTTACTAGCCTACAGCATGGCGTTCAACTTCCATTTATCATTTTCATTCCAATGCTATGTAAATTACTCCTACCCTGTCGTTCGATGTTTAGTTTCTTTTTGAATTTCTCACTTTCTCGCGGCAGCCGTGATTCTTTACCGAGCAGCATTGTTTTTCGGGTTTACCCATAGGGTAATAATGAAATTTCTTTTAATGCTATTTCAACAATAACGCGCATAAGGGACGCCATGCTGCACATTTCAATTCTTATTCCCCATTAATAATTATGATTTCGCAGTCATTCTTAAGACATTAAATGGGAATTTTTGAAATTTCTTTTTGCTTATCCTTTATAAGGAATTGGTCAGTCTAAATTTTTTTATATTTAATCTCAATTCCCTCAATGTAGTGATAAATATTTCTCGTTACAGTGTTTTGCTGTATTTAACGTACATTTAAGTATTTCTTTATTTTATTCCGAGAACTATTTTTCTTTTGTAGTTGAGATCGCAATGCCTATTCCTCAATTAAATCATTGTATAGAACATTCTTTTGTACAGAATTTTTGTATTTTATAAATATCGCAATTTTTAAACCAAAATAAAGGTCTTTTAATGAGCCACGTTTACTCTTTAAGTTTTTTTAAAGTACCACCCATTAAATTCTATTTATTTTGCTTCCCCCTCTGAACAAACAGTCATAATAAATTCAAGTAAATTAGTCAAAACAGAGAAATAGGACGATAGTTTTTAACAATGAATATCACCAAATTTTTATTTAGGTATCGTGGTCGGTCATTTCCAGAGGGTTTGAAAATATCCTCTGTTCAAGCACCTTCAAAAATAATGAAAAAAAGTGGTTCGAAAATTAACTCACAGCCTCTCTTCAATATAAATGATGGTATTTCATCTCTTGTTGATTTTTTTCGTTCGTTAAAGGCCAACCGTAATTCCTCTCTTTCCAGAGGGTAATTAAATATTAAGTTAGTATTTGAAGACCATTCTTCTGCATTAATTTCAAGTCCTGAAATATCAAATAACTGAGAAAAATGTTTAGTGAAGTTTTGTCTGGGCGTCTTCACTAAATGTCTGGGCGTCTTCATCGATACTAGTAGATAACCACCTAAACTACGCGCATATTAATGAGGTGGGAAGGCCGAGTAAACCTCAATTTCCACCAATCAGCGTGCAGGATTCACTTCACGTGA
>JAHWFO010097661.1:552359-583365 GCA_023313115.1 Rhysida immarginata
GTGAAGTGAATCCTGCACGCTGATTGGTGGAAATTGAGGTTTAATCGGCCACGCCCACCTCATTAATATGCGCGTAATTTAGGTGGTTATCTACTGATACTCCCTCGTTCGAAACTCGAGTCGTAAATTATTTCCTTCTCTCTCCTCTCTTCAACTCCGCGCTATAACTCCTTGCTTCGAGCTGATTGGTCTGGGCGTGTTGATGTTTTTGATGACGTTGGTGACGTCGCCCCGCTTTCCTCTCTGAATGATAGTAAATACCAGAGCGAAAGCGGGCAATAGCGCCATCCGAATTCACGTTGTAGTTTAAAGTTCGTGACACTTTGCCTTGCATTGTTGGTCACGAGTTGATACTTGCATAGTGTTGGTATATTGCGTGTTGACACCATTGTTGATACCTACTGTTGCACGAACTTTTCCTTGCAACATAGATCATAAATCTAAAAATGAACTAAAAACTTTTGAATCCAAAGTTGAATCTCTTTATAAGCACAGAATGAGAATCAAGAGCAGCATTAGCAGTAATGTTTATGCATTATACATTTTGGCATTTCAATGAAAAAGCTATGAAAATTAATGTGTCATGAGATATATATTGTTGGTCGGTGTAGAATGTTTGTGAATTGCATGTTGATACCATTGTTGATAAGCATTGTTGCATAACTTTGCCTTGCATTGTTAGTCATGAGCTATTTCTCATTAATGCCTTGCCATAACCATGAATATCGATTTTTATCAATTATTATTTTTTCTAAATCTGGAAAAGACAATGACCTTCCCCGTGTTTTGAATGCCAAGTATGCAAAATTTCATCAAGATCGGAATAAAACTGTTAACTTGTATAAAAAACAAACCCAGAAACAAACAAACCAACAAACATCCTTCTTTATATCAATAGATAGACTAGCAGAGATATCTGGCGGTGCCTGGAATAATTACACTTGTAGGTAAACAGAACAATCTCAAAAATTTAATTATAACTTTTAATTGGTTAAATAATAACTCAATAGAACACGGTGCAATGGGACTATCCATTCTAGAAAAAATACGATTAAAGTTATTCTAGGTGATATACCGTCACTTGATCTAAACTCTTCTTGACTTGCCTCACTACTCCGGAGCATCACCAGGTACTTTAGACTCAAGGTTTTCTTGCTCTTGACGTAGAAGGTCTTAAACCCTCTTGCTCTATTCGAAACTCCCCTTGGTTATATCCCTATCCACAGTTATATCTCTTTTCTCATCCCGTCGTTCAGATGTTTCTAATGCCCGTATAGCTTTTTCTCTTTCAGTTGCAGAGTTTTTATGAGCAATACTCGTTCTTTCTCTTTCCTTTTCAGACACAAAAAGTTCTGCAGTCGTCTGGACGTTTGATAGGGAACTCAAAGAAGACAAACGTGACTCCTTTGCCTTATCAATACACGCTGCCTTATTAATGTTCTGTCACTGCATCATCATTTTATGCTCATTATTAATAATTCTTGGAAACGAACGTTCAATCATCGCATTATTAGCATCTTAATTTCCAAAATATACACATTCCCAAAGAATACACTTCGAGACGAAAATATGGATATTTTTGAATATTTAAAAGATTCATCTCAGATAAGTGCTATTAAAATAAAATAGAATTGTACTATATTATGCATTACACTTAATATACACCATCTTATTAACTATTCATAAAATTTTTGAGTAATAACTAATTTTGTTGAATAAAAAACAAGAAAAACAACAACTGCATTGAAGTCAAAAGTTTGGAGATTTAATTATACTGAGACATAAGTTTGGAGATTTTGTTAAAAACGTTAACATTTGAAATTTCTAGTTGCAGAAATTTAGCTATAGACGTCATGATTATGTAAATTAATCTAAGATGGGTTGATTCATTACAATTTAGGGATGTGCTGAATTTATTTTCTTAAATTTTCATAAGTCTCCTACAAAACAGTTCCCTCAATCTATTCATGACTTAGTTATTAAGAAACGGCAAAAAAAATACAAAATAAATAGCAAAAGATCTCAACTTAAATATAAAATCTGTAATCAAGATTATTGTAAAATATAAGAAAATTGGAAGTTGCACTGTAAAGCAAAGGTGCGGCAGAAAACGAATCACAAGTAAAGCAGAAGACATACATCTAAGAGGTATTATCAGAGAATATCACGCTTTCAAACGGCAAGAGAAATTACTGCCAAATGGAATCCAATCAGCAAGAAAGAAATTTCAGCAAAGACAACAACCACGCTTCTGAAAGAGAAAGGTTACTCTTTTCCTTCTGCAGCAAAAAAGCCTCTCCTAATTAAACGAATGAAGAAAAAAGACTTGAGTGCGCACGTGAACACTCAACTGGACTATAGAACAATGGCAAAAAGTCATATTCAGTGATGAATCTAGATTTAGCCACTGGATGATGATAAACAAAAAGTTGTGCGCAAGAAACAAGAAAAGCTGGACTTCAGATGTGTACCATATAGAATCAAATTTATACTAAGCATCATAGCTTACGGAACAATAAATGCGTATGGGACCGGAAGTTTATCTTCTGTCAAAGGAAACGTCAGCAGTTCCTATTACACGGAAATAATTGCTGATAATCTGATACCAGGTGCTGGTTTTTACTTTCCTGATGGTAACTTTATAGTATACCTTGTCACAGATAAACGCGGCACTGCACTGGTCGGAAGATAAACTATTCACTTTCTAAAATGGCCAGGAAATAGTCCTGACCTTAATCCTATAGAGACAATTTGGGGTAAAATGAAGCGAAACGTTATCATATGTAAAATTCTAACAAACAAGGATTTATTCAAAACTGTGTCCCATGTCTTGTGTGAAATATCGAGATATGATTGTAAGTGTCTCGTAGTGTGTATGAGACAATGTGTGCAAGCAGTTATTAATGCTAAAGGCGGCTGGACCAAATACTAAACAAAGAATCTCCAAACTTATGCCCAGCATAGACAAATCTCCAAACTTTTGGTTTCAATACTGTTTGTTTTTCTGTATGTTTTCTTGAAAGAAATCGTTTGAAGTACTTAAATTTTTTTGTGTATAGAGAAGAAACTAAGTAACGTTCGAATAAATCATCGTATAATGCATGAACAATTCCTTCTTTTTTTAAAAGAGTTTTTTCAGATGAACCTTTCATGTTTTTCAAAAATCTCCCTAATTTTGTCTAGGAGTGGTATATTCAAAATGTATTTTAATGAAATGTTTGGATCTGATGTGCTACCAAATAAGCGAGGTGATAACAATTTTGCAATATCTTAAAAATAAACACATGAAACCGCTGAGATTTAATAGACTAAAATATGTTAATGAAAATGCTAAGAAATTTTTTTTAAAGCTCACAATGGATGGACCTCTCCAAAGGTGCAACTGCTAGTCTAAATAATTTCTTACTCACGTAATCTTACTTTAAATGTACACATGCTGTTGTTGCAATTCCCTTTCGTCTCTCGATGTCTTGAAGGAAATATTGGCATTCATCACTTTATGTAGTCTAGCAGTCGCCGATTCTACAAATTACCATTTGCTCAATATAGCACGGAGCTAAGAGATTGCTTCCTCTGTCGTCTTTCTATGCTTTATCAATTGTCTGCTAACTCACCATTATCTCCATGTACAGATGATTTTTTAATATTTTCAGGAAATTATTAATTACTAAGAACTCTCTTTTCTAAGAAAAGTCTGACTAGCAGGAATTCTATATTACACAAATTTTGGCTTGCATTGTTGGTCATTCCATACACATTATTGATCCTTACATAGCGTTGGTGCATTGCATGTTGACACCATTGCTGATACAAACTTTTCCTTGCATTGTTGGTCATGAGATATATATTGTTGGTCCGTGCAGAATGTTTGTGAATTGCGTGTTGATAACATTGTTGATAATATTTTTGCACAAACTTTGCCTTGCATTTTTTGTCATGAGATATTTCTCATTAATAGGCCTTGCCATAACCATGAGTATCGATTTTTTATCAATAATTATTATTTTTTCGAAATCTCAGGTAGACAGTGACCTTCCTCATGCTTTGAAGCTCAAGTATGCAAAATTTCATCATGATCGGAATAAAACTGTAGATTTGTATAAGTAACAAAAACCCACAAACAAACATACTTCTTTATACATATAGACTAGAAGAGGCGTTGTCCGGGATATTTACAGTTTTAGGTAAACAAAACAATCCCAAGAAATTAAGCAATAATAACCCAAATTTTGTTTACATAGTTATACACATTCCTGCACTAGAATTTCCGTTTGTTCAGAAGTTTCTGACACCCAGATAACTTTTTCTCTTCCCTGATAAACACTCTTATTTATTTATATGAGTAGCTCATAACCTGGTGATGTCCTGAATTTTATTTAACCGCTTGTTTTCCTGCCTGAGATTAAAATGATGTCCATTTTAACCACCGGAAAACATCGCTTGACAATTTGGACCCATCTTTCCTTCAAAGTTTTCCTTGCCCTTCAAATAGACTGCAGAAGGGTAAAATTTATACATTCCTGCTCTAGACGACGTTTCCGTTGTTCAGTATCGGCCTCGGTGGCTTAGCGATTGCGTGATCGCCTCTGATGCCCCTAGTACACGGGTTCGATCCTGGCCGAGGACGACGAGGATTTTTTTAGGGGAAAAATCCTGAGATCACGCAAAGCCTTCGAAAAGGAAGTAAAGCCGTTGGTCCCGTGTAGTCGTTCGCCAGCTGCACGTTAAAGAACCCTTGTGGTGCAAAATTTGCGCCCCTATAACGCTGTCCTGAAGTGACCATGGCAGTTGAAAAGGACGTTAATACCAAACAAACCAAACCAACCGTTGTTCAATTATTTCCAATGCCTAGATAGCTAATATGTCTTTGAGCTGCAGAGTTTCTCTGACAAATACTCGTACTTTCTCTATCCTTTCCAAATACACAAATTTTCGGAGCGTTTGTTACGGAGCTCCAGAAAGACATGTGACTCCTTCTTTTCCTCGATAGACACTGCCTTATCTATGTTACATTTTATGCTTATTGTAAATAATTTTTAGAAAAGAACGTTCAATTTTCGCATCATCACCTCGGTTATAAGAACATTCACATTCACATAGAATATAGTCTAAATGTATAAGGGATTTTTTTGGGAATAATTTGGATCTGCTGTGCTACCACATAAGCTAGGTGATATCCCCAGAGTTGATATGCCGGGATTTTATTTAACCGCTTGTTGACCTGCCTCAGATTAAAATGATATCCATCTCACCACCGGGTAGGATCATTGGATCCTTTAGACCAAAGTCTTTCTTGCCCTTGAAGAAGAAGCTCTTAATACCCTCTTAATCTATTCTATTCGAAACTACCGTTGATCAGTTATTTCCAGTGCAATTTATAGCTTTTTCTCTTTTAGCTACAGAGTTTATCTGAAAAATACTCGTTCTTTCTCTTTCCTTTCCAGAGACATACTATATATTATTGCCAGTCGCCTGGACGTTGTATAGGGAACTCAAAGGAGACTCGTGTGACTCCTTTGCCTCCTCGATAAGGAATGCATTTTTTATATCCTGTCACTGCATGATCACTTTATGCTCATTATTAATAATTCTTGGAAACGAACGCTCAGTCATCGCATTATCACCATATTACCATCCCAGTTTTCCATATATTCACATTCACACATATTACTGTCAAAATATATTTTTATGAAATGTGTGGATCTGCTATGCTGCCAAATAAGTCAAGATATAACCGCGGCGTACCTCGAACACTTTTTTTATTTTGGGTTAAAGTTTGCAATATCTTAAATGTAAACACGTGAAAATGCTTAGAATTAATACAGTATAAATTCATAATTAAAATTTGAAAAATAAATTTATTAAATGCTCACAATGGATGGACCTCACCATGCTTGCCACAGCGAGCCTAAATAATTTCTTAGTCACTTAATGTTACTTTAGATGCACAATTGATGTTTGTTACAAAAATGGAAGTCGAAGCGCCGTAGAAGTCCGAAACCGAAAGTTCTCGATAGGCTTCGCGGCGGAGCTTCGGCGCGGGAGTTGAAGAGGAGAACGAGAGAGGAGAGAGAGAAGTCAACGAGCGAGACGGATGGTAAGGGGCTTAGCGTTCGGAAGAGCAGTAGCCAACGCCCATGGCATCGTTCCCGAGGCATTGAAGGGAATTTGATGGCTACGAACGTCGGGGGAGACGGCGTTGGACCGAACACACGGCGGGAACCGAGGGACGAGAGCTCAGCGGAACGGTTACCGCTCGAGCAGCTGACAGCGAGCGAGTTAGCGAGCGGCGGCGATCCGGCAAAGGTTTCCCGAGCGTACACGGCCGAATGCATTTTGAATGCATCGTTTATGTTTCCGCCCACGATACGAACCAGCCACTGTCGCAGTTTGACGAGGATTGGATTGGATACTTGGACAGAGCAGAGCCACGTCGAAGAAGGTCTACACGTTTTAGAACTGTCAAAATACAAAGTAGCAGGTATTATTCCTTCAAGCGTCTATGCTTATTTACGGGACGGAGTTGGGAGAGCAATTTAAAGAGGCGGCAGCTATTTCAAGCGCCGATAAATTATCGAGCAATACGAGTTATTCAATTGTATTTGTCAGTGTGAATTCTCCCCGGGTTTTTGGCCTTAAGCATGTTTTATTTTCTTAGCATGGCAACTCTGACTCTGTTGGTGTTATTTCTCCCATTAAAGTTTTTGTGAATATTTACGGAGTAACGTTTGTCATTTTAACTAGCGTTCTTCGTTTTCTTTACATTTTAGTATTAGCAAAAGTCTTTACCTGGTTATGGTGTTTGAAGCTATTAGCTAATCTTCATTCAACGAATTATTCATGTTAAATTTTAATTCAGACTTTTTGGACTCTATTGTTGTCAGTGCTACGTGGTACGAGTCACATAGTGACGTGCACGATTCCAGCTAGAATTCTTGAAACCCAGGTGGTCTAATGCGAAGAACATTGGAACACGAACTTTTAGAGCACATAGACTGTGTCGCTTAACTAAATAATTGAGTTTGCTATTATTCTAGGCTTAAGGTTTCTTTGTTAAGCCGACGTCCATTTTTGAAACAGGATTTAGAGTTTACCTTTAATTCTTTGTGGCCTGTATATCTTTCAAGCCAAGTTTATTTGTTGGATATAGCTTTCTAAATATTTATCCTTTTTGGTGCGAATATAGCTTATTGTAATTGTAATCCTTACAGGAATTTTATTATCGCACGTTGCCCATGAGTGGCCATTATTACCCTTTCAGGAAAAGGATGAATTGTCAATAGCATAAGTAGTTGATAGTTATTTTTGAACTAGTTATCATCTGTAGATTAAACTTCTTTTCTCGTAACGTTATTACCGAGCTGTTTAGAGCTCAGCTTCTCAGTAGTTGGGTTCAGTAAATTTATGCTTGAAAAGTGCCTACAAATTTGTAGCGTCGTTGTAATTAATTAATGTTTTTTTTTTGCCGCACGTTGGAATCCAGTTTTTGGATTCATTTTTTTACCCTTTGAAATAAAGGATGCTATTGTGATTTAATTTTGGGCAATTGCTTTTGTAATTCCAAAGCATTCTTTTTCCTAGTTCTCTTGCTTTAGATAATATTCTAATTAGTTACGTTTAGTGTTCAAATAAATCTAATTTTTGAATTTACTCATACGCTACTATAATGAGTGTCTTGTTAATTAAAATTCCACTGTGCCAGATTTCTGACCGTGACAATGTTGTTGCAATTCCCACTCTACTCTCGATATCTTGAAGCAAAACTTGGCCATTCATTACTTTTATAGTCTAGCATCGCTGATTCTTCCATTGATATGCTCACCATTTGTCCAATACAGCACGGAGCTAAATGATTGCTTACTCTGTCGTCTTTCCACTCTTTCTGAATAGTCTAACTCTCTGTTACCTTCAGTTACTGGTCATTTTTAAAGATTTTCAATAAATTGTTAAATACTAAGAACTCTCTTTTCTAAGAAAGACCTGAATAACAGGAATTCTATGCATATTTTCAAATTGAACCTTATTTATAATCAACACATTTTGCCTTGCATTGTTGGTCATGCGATACCACTTAATAATATGGACTGCCATCATCATGAATGTCGATTTATTATCGATAGTTATGTTTGCGGAGAGTGACCTTCCTAATGCAAGGTTAAGAATAATACAAACACACCCACCCCCAAAACCCACAACCATTCTTCTATATATATCTATAGTTTTATTCCGATCTTGATGAATTTTTGCACACTTAATCTTCAGTGCATTGGGAAGAATACTGTCTACCTAAGATTTCTAAAAATAATGATTATCGATAATAAATTGATATTCATGACGCTGGCAGTGCATTTTAATAGGAATTATTTCATGACCAACAAAGCAAGACAAATTTATGCAACAATAAATTTCAACAATGGTATCAACGCGCAATTCACCAATAACGTGCACGTACCAACAATATATATCTCATAACCAACAATGTTAGGCAAAGTGTGTGCAACATTTGGCCTGTCATTTTCCCATCTACAATGGTAACAACACGCAATTCACCAATAACAATGAGCATAAAACGATGATGCAATGATAGAACGTTTGTTTTAAAGAATTATAACAATGAACATAAAATGATGCAAAGACAGAACATTCTTTACCAAGAATTATTAACAATGAACATAAAATGATGCGAAGACAAAAGATTCTTTTCCAAGAATTATTAACAATGAACAGTGAACGGATATTAATAAGAAGAAAGGACGAGACACAAAAACCCTGGAATACAATAGATAATAGTTAATAAATAAAAATGAAAAAAAAAATAAAAATTAACAAATAACAAAATAATAGTAAAAATAAGTAAAATCAAAATAAAACTATAAAATCAAATAAAAAGCTGACGTTTCGGATAGAGCCTATCCTTTATCAAAGCAAAAAAGGATAATTCTCTAAAAGCAAATAGAATATTCGAGAATTATCCTGAAGTTATGAAAGTTGTACAATCGACAATCGAACAGTGAAGTGTACATTCGTTAGGATGGGACGAAAGCAGCGCTTTCACAAAGCTCATCTAACCAGAATAAACTCCAAAGGAAATACACTGAGGTAGTCAAGAAGCCTAACCAACCCAAGCGGTCTTCCATATTATACAAAAAAGAAAGTAAGATTGACGATTGTCAGAAACAAAAAAACAAACGAAATAAAAAATACAAGGAGAAATAAGATTATCACATCTTCCAGTAGTCTGGGAAAGAGACGTTGCTAATATCTTCAAAATTGATGTCAAGAACGTGCCTCGGTTTACGATACTTCGTATGCCAGTTCATATTCATTGAGTTCTCCAGTATCCCTTTCACAAGCTTATTGTCGTGAGTCTTCATCTTCTGTATCATAATCAAAAGCAGATCCTGTATAAACTTACCGATATGGGCCATGTTTAAATCGAGGTGGATGGATTGGTTTTTCACCATCCTTCTGTCCAGCTGGGCAATGGTCCTCAGGGTAACATTCTGGAATGACTGTAGTTCACTCCATCTGGTTTTACAGATAGTCGCCCACGCAGGCATGCCATAGAGGAGTATGGTCCGGATAATCGATTTGTACAGAAGTAGTTTGTTGTCAATGCTGAGGGCACTGTTGCGACCCATAAGAGCTATGATACTGTACTTAGCCCTCTTCGCTTTGTTCAGAGCATAGGACATATGCTGGTTCCATGAGAGTCTTGAGTCAATGATAACTCCCAGGTACTTGTAGTTTTCCACCCAGTCCAGTTTCTTAATAAACAGAACAAGAGAATCTGGGGGATGCTTGAGCTTCCTATTGAGGTACAAAGCCTTGCAGTTTCCGACGTTAAGGTTCAACTTCCAGCAGTTATAACCAGTCTTCGAACTGCTTCAAGGCGCACTACAGCCGAGTGATAACGTGAGCCGGCTGGTGTGCCCATGTCAAAATGGCAGTTCCATCCGCATAAAAATACAGATTACAATTATCGGGTTTTGGGAAATCATGTACAAAGTAATTAAATAGCATAGGTTCGAGGACAGAACCCTGAGGGACACCGGCCTTTACAACACGGGGTGTGGAAAGATTTTCTCCAACCTTGGCTTGATAGGATCTGCCGTCAAGAAAGGATTTCACCATCAAGATCAAATCGGCAGGGAACCCATCTCTGATCATTTTGTAGACAAGGCCCTCATGCCACACTTGGTCAAAAGCTTTACTGACATCGAGAAATACCACCCCACAGTACCTGGATAGGTTCAGGGGGGTGCTCAGGTCTTCAACGAGCCTCCATATCTGCATTGGACAAGAGTGGGCAGCACAAAAGCCAAACTGCTCTTCCCGTAAAAGGTCATTTTGTAGACAGTGATCTTGGAATCTGACAAGGATCGTTCTCTCCAACACCTTGGACATCGAGGGTAGCAAGCTAATAGGTCGGTAGCTCGCGGGAATTGCAGGATTTTTTCCCTGCTTTGGGATACTCAACACAATAGATTTCTTCCAATCCACAGGGAAGTAAGAAAATTTCCATCAGTCGCTAATGATATTGGTGAGAAATTCAATAAAGTTCTTTGGGAAATTCATAAGGGCGTTATTACTCACCTTGTCTTTTCCTGGAGCCTTCTTCTTTTTCAGTTTATTTATGATGTTGGCGATCTCACCAGCCTCGATGTTGTACTTCGTAAAATGCTTCGGGACTTCATCAAAGTTGTAAATACCGTCTTCCACACGCCGAGACATGATTGGGCTCTCGGGCTTATCGTTGGTAGGAGTAACACACTGCAGTTCCAGTGAATCTGCAATGACTTGGGCCTTGTCCTAATCAGTTTGCACATAGTTACCTTGTGGTGTACGGAGTGGAGGAAGCATAACATTCTTCTTCTTCTGTAAAGCTCTAACCATACTCCAAATGGAATTGTCGCGAGCTGACAAGCTTTTGAGTTTTTCATTCCATCTAGCGTCGCGAAGCTCTTTTATCTCCTCTTGAACTCTTCGCACTAACCTGTTGTACTTGGTTTTGAGCCATGGTTCACGATAGCGTTGCCAAAGTCTACGGGTCCTGTTTCTTTCAGCAATTAGGCGTTGGATTCCAGGAGAGAGTTGGATTCGATGAGAAGGTTTTTTCTCTGATGGATACTTACTGACTTCTATGGCACTGTTAATACATCTGTTGATGTCATCAACAAGTTGATCGATGTCCTCTGTACAGTAAGCAACGTCGGGATGGTAGCCATAGTCCTTAAGAATATCTTTGTAGAGCCTCCAGTTTTGATGATGTACGAGTTCCTCTCGGAAATTTATGTCAACATTGTCAAAGTACAACGCCACAGGCTTGTGGTCAGAAGAAAGGTCATCAATCGTGCAGATATTGTACGGTTTAAAGAAACCCTTCAAGAGCGAGATGTCCAAAACGTCACTACTAGGGGAGTGGTCGCAGTAGTTAGGTGTCCTCCACAGGTCCAGCAGCGATGATATCATCTCTACCTTGTATATACCTATAGAGAATCATGCCGTTGTAATTCTGCTTTCTGGAGTTCCAGCTTGGATGCTTGGCATTTAGGTCACCAGCCAGGACGACTGGAGTGTCACCACTGAAGAGTTCATCAAGCTCGCAAATGTCAAGATAATGTTTAGGTGAATTGTAGAGCGCTATGAACTTCACTTCACCACAGAGAAAGTTGTACTAACGGACGGGTTTATATATAGTTTGCATGGGGAATAGTAAGACGTTATTGGCTGACAAACAAGAAGAGAACAAATGAGATTAATTAGATGAACTGTTGGGATAGGACAGGACGGCGGACAAATAGGAAATAATAAGGGGGCGGCGAGAAAAATGTAATAGGATGAAACATATGAAAGTGAAAATATAAAAACGTTTAGGAATGATAGGGTGGCTAGCAAAAAGATTACGTAAAACTATTCCTGATTATTAGTAGACAAAAAATGGGGCTGTCATGAAAGAATATTATTGACATTGTTCAAAATTATCGATTTTATGATTCCCTGACTGTACTCGGTTTAAAAAAATAATAAAAATTCCCTGACCATTCCCGGTCGCTAGTCACCCTGTAAAAAAGTCCCACATGTAAGAGCATCGGGTCAAAGGTAAAAAAATATGAAAGGACATTGAAGAACATTGAAAAGAAGAAATAAAAGATAAGATAAAGAAAGAAGAAAAGGACCCATAGGGCTTGCGACAAATTAAGGAATAGCTGAAGTTGGAAGGGGACATGGGAAAGGTAATGAGGGACTGGTGCCTTTGCTAAGGTTAATGCCATTAGGGGTGAGGGAATTAAATTTCCAAATAAGAAAAGACTCGAATTGCTTTCTTTCTTTTTTGCTATGGAAGTTACTACGAAGAATGTAAATGCTGATGGCCTGTAAAGAGTGACCAGGGGAATTAAAGTGTTTAGCGACAGGGGTGTCAGCATTGCTAAGAATATCAAACTTATGCCCGGCAAATCTGGAGCGTATGGTATTGCCTGTCTCTCCAACATACTGTTTCAGGCATACTTTGCAATGTAACAGGTAAATTAAGTTGTGAGAAGTGCAGGTCAGGTTCTGGTTAATCTTGAAAGTAAAGGAGGAGGCACTGCCTCGAAATGGAGGTAGCAGGGTTAAGAAAATGACAAACACCGCAACGCTTTGCATTGCAAGGAGAACATCCCTTAGTGGAAGTGCGTGGTTTGGTAATAGCAGCATGGACCAGAATATCTTTAAAATTAAATGTCCGTTTAAAAGAAACTTTTGGTGGTTCTGGTAGAATGGAGTGGAGAAGAGGAGAATTGTCAATAATATGTTGATATTTCCTTAGGACATTTTTAATACTATTGAGGGTTGGATGATAAGGAAGAACTAATGTAGGTGTTGTCATGGCTGGAGAAGGTTTGGGTTTGTTGTTAGAACGAGAATTGCGATGTTTATAGATAGAAGCGCGTATGACAGATTTGGGGTAACCTCTTGCTTTAAGGGAGTGGGTAAGGACATTAGCATGGAAGTCCTTGTCAGACTGATTAGTGCATATTCTATGGATGCGAGTTAACTGACCTAATGGGATGTTAACCTTGCAATGGCGCGGATGGCAGCTGTCATAGTGTAAGTACTGGTGTTGATCAGTGGGCTTCTTATAGAGATTAGTAGACAATTTATTGTTAGTGATAGAGATAGAGACATCCAAAAAAGAAACTGTCCTGATAGAGTAATTGTGAGAAAACTTCATGGAGGGGTGGATGGAGTTGGAATGGGTGATAAAAGATAACAGTGAGTCTTCGTTGTGTGGCCAGATCAGGAAAATATTCATCAATATATCGCAGCCAGACCAACGGCTTTAAGGGAGACGTGGAAAGTAGTTTGGTTTCCACTTCCCCCATAAAAATGTTAGCATAGTTGGGAGCCATTTTGGAGCCCATAGCAGTGCCATTGGTCTGGATGTAATACTCATTGTTAAAAGTGAAGAAATTAGAGGTGAGGATAGTACGAAGAAGAAGACAGATAGTGTCGGTAGAAGGAACTTGGAAAGGTTTGTTAGCCTTGAGACTGTTGCACACAGCCTGATACAGGTGGTTTTCCTCTTTGGCACGTGCAACACACTCCCAAAAAAGTTGGGACAGCACGGCGTTTACCACGGTGTGGCGTCACCTCTCCTCTTGATGTTACACTGTAATCTTCTGGGCATCGATGACACCATTCTTTCTAACACCGTAACCGGAATTCTGTCCCATTCCTATTGGATATAGGTTTTCAGCTTTTCAACTGTCTGGGGTCGTCGCTGTCGTAGTTTTCGTTTAATAATACGCCAAACGTTTTCTATAGGCGACAGATCCGGGCTGCAAGGGGGCCAATCCAACATAGGAATGCGCTGCCGACGTAGCCATGCAGAAGTTATGCGCGCTGCATGCGGTCTGGCGTTGTCTTGTTGAAATATACACTGACGTCGTCCAAACAGGCGCCTCTTAGATGGCACCATAGCTTGTTCCAGGATCTGTATATACGCTTCAGCATTGACGGTGCCATTGCAGATGTGCAAGTCTCCCATTCCATGCCCACTAATACAGCCCCAGACCATGACAGTCGGTGGTTTCTGTACCGAACGCCTGTAGCACGCGGGAATATCCTTTTCGTCTTTGGTCCGGAGTGTACGGCGTCCATTATTTCCGTAAACAATCGTAAAGGTTGATTCATCGGACCACAATATGTTCTTCCAGCGTGCTTGGGACCAATTGCGATGGGCTCGAGCCCATATCAGACGGCGACGTTGCTGTCGTTTGTTGATGTATGGCTTCCGTTGTGCACAGTATAACTTAAGTTTGCATTTGTGGATGCACCGGCGTACAGTATTCAACGATAATGGCTTCCCGAAGAAATCGCGGGCCCATGTGGCTATGTCCGTAATCGCAGCATTCCTATGCGTGACGCAGTGACGTCGGAGGATCCGAAGAGCTCGAGCATTCAGAATAGGTTTTCTACCTTGGCCTTTCCGAACTGTGATCTCACCACTTTCTCGGTAGCGCTTGATAATATTATGTACTGTAGATGATGACAGGTTAAATCTTCTGGCTATTGCACGCTGAGAAACGTTGTTTGTGAATTCTTGAATGATTCGAACACGAAGATCTTCGCTAACTGGCTTGCCTCGACCCATGGTTCCGAGTAAGTTACCAGAACGACGGATGGCAACTGTTATTTATACGGAATGTAGTACGACGTCATCATTCTAGATTATTCCCGAACAACTCGGAAGGTTCCACTACTAACGGCGCTTTCTACAACGTATGTCCCTACTATTTTGGAACGTGTTGCAACACCCCCATTCAAAATGAACGTCCCGGCCACGATACAAAATGTTTTGGTGCACACAGTATATTTATGTCATTTCATAAACGTATCTGCTATTTTGTATTCGCGAGAAAGTTTTGTTACATCATCCCTTTTTGTTTTTTCTATATATTTTGCACTGTCCCAACTTTTTTGGAAATGAGTATTGTAAGTATGCTGTGTGAAACCAGATCCAAACCCCTGCCTGACAAATGTAGCCCATCCCTGCAAATGTGACTAGGAGAGAGTGGACAGTGTTGTAGAAAGTGAAAACGTTTAGAGGTGCTGGATAGAATCTGTGCTAATGTATTGAATTGTGAAATGTTTTTGTTAAGGCGTGAGGTGTTCTGTGAATGTAAGGGTCTGTGGAAATTTATGTGGCGTGGCAAAACTGAAGATAAAGTGACTTGGATGTCTTTGTTGTTGGAGAAGATAGTGGTGAGTTCTTGTATAAGTGAGTGAATGGCAGTTTCTGGACTGTTAAGTGAAGACGAGATGTTGTTTGTACCTATGTGAATGACGAGATGTTTGATGCCGGGTGGAATGTCTTGTAAGAGTGTTGGGATGTCCGAAAAGGTGCAACCACTACGAGAGAGAAAGAAAGGGGAGTGAGAGGAGTTAACTGGGACACGTGTGGGGAAATACTTCAACATAGAATCACTAACAATAGCAACGTGAGACAGAGAGAGAACAGGCATACTGGACAAAACTGAACAAGAAAATATAGATATACAGAGAGAATCGAGCAAGAGAATGAGTGAAAAGTAAAAATAGAAAAATAGAAACACAGGGTACGGGTCTCGGAGAACAATGAACGGATATTAATAAGAAGAAAGGACGAGACACAAAAACCCTGGAATACAATAGATAATAGTTAATAAATAAAAATGAAAAATAAAATGATAATTAACAAATAACAAAATAATAGTAAAAATAAGTAAAATCAAAATAAAACTATAAAATCAAATAACATTTGTGTTTGGAACGTTTCAGCAATGTATAACCTGTTATAGTTTAATTCCGAATAAAGGAACACATCGGACTAAAGGTAATAACTCGACTCATCAAACCAACAAGCCTACGTTTCATAATTATTCAAAGGATATATATTAATTCATACCTATCGAAATGCCATTGAAAAAATAAAGAACATTGCTCAGAGAAACACTGCAGCTAAAAATAAATAAAAAAAAACATGATCAACGGGAGCTTTGTCTACAGCAGCAGCATATGTTAGCTTAAATTCATGAGCAAGTGAAATTCAGAGGAAACAGAGTTTCATCTACATCACAAGCTTATGCAAGCTTCTTCGTCAAGCACAACGGCAACTTCGGAGGAAAGAGAGCTTCACGTACAACAAAGTAGATGTAGAACAGAAGAATTAAGATTATCGAATCGACATTCTGATTTAAAATTATGGATATTTAATTACAACTCTGAGTAAGATTACTATAATCACCTTGAAGTCCTAATAAATAGGAAAGAAATCGTATGTAACCATTGTTAGGCAAATATAAATGTGAACCACAAAGAATGTGTTGCTCTAATGGAACAGTGAAGCTGCCACCACTTAAATAGCCTCCAGAACCACTGTTGGAAAGTGGTTATCAAAGTGTTGGAAACGTCTGAAAAACGAGAAATTCATCTACAGTAAATTGTAGAATTACTGAACGCCAATTTGAGTCATTATTTAACTTCTAGAAGTCGTTCTCTTTATCTACAACTGGATATATCCCAGGCAACACCGGGTGCCTCTGCTAGTCTCTATACAGGGTGAATACAAAAGTCTGAACCCCCCTTTTATTTTTTGAACCGAAGCAGATATGTCAATTTTGATGAATCCAATGAATAGGAAGTTGTGGGTGGCCTATCCCGTGGTGCACTTTTCATCATCCCAAATATGCAAATTAGGAGACATTCAAAATTTATCTCAAAAACCGTAAGGGATAGAGAAAAAAACCCAATTGCAAACTTGTTCAGCATTAACAAAAAAAAATCATCCAAAAAGGACCAACCAATTACCCACAATCACATGGTGAACTGTTTGTAGCGTACAAACAGTCACACTGTACAAGGAAAACTGAATGTTGATATTTCCAGTATGTAAAGTATGCAAATAAAGAAATTACCATAAATTACCATACTTATATTTACTTTCATGCGGAAAAGCAAATAAAAGGCATGTTTCAGCACACAGAAGACAGAACAATTCCAGGATGGCAAGCTACACTGTTCCGGAAATGGTCAACATGATCTTCTGCTTCGGAGAGGCAAGGAGAAACCTATATGCTGCAGTTAGGTTGTATCGAGACAGATACCCTAACGAACGCCATCCATCTCGTCAAACAATGCGCCACATTATTCAAATATTCGAGGCTACAGGGAATGTTAATGCAGAACGAGGACGACCAAGAGCACAAGGCAACGAGGATACTAGTTCTGGCTGCAGTTGCTGCAAATCCCCACACAAGCAGCAGAGCAATTGCTGCAGATGTTGGGTGCCATTAGAGAACTGTTCTCAACATTCAACACGCACATCATTTTCACCCATACCATATTCATTGTCACCTGGAGTTACTACCATTGGATTACGTTGCTAGGGCCGCCTCTGCAATTGGTTACTTACCTGCCTGGATGATAAATCCAAACTTCATTCATGAGGTGTTGTGGACAGATGAAGCCCAGTTCACCAGGGGATGGAGTTATTAACAGGCACAACCCTCAGCATTGGGCAGACGAAAACACACGATGTCTGCGAGAAGCAACTCATCAAGTGAACTGGAGAATTAATGTGTTGTGTGGATTGTACAATGACACTGTAGTTGAACCGTATTTTTACGATGGAACATTGACTGCAGAACGCTACCGGGCTGAAATTCTCAACGTGGTAGTCACAGACTACATTGACAATTTGCCATTGGCCTCGTATCAGCGCACGTGGTTTCAGCATGATGGAGCTCCTCCACATTACGGGTTGGTCATTTGCGAGCGTCTAAGTGAGATGTTTGGACAACAATGGATTGGCGAGGAGGACCAGTTCGTTGGCCACCCCATTCCCCTGATTTTACACCACTTGACTTTTTCTTGTCGGGATACCTGAAGGACAAGTTTTATGCTACGCAGCCTGCCTCATTGGAGGATCTGGTCAGTGGCGGCTCGTAGCTAAAATTTCTGGGGATGCTGCATCAGAAAATTGTAATTTTTTCACGAACTAGGGAATTGCTAGTGACATTAAGCTAAGGATCATGTAATATAGAGGTATAAGAATAAAATTAAAGAAAAAAAGACCATTATATTGAATTTTATGGATATCGGAAGTGAAACTGGGGGTGCTGCAGTGCCGCAGTGCCTATGAACGAGCCGCCACTGGATCTGGTTCAATGAACCCAGGAAGCGTGCCGAGGAGTGACAGCAGCCATGCTTGCCAATGTTTTGGCATCAGTTAGGTTCCGTGCCCAATTGTGTTATGGTGCCCACGGTCATCACATCGAGCAGTTTGTTGATTAACTTTTTTTTAAACTGTTTGAAGTAACTTGTTTGTGCAGTGTGACTGTTTGTAAGCTACAAACAGTTCACCACGTGATTGTGGGTGATTGGTTGGTCCGATTTGGATGATTTTTTTTGTTTTGTACGTTTTTTATGCTGAACAAGTTTATAATTGGGTTTTTTTCTCTATCCCTTACAGTTCTTGAGGTAAATTTTGAAAGTATCCAAATTTGCATATTTGGGATGATGAAAAGTGCACCATGGGATTGGCCACCCACAACTTCCTATTCATTGGATTCATGAAAATTGACATATCTGCTTCGGTTCAAAAAATAAAAGGGGGGTTCAAACTTTTGTATTCACCCTGTATACAGGGTAAGTCAAAAGTCTGTTACCCCATTTCTATCATGGATACCAATGTAGTTACGCAAATTCCAATAGAGGGAGAGAATAGGAAGTTGAGTTTGCTCTATCTGATGGAGCACGTTTCATCATCTCAAATATGCAAATTAGGACACATCCAAATTCTATCTCGAAAACGTAAAATATGCATACTAAATTCCAATTGCACATGAGTTCAACTGCAAACTCCAAACAAAACAAAATAGTTCACCAAAATCTGATTCGCAGATCACCCACAATCCTCATTGCAAGTTCTGGTTTCCTTAGTAGTGCATGACCTTGGTCGATTTTGATGCTGATGCTGTTGGACAGTTCCTGTATCTGGTTTCCTGTAGTACAATTTGTCTGATTGCTTGAACTGATGGTTGGTGTTGATTGGCGTATCTTTCTGGATACAGCCTGGTTGTTGCATGATATTTTTGCCTCCTTCTCTCCAAAGCAGAGGACTATGTTGATCATTTCGTGGTTAGTATACTGTAATATTGTAACACCCCACGGATTTTCCGAACGCGCGCGGGAATTTTGTGGTGCGTTTTATTTTTTTAAAATGAGCTTTCACGAGATCATGACGATGATCTATAACGATTGCCGTTTTAATTTGCGATCTGAAACCCCGAGATTCCAAGGTGTCCCAGTTGCGAAGGTCGTTATTATACTAGTTGCGGAATTAAATACTATAAAGTTATTCAAAGTGAACTGAAACGAAAGGGTTATGTAAAGATTGAGTTAAAAGAAATATGTTGCGAATGTACCCTTGAAGTGCGAGAAAAATATTGTGGTAAATAAACAAAAGAAAAGTGTGAACAAATGGTCTCGCGATGTGTTGACGTCGTGAGTGATAGGAGATTTTTGTTTTTGTTGATTTGTTGCTCGGAGACGAAAGTGAAGAGGTAGAATGGAGGAGTGGAAAGAAGAATGGAATGAGATGAATGGCGCCGAGTATAAAAGGCCTGTTCAGTTCGTCCAAGTCGCCTTTAGGGTATTAATGACCTCTTAATAAAGGGATTAACGAGATTTAGTGATCCCATCAGAAGGTGAGAGTTTCTAAACTTTCCTAAGACATTTCAATAGTACGATAATGAAGTCAATTCACAACGTAAAGAAAACTTAGTAAAAGTGAACTCAAGGACC
Organism: Rhysida immarginata; assembly: GCA_023313115.1. Taxonomy (NCBI): domain Eukaryota; kingdom Metazoa; phylum Arthropoda; class Chilopoda; order Scolopendromorpha; family Scolopendridae; genus Rhysida; species Rhysida immarginata. The sequence goes on from JAHWFO010097661.1 coordinate 572,190, forward strand.
AAAAGTAAATATGATGGTAGTCTCAAGAGATACAACTGAAGTCCGAGCAAGAAGATGATTTACTGGAAATATCGAACATAGACTAGAATCCGGTAAGGTGGTAGTCATTTTGGCCATAAGCTTTGTAATGGAAATATTCTGCCGAATGTCTTTTGATTTTGGTTAGGTAGATGGAGAACAGTCCGCGCAACTACAGCGCAAGAATATTGGATGGGCTGAAATCCAAAACCTGCGCAATGTATGGGCACAAAGACGTTGTTAAAAATACCGTAAAGGTCTTGCTCTACAAGAATTATGAAGTCGGATCGAAGCTTCTCAGAAGAAAATGACAAAACACAGCAAAGAAGTAGGTAATTGTTCGGCGGGTCCAACCTATGCTAACATTACTAATCTTGACCTGAAATTATATAAAATTCCCTTCCCTCTGACTTACCTGTGTTCCCCCCGTCGACTTACCTTGCGGCAGATAGCAAAGTAATGAAGCGAATCTAAAGTTCATGGCAAAGAACTTACCTATAAATCACCTGGAAAGTCGTCTATAACAATAGGAGATACTCTGATGAGATCTGAACACCGCGACAAAGAATAAAATTATATCTTACCTGGAGAATAAAAAGAAAAAGGAGACGTAACTCTGCTGACAATTGAGAAGTTTTTGTGATTTTAAAAGAAAGTTGCATGCGGGATTGATTTCTGTACGAACTATTATATGACTTAATCTAAAGATTTGAATATAAGATGTTGTTTGTTTTGTTTGAAACATATATTTGTATTAAGATTTATATATTCTAATATAATTTTTTTTATTTTCGAATGAAACTGTACGAAAACGGCATGTTCGACTTCCTCTAAAAATTGTATAAAAGAACCCAAGGGCAACAAGAAGACAAGGTAGTATGTAATATATTAAGTATTTAGTGGGTAAGGTCAACGGCCATCTTTGTAGAATCGAACAGGTCAGAAGACGGTAATCAAAGTTAAAAAGAAAAGTTTAAAAGAGAATTTGCTATCGAAAATAAACCTCAAAATATATGAGCGGATTTAAGAATCCAGTTTTGTTTCTCGACAGGTGGTATTCCGAGTTTTAAAAAATGAAAAATGTCTTAGCTCAAGGGTTAAATAGGTTATTGTTTAAACTGACTTACACTAGAACTAGTCTATTTCTATTTAATGCAGCGACTGTGTAAAGAGTGAGTAAATCTGCCTTTTATGGTACTGTGCGTTGCCCAGAATAGGAGCGTTACAATATCTTCCTTTGGTCTGATTTATTCTCAGCTTCATCTTGCCTTTATATGCTAATTGCATAGGAAACTGGTGATTTTATGGTAAATTGTGGAACTTTCCAGAACAGGATGAGGATAACTTGCATGCTTGGCAAATGGTATTCAGAAGAAAAAAATTTTTTGGTTACTTCCGAGACTTGCACCCAGGATCTTGTTTCCTCCTATGGCCACTCATCCCCTGCCTCAATCAAGGTTTTAATGTTGCAGAGCTTGCAATCAGGATTGTGGGTGATCTCCTCATCGGATTTTGGTGAAATGTTTTTGTTTTGTTTGGAATTTGCTGTTGAACAAATGTGCAATTCAGATTTTATGTTTCTCTCTTACGGTTTTCTAGATAGAATTTGGATGTATACTAATTTGCATAATTGAGATGATGAAAGTTGCTCCATCAGATAGAAAACTCTGAAGATCCTATGCATTCCTTGTATTGGAATTTGCGTAACTACATTGGTATCCAAGATAGGAAGGGAGTAACAGTTTTGACTCACTCTGTGTATAAAGAAGAACTAGCAGAGGACCTGGCATTGCCCTGTTTAATTACTTTTGTAGGTAAACAGAACAAAGTTAAATTATAACTCCAAATTGTTATATAATAACTGAATCAGTACAACACACAGCGAAGGGACTATACATTCTATGAAAAATCCGAAAATAGGAATTCTAGGTGCCATACTGGCACTTTATTTAATCTCTTCTGGAATTGCCTCAGATTAAAACAGTGTCCATCTTCACTACCTGGAACATCACTGGATACTTTTTCTTGCCTTGATGTGGAGGCTCATATACCTTCTTGCTCTATTGGAAACTCCATTGTTCAAATGTTTCCAATGCCCTATATCATTTTCTGCTTTACCTGCAGAATTTCTGTGAACAACACTTGGTCTTTTGTTCCCTTTCCAGACACATAAATTTTTGCCAGTCTGGACATTTAATAGGGAGCTCAAGGTAGACAAGTGTGACTACTTGTCTTCCTCGATAAATGCTGCATTATCACTGTATCATCATTTTATGCTCATTATTAATAATTCTTGGAAATGAACGTTCAATCATCGCATTATCAGCATCTCAGTTTCCAAAATATTTACATTCACACAGTATTTTTATGAAATGTTTGGATCTGTTATGTACCAAATAAGCTAGGTCATAACCACGGAGTAGCTCCGGATAATATCTTTGATTAAGATTTGCCATATTTTAAACATAAACACATAATAATGCTTAGAATTAATGCAGTAAAATTCATAATCAAACTTCGAAAAAAATTCTTTTTAAATGCACACAGTGGATGGACATCTCCAAGTATGGCGCTGCCAACCTAAATAATTTCTTAGTCACGTAATTTTATTTTAGATGTTCCCTTGATGTTGTTGCAATTCACACACTGCTCTCGATGTCTTGAAGCAGAACTTGGCCATTCATCACTTTGTGTAGTCTAGCGGTTGCCGATTCTTCAATTGACATGCTTAGCATTTGCTCAATACGGCAATGAGCTAAAGCGCTGCTACCCCTGTTGTCTTTTCACTCTTTCTCAATAGTCTGCTAACTCTCCATTATCTCCAGTTACTGATCGATTTTAAAGAATTTCAAGATATTGCTAAGTACTACGAACTCTCAATTCTAAGAGAAACTTGAATAACAGGAATTCTATGCATTGTTATCTTATCTATAATGCACAAACTTTGCTTTGCATTGTTGGTCATGAAATATTTCTCATTATTATGCCTTGCCATAACCATGTAAAACAATTTTATATCAATAATTCATATTTTTTCGAAATCTGAGATAAACAGTGACCTTCCTCATGCTGTGAAGGTCAAGAGTGCAAAATTTCATCAAGATCGAAATAAAACTGTAGATTTTTATAAGAAACAAACAAAGCCACAAATATTTTTCTTTATACAGGGTGGCTCTGAAAACGGCTGTAATACAACTAGAAGTGGCACCCAGAATTGCCTGGAATTTTTACAGTTTTAGGTAAACAGAACGCCCTCAAGTTGTATTTCAATCTGTTCTGGAATGTATGTGTAATGTATATAGGGGTTTTTGCCGTCAATTTGATCATGGAATTTCCAGTGTTTTGGTTTCCAACTCATTTCAGGTTTAGATAGTATATGTTACGTCTTGCTACTTATGACTCGTGGATACAATCTTTTCCAGATATTAGAAGATTGGCAAGAGCTGGTTTTTGTTATAAAAAATTTAGTGATGTAGTTGCATGCTCTTATTGTGGGTTACATGTTCATGAATGATTCTTAACACTATGTATATCAATTTGTGCATAAATTAAAAAAATATTTAATGTAAATACTGTATTGTTTCATCTTTTTTTTTCTTTTCAAGATGATATACAAGTGTGAACTATGTGGAAAGCAGTATAAAATAAAAAGAAACCTAACACGTCATGTTTGGACGAAACATTCAAAACAACAGTGTCATCACTGCAAAGAAACTTTTTCATTAGTGGAGGAGATGAGGATGCATAGTAGAGAGCACCATCCTAAAGGAAAAAGTTTCTCATGCTTTGTTTGTCATTTAAAATTCTCTTTGATCGTTGACTTATCCCAATCACGTTTAACATTAAAAAAAACATCTAAAGGAATTAAATTGCAGCAATATTCATTTTCCAACTCCAATCAATGACGTTTCTAAATTTGAAAAAGATAACAACACAACGATTCACGTGTATGGTGTTGTGTACCTCTACGCCCTCTACTGTATTAAAATTTATTTTTTTTTTTCGTCTTCGACGTTTTACGATAGTCTTTTCTGCTATCTTTATCTCTCTGCGCAGACTCTTCCAACGTCGTGTTTCCATCCCTCAATGACTTATCGATATTCCTGATTCCGGTCATACATTATTGACCCTTTGACTTTTGCAGCTCCCATGTCTATCGGTGTAGGTAATCCATTATTTTTCACCTTTCGCTTTACTATTTTTTTTTTAAACGGAGGTTACCGTATTCCCCCTCCGCGTTTTTTTTTTTATAAAGGGATTACTCGACGCGTTCGGTTAGCGTCAATTTTACAGGTTAATGATAATTTTCGCCTGGGAAATTAAAAATGTCAATTTTTTTCTTCGCGTCATTTCTCTTTTTTCTTGGGTTATATTTTGATTACCGTTATAAGGCGAGTTTCCCCATGTCTTTTGACTTCAATTGGGATGTCGCTCGTCTTAGGTTGTTATTCCCATAGAAAATTTTACTTTGGTCGCTTGAGGATCTTTTGACTATATTAATTTTTCCGTCAAGGCTTTTAGTAAAGTGTTTGGAATTCTTATGTTTACCTAATTCCGTTTATTAGAATTATTTCGTGCGTGAGCTCAATGTCTTCTCTTGTCGTCTTTTAATAATGACGCGTTTTTTTTAAAATGATATCTCCCGTTTTGCTTTTTCAAACCTGATTATTTAATATTCTTCTCTCTCTTTTCCGTACCTTATTCATGTTTTCCTTAGAACGCGTTTTCAGGAACTTTTAGATTTTGAGAAACCTTTGTTCCTTTTTCAGTATGGGTTTTTTCGTGATTTAAAAAATTTAATTTCTAGGAGAAATTTTAAATTTTATTTTTTACGATTTTCGTTAATTATCTTTTCTTCCCCTGAGGTTCGTCGTCACCGCTATTGTTAAAAGTTTCACGTTCTTCTTTGTTGCCATTGTTCAGTCGTCGTTATATTAAAAAGCTCGTTTTCTTGGAGCAAACTTATCTTTTCCTTTCCAAGAACTCAGAAATTCTATCACGCGGTACGTGATATTTTTAAATATTTTTGTTTTTTCTAGTAGGTTTGCTGTTAACTAAAAAGGGTAAGTTCAGGCAGTATCAGCTCGGTCTCTGAATCGACTACATCAGCTCCTCTCCCATCCATAGTTTAAGAAAGTGTGTAGTGCGTTCGCCTCCCCCTGGTGTCTCCTGGGGGAGGTCTACTTTCTCCTTAAAAATCTAAAACTTTCCTGATATCAACTATGGATCGCATGGTTGATATGATTGCCGACGGCCCCTTCGCCGTCGGCATGTTCATGAAGGAGCTATACGCTAAAACGCGTATACCTCCGGTTCTCCCGTCGGGTCACCCCGCTGTGACTGTTCTGCAGAGGCTTTCTTCGACAGAATCGAAGATGCTCTGCAGGCAACAGAATATCGCAGACCGAATTGTCGATGCGGACTTCATCAAGGTTGGACAAACCACCGTCCACCTGAGCTACGCCGAACCCGGATACGTTCCAGTTCTTATCCGGGGCGCATCGCCACTGATGGCTGAGAAATACCTCCGAGACTACATGTCGGACTATGGGGTGGTGCGTAGAGTTTCGTACCCCCTGCACCCAGATTCTCCTCTTCAGATGACGGGCGACATCGTAGTCTTCATGGAACTCCATACAGACATTCCTTCGAACCTTGTGATGCGTGGATTAACCGTCTCCGTGTCGTACAAGGGCCAGAGGCAGTGCTGCTGGTACTGTAAAAAGACTTCTCATGTTCGAAAAGACTGTCCTCTCCTTCGGAAATGTGATTTCTGCCACAAGACCGTGCACAAGTTCCACCAGTGCCAGGAGAGGTCAGATGCCCTATCAGCAGCCCCAACGCCATCGCCTCAAGGAATGTCGTCCCAGCAACCAGGAAAGATGACTTCACCGGCCAAGTCAACTGAGCCGAGCAGAGCAACAGCGCCTTGTCCTCTACCAAGGGCGTCGAAGACGACCCCATCGTTGTCGTCACCTCCTCCTTCATCGGGGAAATCAAAGTTGGCCGCACCATCGACGCCTTCTTCATCACCGAGGAAGTCGAAGGCGACCCCACCATCGTCGCCTCCTCCTTCACCAAGGATTTCGAAGACGACACCACCATCGTCGCCACGTCATACGACTCCTGGGAAGGAGATGCCGACTCCCCCTCCTCGGCCTAATGTGGTGGAAGAGACTGTTTCCTCTCGTGCACCTTCGCCTGATGTTTCCCCAATGTTGGAGGACTGCCACTCTGCTGAAGTCATCTTGGACGATTCGTTGTGGTCCGGGTCGGTGTTTGATGTGGAGGAGTTTCCAACTCTTCCTCCACCTGCTCTCACATCGGCATCGCAGCCTCTTCGAATCGCCTGTGCGCCCACGCCTGGTATTATTTCATCCTCTGCTGGGACTACCAAGCCATCAGCGTCTGCTCAGCGGGATCTTCTTGCGACGCCTAAGAGCCCTCGCAAGAAAAAGGCCCGACGACATCGTAGCAAGAGGGACGGGATTCCCATGTCCTCTTCATCTGAACGAGACAGCTGCGTAGACCGTCATCATCGCAGCCCCTCTTCCTCTTCGGGACGTGCTCGCTCCCCTAGACGGAAGACATCTGGGCCTCCTCCGTCATCCGTGAGGCTCAAGACTCCTTCAGATACAGGTCAGCCCCCGTCAGCCTAAATTCGCAGTGAAGGTCTTTTCCTTAAACGTTCGTTCCCTTGGTTCGTCTTTTAAGCAATCGGTTTTATCATCGTTCGTTGCCCTGTACAGGCCAGATATCCTACTCCTTCAAGAGGTTAAGCTTGCTGCTTCGCAGCAGCTTGCTAACCTACCTGGCCTTCGCAGTCAATATCCATCTGCGCAGTTCTTCATCAACTCTTCTTCGCCACATGGACAGGGGGTTGCTACCATCATCTTCAACCCCTCCATTGTGGTGTCGAACTGCGTCTTTGACTGTGAGTGCAGGGTAATTTCTTTGGACCTCCTGCTATCTGGTCTCAAATTCCGATTGCTTAATGTGTACGCCCCGTGTTTATCAGCAGAGAAACGGACATTCTTTGAAGAACTGGACTTCTACCTGTGCTCGTCCTTGCCTGCAGTGGTTGCTGGGGACTTCAATTGCCATCCGGATGAGAACAACATCTTTTCATCTGGGTATGTCTACCAGTTGTGCCAGCGGAATGCACTATTCGATCTGTGGGCGTCTTTTTCCCATTCCAACCAAAGGGGGTCCACCTTTCACCAAGGGCCCTCTGTGTCATCAAGGTTGGACCTTTTCCTAGTAGACGCCACTTTCGCTGGTGCCTCTGGTTCCATGGAGGTCATTCCTTGCTCTTTTTCAGACCACAGTGCCATCAAGTGGTCCTGGAACCGTCCATTCCCTGCCTCCTCTGCAGGTACTACTTCGGACAATTGGTTCCTGAACGTTTCTCTGCTTGACATCGATAAATACAAGGGAATGTTCGTTCGGTTTGTGGAAAGACACCTTCACAACCAGCCTCCGTCGTTAGCTTCGTGGCTTTCCTTTAAATCTAAGCTCCGTCGCTTCTTTAGAAAGATTGGGTGTGATGCTGCTAGACGCAATCGGCGCCATCTCCTCATGCTCCAAGAAATCCTGCGCCTCCTCCGCTGTTCCATCCCGAAGGGGGCATATGCTGATGACATCCGCCAGGTGAAGAGCGTGATCAATGCTCTAATGATCCGCAAGGCCGCCGGCGCAGCTCTCAGGGCCAAACTGTCCTGGGCGTCTGACGTCCGGAATATGTCGTCAGCTGCGTTCGCTGAGGAGAGGCGTCGCGCCAACAAGAAGAGGTGCCATCGTTTGGTGGTGGAGAATGGGACAGTGGAAACCGACGCTGACATCTTGTCGGCTTTTCACTCCCATTTTTCATCATTTTTTGGCCACCCAGTCTTTCCATCCGACGCCACGACGAATTGGATCGAGGCACTTAGACCTTTCACTGCGGATGCTGACCTGTCAATTACCCGTCCCTTTTCCGAAGATGAAGTCAAGAAGTTTCTGTCAATGGATGGCCGTCATCAGTCCAGCCCTGGATTAGACGGCATCCCGTATTCGTTCTACAATGCGACTTGGAAACTTCTTGGGCCTTTCCTGGTGCAAGTTTTCAACTCCATACTTAAGGACCCTTCTTCCATCACGTCGGACTTTACCGCGGGGAGAATCATCTTACTCCCCAAGGTACCGAATCCTGAACTCGTCACCCAGTGGAGGCCTATTACTCTACTCAACACAGATTATAAGGTCTTCACTGGCGTGCTCCAGCAACGGCTAAAATGCTTCGCCGACGAGTTCTTCGATCCGGGACAATCCTGCGCCATTCCATCTCGCAGGATGTCCGACAACATCATCACAATCAAATGTGTTATGGAGGAAGCGTGTGTGCGTCGTCAGACTCTTGCCGTCCTAAGTCTTGACCAGGAAAAGGCCTTTGACAAGGTGAATCACGTGTTTCTTTTCCGAGTGTTTCACCATCTTCATCTTCGGAAATTTGCTACGATTATCTCAGCACTGTATGCTTCTGCCACGTCATGCGTGTAGATTAACGGCTCCAACTCGCCTTTCTTCGAACTCTCCAAAGGCGTTAGGCAGGGGTGTCCCATCTCTCCCCTCTTATACATTTTTTATTTGGAGCCATTATTACAAATTCTTAATCGCCACCCAGATGTCCGGGGATACGATTTGCCAGCTGCTTCCATCAACATCCGTACGCTGGCATATGCTGATGATGTAGTATTATTTGCATCTGATGCGTATTCCCTGGGCATCTATAAAGAATCTTTCGATCACTTTAGCACTTCGACGGGAAGTTCCATCAATCTCGTCAAGTCTAAAGGCATCGCTATTGGGAAATGGACAGTGGACTATCTTCAAACCTTCCCAATAACGTGGTGTGAGCAAATCACAGTGCTGGGATACGTCTTCTCCTTTCTACCCGACATGGACTCTCGTCACTGGCAGCAAGTTATCGACAAGTGTTTGTCTCGCCTTGGCAAGAACTTTCGTTATTCCACCTCGATGTTTGTCAAGGCGAGGTTCATCAAGACCCACATCTTGTCCCTATTGACATCGAAATGCCTTTTCGCCTTGCCATCTCCTCAACTTTTGAAGAAGGTGCACGGTGCGATTGCAGACTGTATTTGGGGGTATGCAGCAGCCCGTCATCCCCTTCGCCGGGAACTGCTGTATATCCCCTTCTAGGGAGGAGGCCTTGGCCTGCCTAACATCCGACACTACCTCATTGCGGCCAGAATGGCTGCCTTGATCCGGGTCTTCCTTCTTCCCCCTCCCATCTGGGCCAATTTTCTGTTCCTGCACCTGCGTTTCTTCTTCAAGGTGAATGGGCTTCCAGTTCCCACTTCACTGCCAGTGACAATCAACCTACGATCTCCTGGATTCTACAACCGAATCCAGGGAGACTTATCGACCTTTATTCAAGATCTGCGTCAGGTAGACCCACAAGACTGGGGGAGCCTACGTCTATCTTGGTTCTTCCAGCAGGCCGACCGGGGTGCGTCTTCTGACATCGTGCGCTGGCACCCCGAATATCCATGGTAAGCCATCTTGAAGGCCATCAAGTCCTTCGCCTTCGAGAGGACTGTTTTCAATTTTCAATGGCGTCTGCTGCACCATGGATTCTATACTCTCCAACGTCTACATCAGTGGGGAGTAGTCGGCTCTGCTGGTTGTTTGGTTTGTGGGTCTCCTGAATCCATCGACCATGTCTTTTTCGAGTGCCCGTTCGCACAGTCCATCTGGGATCGCCTTTCAAGACATTTTCATCTGACTGCCTTCTCCATCCAGTCAGTGCGATTTCTGATGGACTACTCCACCGGTGTTGCTTATAAGCTGGACCTGGCCACTTCCATCGCCTTCATGAACAGGGAGCTTTGGCTGGCTCGTCAGCAACGACTTGCTGGTGTGCCTTCGCCAGCCTCAGCCGTCTGGAGGAAAGGTGCCTCCCATCTTAGGTCTTTCCTTCAGCTCGAGTGGCCACGGCTTGGCCCAGCTACGTTTCGGAGACGCTATTCGTCATCTCAGCGTCTCTGTAAGGTCATTGGAGGGGATACGATCAACATCTCGTATCTCTTCACCTTTCCCCTCAACATCGATGACCCACCGGTGAGCGGACGGGCCTCCTTTTGAGGCGTTTATATAGGCGGTGCAGCCCTTGAAGGCTGCCCGTACTCCTATTCGCATGTGCGCCTGGGCACCCTGCCTGTTTTATGATCTAAGGGTGCCCCTCTGGAGCCATACCACCGGCTCCAGTTCCAACAGCTCCTCTCCCATCTCTGGGATATTGAGATGGTTTTACAGTCATTTGATGTTAGTAATTTTCAATGTGCAATTTTCGGTTAAGATTTCATTACACCACATCTGAGAAGACTACAAGCCTTTTCTTTTTTTGATTATGTGCGGTTATCCGACATGAAGACGACCGTCACGGTTTTGGAACTTTGTTTTCTTTCGCCGATGTAGCGTTCGGCTAATCAACAGGCGTTCTTCAATTCGCCTTGCTTCTTTAGTTTGTTTGAATATAATAATGTTTATTCTCGTCGAAGATTTGATGTGGATTCCATCGTCCTTTGGCTGTCTCTGTCTTACTGATGATATAGGAATGATGTCTTAGTTCGTCGATCGACTTGGAGTTGAACTAGAATCTTCACAATGCAACGTGCTGAAGCACATAAGGAAACTAATCCATTCAGATGAATTTTTTTTTTTTTTTGACATTTATGTTCAGATTTCGGTGATGTTTTTAGAAAATCGACTCGTCTTTTTTGAACTTCATTTGATTATTAACTTTTATTAATTTACTTTCTTCATGATTTTATTAAATCCGTTTATTTGAAAGCATTTTAATTTTTTTTATTTCTTGATGATATATTGTTAATTTTGTTTTGTTTTTCAGGACCTCGACCATGTTGTTCCCGTCTTGCCCGATCGTCACCTCTCATGTCGTGTGTCTACCCTTTGGTCTGTCTTCCCTTTCCCGTATTTATTCCTCTTAGTGTTATCCCGTTGTAATTACTCTAGCTTTATTTTGTTACCCGTCCTTCGGAGTCCCTGTGGAAGAGGTCTAATGGTTGGTTATTTATAATCTTAAGCTCTACCTTCCTCTTATGTAGAGTTGTGTATTAGAACATCATATATTGTTTAT